>JAVGWX010000023.1:37322546-37368989 GCA_036924085.1 Ariolimax columbianus | reverse complement strand
AATTAGAAGAAGAGAGAAGAAGAAGAAGAAGAAGACGAAGAAGAAGAATTGGAAGAAGAAGAAGAAGAAGAAGAAGAAGAAGGGAAGAAGAAGAAGAAGAAGAGAATTAGAGAATAAGAAGAAGAAGAAGAGAAGAATTAGAAGAAGAAGAAGAAGAAGAAGAAGAAGAAGAAGAAGAAGAAGAATTAGGAAGAAGAAGAAGAAGAAGAATTAGAAGAAGAAGAAGAAGAAGAAGAAGAGGAATTAGAAGAAGAAGAAGAAGAAGAAGAATTAGAAGAAGAAGAAGAAGAAGAAGAAGAGGAATTAGAAGAATAAGAAGAAGAAGAATTAGAAGAAGAAGAAGAAGAAGAAAAAGAAGAATTAGAAGAAGAAGAAGAAGAAGAAGAAGAAGAAGAAGAATTAGAAGAAGAAGAAGAAGAAGAAGAAGAAGAATTAGAAGAAGAAGAAGAAGAAGAAGAAGAAGAAGAAGAAGAAGAAGAAGAATTAGAAGAAGAAGAAGAAGAAGAAGAAGAGGAATTAGAAGAAGAAGAAGAAGAAGAAGAAAAAGAAGAAGAAGAAGAAGAATTAGAAGAAGAAGAAGAAGAAGAAGAAGAGGAATTAGAAGAAGAAGAAGAAGAAGAAGAATTAGAAGAAGAAGAAGAAGAAGAAGAAGAAGAAGAAGAAGAAGAAGAAGAAGAAGAAGAGGAATTAGAAGAAGAAGAAGAAGAAGAAGAAAAAGAAGAAGAAGAAGAAGAATTAGAAGAAGAAGAAGAGGAATTAGAAGAAGAAGAAGAAGAAGAAGAAGAATTAGAAGACGAAGAAGAAGAAGAAGAAGAATTAGAAGAAGAAGAAGAAGAAGAAGAAGAATTAGAAGAAGAAGAAGAAGAAGAAGAATTAGAAGAAGAAGAAGAAGAAGAAGAAGAAGAAGAGGAATTAGAAGAAGAAGAAGAAGAAGAAGAAGAATTAGAAGAAGAAGAAGAAGAAGAAGAACTAGAAGAAGAAGAAGAAGAAGAGGAATTAGAAGAAGAAGAAGAAGAAGAAGAAGAAGAAGAAGAATTAGAAGAAGAAGAAGAAGAAGAAGAAGAAGAAGAAGAAGAAGAAGAAGAATTAGAAGAAGAAGAATTAGAAGAAGAAGAATTAGAAGAAGAAGAAGAAGAAGAAGAAGTAGAAGAAGAAGAATTAGAAGAAGAAGAATTAGAAGAAGAAGAAGAAGAAGAATTAGAAGAAGAAGAAGAAGAAGAAGACGAAGAAGAAGAAGAAGAAGAAGAAGAAGAAGAAGAATAATTAGAAGAAGAAGAAGAAGAAGAAGAAGAAGAAGACGAAGAAGACAAAGACGAAGAATTAGAAGAAGAAGAAGAAGAAGAGGAATTAAAAGAAGAAGAAGAAGAAGAAGAAGAGGAAGAGGAAGAAGAAGAAGAAGACGAAGAAGAAGAAGACGAAGACGAAGACGAAGAATTAGAAGAAGAAGAAGAAGAAGAAGAAGAAGAAGACGAAGAAGAAGAATTAGAAGAAGAAGAAGAAGAAGAAGAAGAAGAAGAAGAATTAGAAGAAGAAGAAGAAGAAGAAGAAGAAGAAGAAGAATTAGAAGAAGAAGAAGAAGAAGAAGAAGAAGAAGAAGAGGAATTAGAAGAAGAAGAAGAAGAAGAAGAAGAAGAAGAAGAAGAAGAAGAAGAAGAAGAAGAAGAAGAAGAAGAAGAAGAAGAAGAAGAATTAGAAGAAGAAGAAGAAGAAGAAGAATTAGAAGAAGAAGAAGAAGAAGAAGAAGAAGAAGAAGAAGAGGAATTAGAAGAAGAAGAAGAAGAAGAAGAAGAAGAAGAAGAAGAGGAATTAGAAGAAGAAGAAGAAGAAGAAGAAGAAGAAGAAGAAGAAGAAGAAGAGGAATTAGAAGAATAAGAAGAAGAAGAAGAAGAAGAAGAAGAAGAATAATTAGAAGAAGAAGAAGAAGAAGAAGAAGAAGAATAAGAAGAAGAAGAAGAATTAGAAGAAGAAGAAGAAGAAGAAGAGGAATTAGAAGAAGAAGAAGAAGAAGAAGAATTAGAAGAAGAAGAAGAAGAAGAAGAAGAAGAAGAAGAAGAAGAAGAAGAAGAAGAGGAATTAGAAGAAGAAGAAGAAGAAGAAAAAGAAGAAGAAGAAGAAGAATTAGAAGAAGAAGAAGAGGAATTAGAAGAAGAAGAAGAAGAAGAAGAAGAATTAGAAGACGAAGAAGAAGAAGAAGAAGAATTAGAAGAAGAAGAAGAAGAAGAAGAAGAATTAGAAGAAGAAGAAGAAGAAGAAGAATTAGAAGAAGAAGAAGAAGAAGAAGAAGAAGAAGAAGAAGAATTAGAAGAAGAAGAAGAAGAAGAAGAAGAATTAGAAGAAGAAGAAGAAGAAGAAGAAGAACTAGAAGAAGAAGAAGAAGAAGAGGAATTAGAAGAAGAAGAAGAAGAAGAAGAAGAAGAAGAATTAGAAGAAGAAGAAGAAGAAGAAGAAGAAGAAGAAGAATTAGAAGAAGAAGAATTAGAAGAAGAAGAATTAGAAGAAGAAGAAGAAGAAGAAGAAGAAGAAGAAGAAGAAGAAGTAGAAGAAGAAGAATTAGAAGAAGAAGAATTAGAAGAAGAAGAAGAAGAAGAAGAAGAAGAATTAGAAGAAGAAGAAGAAGAAGAAGACGAAGAAGAAGAAGAAGAAGAAGAAGAATAATTAGAAGAAGAAGAAGAAGAAGAAGAAGACGAAGAAGACAAAGACGAAGAATTAGAAGAAGAAGAAGAAGAAGAGGAATTAAAAGAAGAAGAAGAAGAAGAAGAAGAGGAAGAGGAAGAAGAAGAAGAAGACGAAGAAGAAGAAGACGAAGACGAAGACGAAGAATTAGAAGAAGAAGAAGAAGAAGAAGAAGAAGAAGAAGACGAAGACGAAGAATTAGAAGAAGAAGAAGAAGAAGAAGAAGAAGAAGAAGAAGAGGAATTAGAAGAAGAAGAAGAAGAAGAAGAAGAAGAAGAAGAAGAAGAAGAAGAAGAAGAAGAAGAGGAAGAAGAAGAAGAAGAAGAAGAAGAGGAATTAGAAGAAGAAGAAGAAGAAGAAGAAGAAGAATTAGAAGAAGAAGAAGAAGAAGAAGAATTAGAAGAAGAAGAAGAATTAGAAGAAGAAGAAGAAGAAGAAGAAGAAGAAGAAGAAGAAGAAGAAGAAGAAGAAGAAGAAGAATAATTAGAAGAAGAAGAAGAAGAAGAAGAAGAAGAAGAAGAAGAAGAAGAAGAAGAAGAAGAAGAAGAAGAAGAAGAAGAAGAAGACGAAGAAGAAGAAGAAGAAGAAGAAGAAGAAGAAGAAGAAGAAGAAGAAGAAGAAAAAGAAGAAGAAACCCCAATCCAAGAGAACCAGACAAAATATGATCGGAGACCTTTCCGGACTATCACCCGTTGAAGCCTGCCTACCAACATAACGGCCACTACTACAGCCAGGCCGGCCCTCATCTTACTGCTGGCTGTTGTTATTCCATGGCGAGGGTTAAGACGGACTTCAGGTTAACTCTCCTTACAACTTGTTAAGGAAACAGACAAACTATAGACCCAGCCCTGGGGGTGCTTTTTTATTTTTGTTATTTTATGTGTTTGGCTCACTAGTTTCTACTGGCGGAGGCGCGCCTATTCCACTCTAGACCGTAGTCAACCTGGGAGATATTAAGACGCATAAACCAGTGCTTGGATGTATGTCTGCGTCTGTATGTACCTATGCTAGGTTTGTGCGACCTCAGAAGCTAGCCCAACCAAAGTGCAATGGAAGGTTCTCACCCTGAGGGCGCGTGTGAAAGTTGTGCAAGAGTGTGACTGTAGGACACCGAGTCACATGTTTTTTTTCTGGAACACGTATATTCACGAGATAGTTGGTGTAGAGAATTAATACATTTTCTGAGTATATACTTCAAATTCCACTAAGGTAGAAGACTTTCCAACTCAAAGCTTGGACAACTTGTCACCCAGTAAAGTGTGGAGTGGCCAGTAAGGTGCAAAAGAAAGCTCTAAAAACAATATCCAATTTGGTTTTATATAAACATGAAACTTTTTAGAAATAGAAATGATAACTGAAAGACTATATTATAGACCTACAAACAGTCAGAAAGACTATATTATAGACCTACAAACAGTCAGAAAGACTATATTATAGACCTACAAACAGTCAGAAAGACTATATTATAGACCTACAAACAGTCAGAAAGACTATATTATAGACCTACAAACAGTCAGAAAGACTATATTATAGACCTACAAACAGTCAGAAAGACTATATTATAGACCTACAAACAGTCAGAAAGACTATATTATAGACCTACAAACAGTCAGAAAGACTATATTATAGACCTACAAACAGTCAGAAAGACTATATTATAGACCTACAAACAGTCAGAAAGACTATATTATAGACAAACAGTCAGAAAGACTATATTATAGTCCTACAAACAGTCAGAAAGACTATATTATAGACCTACAAACAGTAAGAAAGACTATATTATAGACCTACAAACAGTCAGAAAGACTTTATTATAGACCTACAAACAGTCAGAAAAACTATATTATAGACCTACAAACAGTTAGAAATACTATATTATAGACCTACATACAGTCAGAAAGACTATATTATAGACCTACAAACAGTCAGAAAGACTATATTATAGACCTACAAACAGTCAGAAAGACTATATTATAGTCCTACAAACAGTCAGAAAGACTATATTATAGACCTACAAACAGTCAGAAAGACTATATTATAGACCTACAAACAGTCAGAAAGACTATATTATAGACCTACAAACAGTCAGAAAGACTATATTATAGACCTACAAACAGTCAGAAAGACTATATTATAGACCTACAAACAGTCAGAAAGACTATATTATAGACCTACAAACAGTCAGAAAGACTATATTATAGACCTACAAACAGTCAGAAAGACTATATTATAGACCTACAAACAGTCAGAAAGACTATATTATAGACCTACAAACAGTCAGAAAGACTATATTATAGACCTACAAACAGTCAGATCAGGCCAGATCAGGTCATCCCGTAACCGGTGAGGTCGTTGGGGCACCCATAAAACACTCCCACAACCCCACGCCACCTGTCTCTGTCAGCGGCCGCTGCCTGCGCTTTCTTTGGTTGGTCCATTCTTTTATGTTGTCCTCCCATCTCTTGTTTAGTACGACCTCTTCGTCGTCTGCCTGGCACCTCCCTTCGTCGCCAGCCTTGCACCTTTCCGAGCTGGATCGTATTTGCACTAGATATGGGGCCGTACCAATCGAGTTTCTCACTTTTGACCGTTGCCAAGAGGTCTTCAAAAGGCCCTAATGTTGTTGTAATTCGTTCTCGTATTTTCTCGATCCTTGTATGTGACGTTTAGAAGTCTTCTGAAACATCTCATCTCCAAGGCCTGTATCCTGTATCCAAGGCCTAGCAGTCCGCACCAAAAAGGGTAGTGGTGCAGTGGGTTCCATCCCACTGCAACATCCAAGGCAACGAGGAGGCAGACAGACTGACAAAAGAAGGTGCAAGACTACCACAACCAGATACTAGTATGACATACGAAGAGTCAAAACTGCTTATTAGAGCCAGATACATGGCCAAATGGGAAACAGAACATACTGGCTACACAAAAAACGATGCCTATTACCAGTTGAACAGAAGAGAGCAGGTCGTGGTCTTCAGACTTCGCACTGGCCACAATAGACTGAGGTACCACCTATTCAACAAATTGAAGATAGGTGGCACTGACGAATGCTCGTGTGGTACCGGAAAAATGGCCGCTGAACATTTGCTGCAAAACTGCCCGACATACGAGGATCAGAGAGCAGATGTGGCCATCACCAGTGGCAACACTAGACAAGCTCTATGGCAGTGTCGACAGCCTCAGGATGACCGCTGCTTTTTTCGAAAAAATAATGGTTGCTGTCTGACTACGTCTGATGAAGAAGAAGAAGTATCAAGGCCTGCATGTCGGCTATAAATGTCCATATCTCACAGAATTCAGACGTGGATAAACAACAACAATAATCCAGGCCTATGCGCCATGCAATGAGAATAGCAATGGGGAAAGGCAGGTGGCAATTATTTGGTGTCCTTCAGACGTTATCAGTACGGTCGGCTGATATACTTGTAATCGTTGTATTCACACGGGCATATTAATGTTTGCTGCCAGGTAGTCGTCGAAGGATATCCGTAGCAGGAATTTTGAAAACTGTGTCTTAGGTTTTTCATGCGGTCCAGATTTGATATTAGGAAAACACATTTTTTAGTCAGAGAGTGGTGAATGCTTGGAATGCATTGCCACGGGAGGTAGTAGAGGCAGAGACAGTTTATGCATGTAAGAATAGATTGGATGCGCATAGCTTTTAGAGTAAGGTAATGTAAATGAAACTGGTTGTATACAGACTCTGCAGTTTCTTCTAAACGAGTATAAAGACGTTAAATCAAGTTAAGTTAATAGACTTAGAAGAATGTTCAAATAATATGGGTAGATTTTTAATTAGAACGTTCGAATTTTATTCTGGTAGCAGCCGTTAAGCTTACTCTTTTCAATTTCAAGGAATTTTTAACGTGGTCGACACTGAACACGGGAGTCCGATCTCACTACCTAGAGATCAAATTTTAACCAGAAGATCTACGTGAACAAATAATCTGGCTCTCCACCGCGATTCGAACCCGACACGGCTGGCAACCGAGGCGCACACCTTACCTCGAGACCACTGAGTATTTATATATATATAGGTTAGGTATTCAATGGCCATCGCGGGGGTTCAGTGAAAGCGGACAGCTGGACAAAAAAACAATACTCAACGATTCCATAGCCGGCATGTGTGCCTTGAATATGGCAGGGTGTGCCGTTCCAGGATTGGCCTTTACAGGCATCAGAGAACACATTGTTCGCAGCAATAGTCTTCTTCTTCTTCTTTCGTTCGCTTGGAGTGTGTCTACATCTGCAAAGTTGTCTCTTGTATGAACCTCGCTGTCTTCTGCAGCTCACACACAGGTCAATATAGTTTCCCTTCCAGTGTTGTTTCTCTTGGCCAGTATGCCCGCCTCAGTATCTCATACTCTTGACAGTCCTGAAGTATATGCCCCGCAGTCTGGGATGCCTGTCCACATGTACACATACTTGAGCTGCCAATCATAAATTGTGTGTACATGTGGATGTGGAGTCGGTTGTGTCCCGTTCTGAGGCGCAGTATGACAATCTGCTCTTACCTACTTATATTATGATAGTCATATTGTATTTGTGTTGGAAGCTCTCTCTCTTTTTATTTAGATGGTATGTAACTGGTACATCTGGTAGTTCGTTTGCGGCACCTTCCCTCACCAGTATGTCAGCTCTCTCATTTCCTGGTATTCCGCAGTGAGACGGTATCCACTACAGCGTGATTCTGCGCTGGTTGCTCAATGTTAACAATAAAACTTGTAGATGTGACAGCTTCCTGGGCAGGAATAGTTTGATGCTGCGGCCATTTCTTTCTTGGGATGGGCAACTATTATTTTTATCAAAAAGAACAAGGAAAAGAACGATAGGATTGTGGTGGGCTATTTTCAATCGAGGAATAGAGGAAAGAATATCAGCACATACAAACTATTTAGGAAGATTCAGTGACACCTCATCAGAGCGGAACGGCATTGAAGAACAGCTTCTAAATGTTATGAGAATGGTCTTCTTCTTCTTCTTCTTCTTCGTACGCTGTCAGACGTCAACCAGTATTTTTTCGAAAAAAGCAGCGGTCATCCTGAGGCTATCGACACTGCCATAGAGCTTGTCGAGTGTTGCCACTGGTGATGGCCACATCTGCTTTCTCTGATCCTCGTATGTCGGGCAGTTTTGCAGCAAATGTTCAGCGGCCATTCTCCCGGTACCACACGAGCATTCGTCAGTGCCACCTATCTTCAATTTATTGAATAGGTGGTACCTCAGTCTATTGTGGCCTGTGCGGAGTCTGAAGACCACGACCTGCTCTCTTCTGTTCAACTGGTAATAGGCATCGTTTTTTGTGTATCCAGTATGTTCGGTTTCCCATTTAGTCATGTATCTAGCTTTAATAAGCCTTTTTGACTCTTCGTAGGTCACACTAGGGTCTGGTTGTGGTAGTCTTGCACCTTCTTTTGCCAGTCTGTCTGCCTCCTCGTTGCCTTGGATGTTACAGTGGGATGGAACTCACTGTACCACTACTCTTTTTGGTGCGGACTGCTGGCATAGTTGACAGAGTACTGCTCTTAAATCATTAAGTTCAGTATTTTTCTGGCTTTTTAGTGCTGTGACTACGGACAGGGCATCTGTAAACAGGACTGTATGGCTTTCATTTCTTTTGCCTGTCACCATTTCTTCTACTGCCGCCCTCAGTGCCTCTGCCTCCGCTCTGAAATTGCTTGAGTATTTTCCAGTTGCCACTGACAGTGTTTTTTTTCTACCATTTGGTAGGCTCAGGAATACCCCTGCCCCTCCGTTCTGTGTTGTGTTTGTTATAGAACCGTCGGTGTATGCATAGGTCCAGTCCATGCTTGGGTAGTTTTTCGTTATGTACCTCAGGGTTATGTCTCTTCTTTCTTTTTCAGTCTGGCTGTTCTTGTTTCTAATACCTGGTATATTTTCTACCACCTCTGGAAATATATGCTGCCTCCAGGTAGGTTTTCGTACAGTAGGGATGGGCTTTGGTGTTGTTAATGCGTTCGTAGGGTCTTCGCTCATCTTTGCTTTGGCTATTTCTGCAAAGTTTCTCCGCTTTAGTTTCACATTTCCAAAATTATTTAGTCTCTGATGCATTGGATGGTCTGTCAGTCTTCTGAGTTTCTCTGCTTGCTGCTGGGCTCTGCAGTCTCTTCTGTCGGTCATTGATTGCAGATTTGTAATCTTTTCAAGTTCTACAATTGGCGTTGACTTCATGCCTCCTGTTATAACTCTCATGGTTTGGTTTGCTAATTTTGTCAAAGTTCGCCTTTGCTGCTGTTGTCCATGCCGCAATGCCATACTCGAGAACTGGTCTCACTCTTCCAGTGTACAGTTTCTTGAGAATGGTCTAATACTAATAAACACCATCTTCCAACTCCAAAAAAGTCATATCAAAACAAGATACAGGTGGAGCACGAAAGAAATAGCACCACGAATCAAAACAATAAAAAAGAAGAAATATAACAGGCTCTAGAGAAGTCCCCAAACGTCCGCATTGCCACTGATCATTGACCAGCGATAATAACACAAAGAACAGCAAACAGAGACAACCAGACAAGAGAAAAGATAAGTCATCACAAATCGACCGATAAAAAAACAAAGAAGTAGAGGAAGTAATTATAAAAGATATATTCTACTACATGACCAAAATGTTTGAGACATTCTTGAGATAAACTGAAGACATAAATAGTGAATGAACAATATCTAGGACAGTCATTGTGGACACACTCAACAAAAACGGTGGAAGAAAAGAAACTTAAGAGAAGGCAAAGAACGAAAACGTATAATTTGGTGGTTGGTTAAAGTTTAAGAATCAATACAGACTAACAACAAGAAACTCAAAATAGCAAAGCTAACGTTCAAAACACGGGAAACTTATAGTACTCATCAAATAAGAGAGTAAGTAGTCCCTTTTCAGTCTTGTCAGATTATAGGTTGATGCGACCTTAGAGTAGCAACTCTCTACTGTAGTTGGTTTCCCTTGCTCATGCGGCGTTCTTCTTTCATTTCTCTGTGTTACATGAGCGTATTGTCGCCCAGGCTGAGGTGGTTCTTCAGGTTACATCTCCATTTGGATCGGCCTGCAGCCATGTCTCCCAAGGATGTCAGATCTGTATCCAAGGTCTTCATGTCTCGCTTACATACATCTTTGAATCTCAGCTGTGGTCGGTAAGCTGTTCCATTACCACACGTCCACTGCCCATGGGCATCTTTGTTGGAGCTATCGCCTTCCATGCGACAATCGGAGTCGAGGGAGGGTGTACATACTAGGAAGACCGATGCGCAAATGCACCTCAGCATTTGTCACACTGTCTCTTCAAGAGATGCCAAAGATGGACCTCAGACGCCGAACGTGAAAGGTGTTCAGCCTTTCCTCTTGTTTGGCATAGGTTGTTCACGTTTCGTTACGATAAAGGATCGTACTTATGAAATAACAAAACGAAAAACAGGAAGAGTAATAAAAAACAACTAATGTAGAATTATAGACAAATTGTTGAGACCAACATCTATATGCTAAAATCGACAAAGAAATTGTTATCAAAATATCAAAACAATGAGAATAAAAAATGAGAGCTACAATCGTACACCAATAATTAATGACAAAAACTGATACTAAACATTTAACCAGCGAGCAGGACATCATCAATGGAAAGTTCCAAGAACGTTCCAACCCAACAGGTTCTCATGGACAATCAATATTTATCCCAAGAAACCACGATCGTCTGGAACCTGATATATTGATTAAACAACCCAGACACAACTATAAAGAACAGCCATAAAAATTAGTCACCGTGTATAGACGACATAACGGTGAAGAGTCTCGTGTAGGTTTGAGTAGAGACCCTTGAGGTCAGCAAATAGTCTATGCGGCCCTCAAATAGGTATGTGATTAGGGGGTGGGGGAGGTAGAGAAGTTAGGTGGGGGTACTTGGAGGTCCGATATAAATTAATAATTTAAAATTGTGTTCTTGTCTGTAGGTTTGATCCTTTCCCACGTTAGATAATAATGAGAAAGAGAGCCTCGACCAATTATCACTAGTTAGGGTGGGTCCCCTGTCTGGATCAGGCAGGGAATCATTGTCATTAAGTTTCTGACATACTCCTGCCCGTTCCTCTCCAATATAATCAGTCCTTATAAGCGTCAATCCAATTTGATGTCATTGCCAAAATATGTCTATTGATTTATCTCCCAATATTTATTTGTCGTTCCAGTAATATTTATCTCTGGGACAAATTTATTTGTTCATGCATGTATGCTTGGAATATGACGTGTGCTCGGCTTAAGCAGATGTTCTTAGCCTAAGTTCTGTCCACTAGTCGTTGGTGAATGTTTCCCCACTGGACACCGTGGCGTTAAATGAGTCATTAGCAGGGGGTGGTGTCGGGGATAAAGTGTTATTTACTTCGTTGTACTTGGCCACAGCGTTTTATGAGGAACGGTAGCCAGCTGCCTTCCTCACTGCCTTATTTCCGGAACAGTAAATCAGGTATCCATTCATAACTAAGTTAACTGGAGCATATTGATATGGGAAACGAACTCGGTATTTCAACCGCGAGAAGCGACTACTCTACCCCAATACCACTAGCTAAGATGTAAAGGCGTTCTGTAAACACCGGATAGAAGGTTTACAGGAGATTATAAAAATAATACGATTTTAGACTTGGTAAAAGTTACCTATTTAAGTCATATTATAACGGAAGAAGGCAGCTGGGAAAAAGGAATCAGAAAGAGAATAGGTATGGTCAAAATGGTATTCGACAACATGCTGGCACACATACTGACATCCAAACAGATAAATCAAAATTTGAAAATGAGAATTGTCAGGTGCTATGTATAATCATCTACTTTAAGTTGGAAAAGAAAAGAGTATTGAAGCCTTCGAAATGTGGGTATACAAAAGATTGGGTCGCATTTCTTAGAAAGAGAAGAAAACAAATTTGGAGGTATTGAAAGAGTTGGGGGTAAAAAGAGAATTAATGACCGAAATCAAAGTTAGACAGTTACGTTATTTTGGTCATATAACAAGACATACCTCCTTGTTGAAGACCAGACTGGAGGGTAGGGTGGAAGGCAGTCGTTCAAGAGGCAGACAACATTTTAAGTGGGTGGATAACATCGGGAGATGGACTGGAAAAGGCCTGTCAGATTGCACAATTACGACAAGAGATAGAGTACATTGGAGATCCATTGCAGCCTACCTTCAATGCGGAGAACTGAACTGAACTGAACTTATTTAGTTCAAATAGTCAATCTCTTTATGAATAGACCCATTCTGAGTTGACACGTTTTTCTTGGCGGTTCTCAAATTCCTGGAAACTTTTATAGAATTCATTTTTGTGGATATCTCCATTAGGCGCGTTGTGGCATTTGTCTTGTAATCTTCGATGTCCCAAATCTCGTCCTTTACAAAAGTTTTATTTTGAGTCCTGGGAACAGATTTCCCTTCTTGACGTTCGCCACCCCTTTCTTGACGTTCCTCCCCTCCTCTTTGACGTACTTCCTGAAATGGATGTTTCGACGTTGTAGCGACGTTACAGCAATGTTGTGATTTCTGCGCCTTTCAATCTGACACATCAGACTTTTCTTAGAACCAAAGTTACCTTCCCACTGCTATCCCTATACCCTTAGTCAGATTACACTAGTGCAGCCTGTTTCCAGTGCCGCCAGGTGGCAGAGTAATATGGTCTTGGTCAGCTCTGGTCCGCTGACCCTGATGTAAGCAGCGAGCTATGAGTGACTGGATGATTTCAGCTCTGGTCCACTTCCCCTGATGTAAGCAGCGAGCTATGAGTGACTGGATGATTTCAGCTTTGGTCCACTTCCCCTGATGTAAGCAGCGAGCTATGAGTGACTGGATGATTTCAGCTCTGGTCCACTTCCTCTGATGTAAGCAGCGAGATATGAGTGACTGGATGATTTCAGCTCTGGTCCACTTCCCCTGATGTAAGCAGCGAGCTATGAGTGACTGGATGATTTCAGCTCTGGTCCACTTCCCCTGATGTAAGCAGCGAGCTATGAGGGATTGACTGCTGTCAGTTCTGGTTCGCTGACCCTGAGCAGGGGAAATGCTGAATTTCTCTAACGTCGAGTTTCAGCAAACGATAAGGTGCCATGCATTGGCTGGAGCATTCTCACGGAGCATCACACCATATCCAGGATTTTTTTGCTGAAACACGGCATTGGACAGATTCGGTACAATATTGGATAGGTTCGGTACACATTTGGATAGGTTCGGTACAATATTGGATAGGTTCGGTACAATATTGGATAGGTTCGGTACAGTGTTGGATAGGTTCGGTACAGTATTGGATAGGTTCAGTACAATATTGGATAGGTTCGGTACAATATTGGACAGGTTCGGTACAATATTGGATAGGTTCGGTACAATTTGGATAGGTTCGGTACAGTGTTGGATAGGTTCGGTACAGTATTGGACAGGTTCGGTACAGTGTTGGACAGGTTCGGTACAACATTGGATAGGTTCGGTACAATATTGGACAGGTTCGGTACAATATTGGATAGGTTCGGTACAGCATTGGACAGGTTCGGTACGGCATTGCACCTCATGACCAGCTCGTATATCGACAGTAAAGTTATTAATGTGCTCTATATAATATGCGAGGGGACTTCACATGAAAATCTTAAAAGTGGGATAGAAATGAGAACAATATGGTTGCTAAGGATGTCAAGAGCGTCCTGTACGTGCTATCAGGGTGCAGACGAACAACACAACGTTATGTGTGCAGTTAAAAGATGGCCGCCTCGCCATTAATAGGCACACAAGAGGAGCAGCGAAGGGCTTAAACTTAAAATAATTCATCGGCGAATGAAGATCCAGTACGTAGATGCATGTGCATATAGTAGCCATGTCTCAACAAAAAACTGTCTACACTTTCCACCATCTTGTGCATAGAGAGCAACCACGTCTCAACAAAAACTGTCTACACTTTCCACCATCTTGTGCATAGAGAGCAACCATGTCTCAACAAAAACTGTCTACACTTTCCACCATCTTGTGCATATAGTAGCCATATCTCAACAAAAGCTGTCTACACTTTCCACCATCTTGTGCATAGAGAGCAACCATGTCTCAACAAAAACTGTCTACACTTTCCACTATCAGGTGCATATAGTAGCCATATCTCAACAAAAACTGTCTACACTTTCCACTATCAGGTGCATATAGTAGCCATATCTCAACAAAAACTGTCTACACTTTCCACCATCTTGTGCATATAGTAGCCATATCTCAACAAAAGCTGTCTACACTTTCCACCATCTTGTGCATAGAGAGCAACCATATCTCAACAAAAACTGTCTACACTTTCCACCATCTTGTGCATATAGTAGCCATATCTCAACAAAAGCTGTCTACACTTTCCACCATCTTGTGCATATAGTAGCCATATCTCAACAAAAGCTGTCTACACTTTCCACCATCTTGTGCATAGAGAGCAACCATGTCTCAACAAAAACTGTCTACACTTTCCATCATCTTGTGCATATAGTAGCCATATCTCAACAAAAGCTGTCTACACTTTCCACCATCTTGTGCATAGAGAGCAACCATGTCTCAACAAAAACTGTCTACACTTTCCATCATCTTGTGCATATAGTAGCCATATCTCAACAAAAGCTGTCTACACTTTCCACCATCTTGTGCATAGAGAGCAACCATGTCTCAACAAAAGCTGTCTACACTTTCCACCATCTTGTGCATAGAGAGCAACCATGTCTCAACAAAAACAGTCAGCGACCAAATCCTATAAGTTTCAAGTGACCTCTGGTTTCAAGGGAGATGTGACCAGTGTGTCTGCCCCTTAAGTTAGCTCCAGTCATCTTGACTCAAGTCTTGCTACTGGTCCAAGGTAGTTTGGGACCAGAGAGTGAGGTTGATGACCAGCGCAGTTACGCTTACGATGAGCAGTTAATTTGTTCCCACCAGTCTACTGATGTCTTCGTTTCTGATCCTGTCTCACTTTGTTACGCCCAATATTTTTCAGAGACATTTCATTTCTGCTGTTAAATATATAATCAGTAAATGCATTCATTTGATACTAAATAGTATTTCTCACTTTCAATGCCGATCTTTTGCGTAATAATAGGGAATACATGTTTCCAAGTTGTGTGAGAACTTCTGCTTTAATTTGTTTTAACAAAGGGTCTCCAATATTTAAAATAAAATAAAATATAGCTTATGACGACGCCATACCTCTAGTATGAGAATGGAGACGGAAGCTGTGACTTAAGCACTGAAATGGATATCTGAGACTTCTATAACAAAGGCAGTCATCGTGACAGACGCGCAAGCCGTACTTCAGAAAGTACAGAAGGTACGAGTGGATAGCTGCTGATGAGGCCTCAAACCTCCAGGCGTTGACATGGATCTACTGCCCTGCTCAGGCTGGGGTTCAGGGCAATGAAAGAGCTGACATCTTGGCTTCACAAGCTCCCATCATGGGCACATTAGTGATGGATAGAAGTGACATTTTGAAATCAATCAATGACCGCCTGTTAGATGAGGACACCGCAATAGATGAAGCAGCAATCCACAGACTGCAAAGTTTCGACATTAAACGAGGTTCGAGCGGAGTGGGGCGCATGAGAGGACGGGGCAGGAAAGTGTACAACCAGCGAGCTACAGGAACCATCAGCATCCGTACCTTACGCCATTTGATGATAGGGACTGAGCACCTATGGGTATGCCCGGAGTGCAGTGACGTCGATTCTTAGAAACATAAATATACCTAAATTTGACCCTGTGCGGACGTCATATTTTCTGGTGGGTTATACTTTCTACAGGATAGGGTAGCCAGCCATATACATAACCCTAGTTAGTCGTCTCTTAAGGCATACCTATCAGGTTACATTGTAACTTTTCTTGTCCCACCTTTCACACCCGGCTAACACACCGACGCCTATACTCCACAAGGAGCAAACAAGAGAGAGAAATCAGAAGACCAGCTCAAACATGTATCAAACAACAAGACACACAACTCCAGTCGCTATTGCCTGTTCAAAGAGCTGCCATTTTCTTTCATTTTCTCAAATTCTCACGTGACATGTTCTCCACTGGGTCAGGCAGTCGTCACTGCTTGCGCGCGATAAGTAGGCCAGGAAAACTCTACTTCCTACATCGTCTCACATATAAATCTTTCACGCAGTCAACGATTCTTGTATATTTGCACTGGCTGGCATCTCCAACCGTCTGCTGTAAAGTTGCCAAAGAGTGTCGGAGTTGTTTTTCGCCGTAGACCAGCGGTGCGCAATCTTTGCGCGTGTGTCCCCACTTAAATATGTTAGAAGATCTCACGTCATCATGCAAATGCTGTTAACGTTTACTCATCATCATCATCCCCAACGTCATCAGTCCCGTAACCTGAAAGGTCATTGGGGGACCAATACTGCAGATTGTTGGATCAGTTCCCGCCATTCCACTCTTTTGTGCCAGGACATCAAATCTTCCGTCTGGACGAGTTAAGCTCAGTGGTATGAATGTCATTGTTGTGTATTGGGATGGATGGCGCATTTCTGATTTTTATTCGATGGTTTCTGCAATATCGGTGTAGCTTGGACAGTTTTGCAATTGGCGGAGTCTATCCCTCCCCAGGCAACGTGTCCCTCCACGTTGTGAATTTGTCTATGATCTCCCTTACTACTCAAGCATGGCGTCACAGGTTAACTCTGAAGGTTATGCCTTTCCGTATTCTTTTTCTGGCATCGTTTTAATCTTAGCCGCTTTCTTTTAGCTGCTCTTCTTCTTCTTCTTCTTCTTCTTCTTCTTCTTCTTCTTCTTCTTCTTCTTCTTCTCGTTCGCCATGCTTTTACCTGTTATATCTAGACATGAAGCCCAGTTATCTAGATAAAGGCTGCCGCAGTGGAGAGTTTCCACACAGTTTGTGTGGATATTCGTCTCCGTGAGTCAGTGCTCAGTATGCAATTGACTAAGCATATAACAGTCTTACAGGATATGTTCAGAGGGCTGTGCTGCCTGCCCACACATACACATCGGCGATGGAGCCAATTTTAGCCGGTGCAAATGGCTATTCAAGCTGGTATGTCCCATTCTCAAGCGGAACAGGATCACTTTTTCTGCTGGATCAAGACAGTGGTAGCTGTCTTTCGTTCCATCAACTTTCCTTATTGCTTTGATAAGTGTCTTCTTTTCTTAAAACACGTTATCCAAGAGGAATCTGAAACGCTGCAATTATAGATCCAACGATCACAGAAAACCACACATCTTCTTCTTCGTACGCTGTCAGACGTCAACTTGAATTTGTTCGAAGAAAGCAGCAGTCATCATGAGGCTGTATCAGCAGCCATGTTGGCTCTCGACCCGGAAGAACACTCACGTTTACTTATGATTAAAAAACCTGTATTTTTTTCTTTTTCTGTATTCTCTGTGCTATTGATGAAAAAAAATATGTCCGCTAAGCATTAATAACTTTTTCACCAAAATGAAACAAATACTGACACGAAAATGAAACACACTGACACGAAAATGAAACAAATACTGACACAAAAATGAAACAAATACTGACACGAAAATGAAACAAATACTGACACGAAAATGAAACAAACACTGACACTAAAATGAAACAAATACTGACACGAAAATGAAACATATGCTGACACGAAAATGAAACAAATACTGACACGAAAATGAAACAAAACTGACACTAAAATGAAATAAATACTGACACGAACATGAAACAAATACTGACACTAAAATGAAATAAATACTGACACGAAAATGAAACAAATACTGACACTAAAATTAAATAAACACTGACACGAAAATGAAACAAAAAACTGACACTAAAATGAAATAAATACTGACACGAAAATGAAACAAATACTGACACGAAAATGAAACAAATACTGACACGAAAATTAAACAAATACTGACACGAAAATGAAACAAATACTGACACGAAAATGAAACAATTACTGACACAAAAATGAAACAAATACTGACACCAAATGAAAACAAACTCGCACATTGAAACTAGAATAATTAAGTGTGATGTGTTTGTCATTATTGTTTGAGGTAGAAATATTGACCAGGAACGAGAGATTGGAGAGGAGAAGTGAGGCCCTTTTAATGTGGTTATACAAGTAGCGGCCGCCACACTGGAGAAGACCAGGCTGAGATTCACCCCATGCTGAGTAACGATATGAACTGGGGGGTGTTGCGTATAGGCTAAATATAGACAGCGCTACAGACCAATTAGAGCAACGGGTATCAGACTCGCGGCACGTGTGCCAAATGTGGCCCGCAAAGACGTTTTGTTTAGGCCCTCGTGTTATTGGTGTTTGGGGTGTCCTGTTATTGGTGTTTGGGTTGTGGTGTTAATGGTGTTTGCGGCGTCCTGTTATTGGTGTTTGGGTTGTGGTGTTATTCGTGTTTGGCAGTCGTGTTATTGGTGTTTGGGTTGTGGTGTTTTTGATCTTTGGGGCGTCCTGTTATTGATGTTTGGGGCGTCCTGTTATTGATGTTTGGGTTGCGGTGTTATTGGTGTTTGGGGCGTCCTGTTATTGGTGTTTTGGTTGTGGTGTTATTGGTGTTTGGGAGTCGTGTTATTGGTGTTTGGGTTGTGGTGTTATTGGTGTTTGGGGCGTCCTGTTATTGGTGTTTGGGTTGTGGTGTTATTGGTGTTTGGGCCCTCGTGGTATTGGCGTTTGGGCCGTCATGTTATTGGTGTTTGGGCCCTCGTGTTATTGGTGTTTGGGCCGTCGTGTTATTGGTGTTTGGGCCGTCATGTTATTGGTGTTTGGGCCCTCGTGTTATTAGTGTTTGGGCCATCGTGTTATTGGTGTTTGTGCCGTCGTTTTATTGGTGTTTGGGCCCTCGTGTTATCGGCGTTTGGGCTCTCGTATTATTGGTGGTTAAGTATCCTGTAAAAGATAACATGTTAACAGAATCCATCCAATACGGAATATGTGCCAATAACGATGGTCGAAGCGAATGAGATGTCGTATGGGATCAGACGTTTAATATCAGGGAACCCTTCCGGAAATGGATGGAATCACTACTGATGTAATTCACGCATGAGGACGAGAGGGGCGGGGGGGGGGGGGGGGCTAGAGTGGCAGTTAGCTGAACTAATCAACAAATGGCTGAGTGAAGGTCGAATCCCTGACTAATGGGAAACATCAAAAAACAATTTTGATTCGCCAAAAAAGAGGACACAGAAAAACTTTGCTTTCATCCACGTACACGCTTTCGGCAAGTGTGGTTGGGAACAGACTTGAGAATCAACTTGATGAAACTCAGCCAAGATAATAGGCAGGTTTCAGTCATCGATCACCTCCACACAAACAACCAGTTAATCTAGAGAACACATAAAGTACACATGCCTCTATGCCTTGTGTTTGTGGACCGAAAAAGCCTTCCACAGCATTGAAATAACTGGCGTGGTGAATGTCCTGAAACATCAGGTCATTGGATAAAAGTGTGTTCACCTGATTGAAGTGATAAATGACAGCTGCTCCACCAAGATTATAATATTTTACAGGTTAATCAACATATCAGGAAGATACAATTCACCCAAAACATTTCACATCGGTCCTTGAGCAAGTTAAAGAAAACTATATTTAGAATATTAAGACATCAACATGGACGGAGAAATGCTCCATCACCTAAGGTTTGCTGGCGAATGTAGTCATCTTGAATAAATGCTCCATCACCTAAGGTTTGCTGGCGAATATAGTCATCTTGAATCAATGCTCAATCACCTAAGGTTTGCTGGCGAATATAGTCATCTTGAATAAATGCTTCATCACCTAAGGTTTGCTGGCGAACATAGTCATCTTGAATCAATGCTCCATCACCTAAGGTGTACTGTCGAATATAGTCATCTTGAATCAATGCTCCCTCACCTAAGGTTTGCTGGCGAATGTAGTCATCTTGATTAAATGCTCCATCACCTAAGGTTTGATGGCGAATATAGTCATCTTGAATAAATGCTCCATCACCTAAGGTTTGCTGGCGAATGTAGTCATCTTGAATAAATGCTCCATCACCTAAGGTTTGCTGACGAATATATTCATCTTGAATCAAAGCTCCATCACCTAAGGTTTGCTGGCGAATATAGTCATCTTGAATCAATGCTCCATCACCTAAGGTTAGCTGGCGAATATAGTCATCTTGAATCAATGCTCCATCACCTAAAGTTTGCTGGCGAACATAGTCATCTTGAATCAATGCTCCATCACCTAAGGTTTGCTGACGAATATAGTCATCTTGAATCAATGCTCCATCACCTAAGGTTTGCTGGCGAATATAGTCATCTTGAACCAATGCTCCATCACCTAAAGTTTGCTGACGAATATAGTCATCTTGAATCAATGCTCCATCACCTATGGTTTGCTGGCGAATATAGTCATCTTAAATCAATGCTCCATCACCTAAAGTTTGCTGGCGAATATAGTTATCTTGAATCAATGCTAGACCACCTAAGGTTTGCTGGCGAACATAGTCATCTTCAATCAATGCTCCATCATCTAAGGTTTGCTGGCGAATATAGTCATCTTGAATCAATGCTCCATCACCTAAGGTTTGCTGGCGAATATAGTCATCTTGAACCAATGCTCCATCACCTAAGGTTTGCTGACGAATATAGTCATCTTGAATCAATGCTCCATCACCTAAGGTTTGCTGGCGAATATAGTCATCTTGAATCAATGCTAGACCACCTAAGGTTTGCTGGCGAACATAGTCATCTTCACCCAATTCTAGACCACCCAAGGTTTGCTGGCGAACATAGCCACCTTCAATCAATGCTCCATTACCTAAGGTTTGCTGGCGAACAGCCATCTTCCATCAATGCTACAGCATCTAAGGTTTCCTGGCGAACAGCCATCTTCCATCAATGCTACAGCATCTAAGGTTTGCTGGCGGACAGCCATCTTCAATAACAGCGTTATGGAAACTGCCAAAATGAAATCAATAAAAAAAGTGTAGCAGTTGGCTTTAAAATTAATAGAAAATAACCATGACGACTTTTTGCTCACAATCGGGATACGACTAGGAAATTATCCCCTCGGAAACATGAAAATCGTACATTTTACCTGAGCCAAGAAATTGCCATCTCCACGTAATAACTCGTGAGATTTGACGAAGGATAACAGCATGATAGCTCAGCTTCAATCGCTACAAACCCATATTTCAACAAATAAGAAGCGACAAGGCGAGAGCTCACACCTTCAACGCCACGATTATTCCAGTCGTGGTGGATCGCTACGATGCATGAAACTTACGATAAACAGTTGCTGATAAGTTTCGAGTTATTCAAAGGGCAATGGAGCAATGCACACTGACAGTATCTCTACGGGACTAAATTCACAACACAGATATCTGGCGTTAAATCTCCTTCAATGGCGTAATAGAAACTGTATGCTTAAGAAAATGTAGATTCGTCGGGCACTTGGTGCGTTTACCTGACAGCAGATGGGCACGAAAAGCGAGGTGCTAGTGACCACAGCCTACTGTAGATACAGGCCTTATGACTCACTGAGACATCCCTTTGAAACGTCACATTCCAAAACTGACTAAATAACGAAGCTTGCATGTGTCAATTATCAGTTCAACTATGATAGCGAGTTCAGGAAACAAAGATGGATACGCAGTTGGTTTCAGGGCAGGATTCTGTGAAAAGATCTCCCAACAGTGGTTAGTTGTGTTTTGTACCGTGAATTTGTTTTATTTGTCTGTGTGAAGCATAGATTGATTATAAACCTTGGCTATATGAGTTCCGTTATTTAGTCCGTCTTGAAATGTGAAGTTTCAAAGGGATGTTTACAGTGAGTTGGACGGCATATCTAAAGTAGGCCATGCTGGTGACCATGCAACTTTGAGCGTTCTTTCGGGCGTCCACAAATAAGATGGTGAGATGGCACAACCAGATCATAGGCCCTAGCTAAAAGACCGAAATGAGTTTAAACAACATTTGGCTACCTGCCACATCAAACACTTGTTATGCCTGACTGAATGTCAGAATGGGGCCCAATATGCAGCCCAGGGCAAAGGTAAACACAATATGTCCCTCGTGCAGTTTCAGTTACTGCTGGTCTTCACTTTCTTCTTCTTCGTAGTTGGTTGATGGTCTAGGCATCATAGAGTGATAAGGGTGAAGTGAGCTGGTTGGTGATGGTCTAGGCACCATAGTGGGATAAGGGTGAAGTGAGCTGGTTGGTTGATGGTCTAGGCACCATAGAGGGATAAGGGTGAAGTGAGCTGGTTGGTTGATGGTCTAGGCACCATAGTGGGATAAGGGTGAAGTGAGCTGGTTGGTTGATGGTCTAGGCACCATAGATTGATAAGGGTGAAGTGAGCTGGTTGGTTGATGGTCTAGGCACCATAGTGGGATAAGGGTGAAGTGAGAGGGTTGGTTGATGGTCTAGGCACAATAGTGGGATAAGGGTGAAGTGAGAGGGTTGGTTGATGGTCTAGGCACCATAGTGGGATAAGGGTGAAGTGAGAGGGTTGGTTGATGGTCTAGGCACCATAGATTGATAAGGGTGAAGTGAGAGGGTTGGTTGATGGTCTAGGCACCATAGTGGGATAAGCGTGAAGTGAGAGGGTTGGTGATGGTCTAGGCACCATAGTGGGATAAGGGTGAAGTGAGAGGGTTGGTTGATGGTCTAGGCACCATAGTGGGATAAGGGTGAAGTGAGCTGGTTGGTGATGGTCTAGGCACCATAGATTGATAAGGGTGAAGTGAGCTGGTTGGTGATGGTCTAGGCACCATAGTGGGATAAGGGTGAAGTGAGCTGGTTGGTGATGGTCTAGGTACCATAGATTGATAAGGGTGAAGTGAGCTGGTTGGTGATGGTCTAGGCACCATAGATTGATAAGGGTGAAGTGAGCTGGTTGGTGATGGTCTAGGCACCATAGATTGATAAGGGTGAAGTGAGCTGGTTGGTGATGGTCTAGGCACCATAGATTGATAAGGGTGAAGTGAGCTCGTTGTTGATGGTCTAGGCACCATAGATTGATAAGGGTGAAGTGAGCTGGTTGGTGATGGTCTAGGCACCATAGATTGATAAGGGTGAAGTGAGCTGGTTGGTGATGGTCTAGGCACCATAGATTGATAAGGGTGAAGTGAGCTGGTTGGTGATGGTCTAGGCACCATTGATTGATAAGGGTGAAGTGAGCTGGTTGGTGATGGTCTATGCACCATAGATTGATAAGGGTGAAGTGAGCTGGTTGATGATGGTCTAGGCACCATAGATTGATAAGGGTGAAGTGAGCTGGTTGGTGATGGTCTAGGCACCATAGATTGATAAGGGTGAAGTGAGCTGGTTGGTGATGGTCTAGGCACCATAGATTGATAAGGGTGAAGTGAGCTGGTTGGTGATGGCCTAGGCACCATAGTGGGATAAGGGTGAAGTGAGCTGGTTGGTGATGGTTTAGGCACCATAGATTGATAAGGGTGAAGTGAGCTGGTTGGTGATGGTCTAGGCACCATAGTGGGATAAGGGTGAAGTGAGCTGGTTGGTGAGGGTCTAGGCACCATAGATTGATAAGGGTGAAGTGAGCTGGTTGGTGATGGTCTAGGCACCATAGTGGGATAAGGGTGAAGTGAGAGGGTTGGTGATGGTCTAGGCACCATAGATTGATAAGGGTGAAGTGAGCTGGTTGGTGATGGTCTAGGCACCATAGTGGGATAAGGGTGAAGTGAGCTGGTTGGTGATGGTCTAGGCACCATAGATTGATAAGGGTGAAGTGAGCTGGTTGGTGATGGTCTAGGCACCATAGTGGGATAAGGGTGAAGTGAGCTGGTTGGTGATGGTCTAGGCACTATAGATTGATAAGGGTGAAGTGAGCTGGTTGGTGATGGTCTAGGCACCATAGTGGGATAAGGGTGAAGTGAGCTGGTTGGTGATGGTCTAGGCACCATAGTGGGATAAGGGTGAAGTGAGCTGGTTGGTGATGGTCTAGGCACCATAGATTGATAAGGGTGAAGTGTGCGGGTTGGTGATGGTCTAGGCACCATAGTGGGATAAGGGTGAAGTGAGCTGGTTGGTGATGGTCTAGGCACCATAGATTGATAAGGGTGAAGTGAGCTGGTTGGTGATGGTCTAGGCACCATAGTGGGATAAGGGTGAAGTGAGCTGGTTGGTGATGGTCTAGGCACCATAGTGGGATAAGGGTGAAGTGAGCTGGTTGGTGATGGTCTAGGCACCATAGTGGGATAAGGGTGAAGTGAGAGGGTTGGTTGATGGTCTAGGCACCATAGAGTGATAAGGGTGAAGGGAGAGGGTTGGTTGATGGTCTATGTTGCCCAAGGTGATAATGGCGAAGTAAGAGGCCAGTGGTGGAATTGAAGATGAGTTCTCAATTTAAATGGAAAGCTCCACAAACGCGACAAAACCTACAGCAGCAAACGCCCAACCAGGTCTACCAAGGACGGAGTGTGTCCTCACCTTGCTAAATGCCGGAACCGACTCGAACACACACCCAGGCACGGAACCGACTCGAACACACACCCAGCCACGGAACCGACTCGAACACACACCCAGCCACGGAACCGACTCGAACACACACCCAGTCACGGAACCGACTCGAACACACACACCCAGCCACGGAACCGACTCGAACACACACACCCAGCCACGGAACCGACTCGAACACACACCCAGTCACGGAACCGACTCGAACACACACACCAGCCACGGAACCGACTCGAATACACACCCAGCCAAGGAATCGACTCGAACACACACACACCCAGCCACGGAACCGACTCGAACACACACACCAGCCACGGAACCGACTCGAACACACATATCAGCCACGGAACCGACTCGAACACACACACCAGCCACGGAACCGACTCGAACACACATACCAGCCACGGAACCAACTCGAACACACACTCAGTCACGGAACCGACTCGAACACACACCTAGTCACGGAACCGACTCAAACACACACACCAGCCACGGAACCGACTCGAACACACACACCCAGCCACGGAACCGACTCGAACACACACAGCCAGCCACGGAGCTGACTCGAACACACACACCAGCCAAGGAACCGACTCGAACACACACACCCAGCCACGGAACCGACTCGAACACACACCCAGTCACGGAACCGACTCGAACACACACCCAGCCACGGAACCGACTAGAACACACACCCAGCCACGGAACCGACTCGAACACACACACCCAGCCACGGAACCGACTCGAACACACACCCAGTCATATGTTTTGATCAGATGACAATCTCAGCTCTCGACATGGCGAAGTTACTACCAGCTGCGCACTTAGTGATCTGGGAAAGACCAACAATCTACGAAGCCAAACCTGACCAGAGACAGCAGAGCTGAGGCAGAAGCTATGGGATTGCCGCCCAGACCTAGAAAAGGCCGCGAACTTCGTTCTGGCGGTCTTGCATGACTAAATACCTGAAAACAGAATAATAATAAGAAGCAATAGAAGACGAAGAAGAAATAGAAGAAGAAGTAGCAGAAGACGATGAAGAAATAGAAAAAAAAGTAGTAGTAGATGAAGAAGAAATAGAAGAAAAAGTAAACGACCATCTTCGGCGGAATTTTTCCCCAAGGAGAAAAACAGTTGAGATTTGAGACTGAGGCCCTAAACTCAGATTGGTCTAAGTGGATGATACCCGTAAACAATAGATTCATCCAGGAGTGGCTAAACTAACTTCAAACCGTCTGCTGCTTTGCAGGTAGTCTGTGAACAGGGAAAGGATAGGTAGAGTAGACTAAGAGAAATGTGTAAGCTTTGCTCAAAGCGGACGGGCCGGGGCGAAACAAGTATATACCGTCGTTAATCTTACGCTTACATGTAAGCAAACACAAAAGAAAATAAAGGATAAGAAAACAAAAGAAACAACACAGAAAAGTACAATACAGCTAGTGGCATTAACGTACACCACTATATAGACCCACGTTCAGGCGGCTCCTTAGAGGTGGAAATATTGAGGTCGGATTTAGATAAAATTCGAAACTGGTCTGTGAAATGGCAAATGGAGTTTAATATAGATAAATGTACAGTCATCCACATGGATAGATCTAATTTGGAACATAATTACAGAATGGGTGAGAACACTGATAGATAAGGAAAGAGACCAAGGGGTTATAATAGAGCATACAGGAAAAATGAACGAGCAAGTCCAGGTAGCAGTGAATAAAGCAAATTCAATTTTAGGTATGATAAAAAGGAATATTAAATATGGGAGTAAGGATATGATTGTCAAACTGTATAAAGCATTAGTTAGACCTAGATTGGAGTACTGTGTACAGGTGTGGAGTCCTTATCATAGAGGAGATATAAACATGCTGGAAAGGATACAAAGAAGAGCGACAAAGCTGATAGTGGGATTCCAGAATTACAGTTATGAGGAAAGACAGAAAAACCGGCCTACAGTGTCTAGAAAAGAGAAGAATTCGACGTGACTTAATACGGGTTTATAAGATGATCACAGGAAAGGTTAAATTCGATTATAACAAGTGTTTCAAAATACAACCACCATCGAGAACAAGAGGACACAGGTACAAATTAACTAAAGAAAGGTCCAGATTAGATATTAAGAAATATTTTTTTAGTTAGAGAGTGGTGAATCCTTGGAATGCATAACCACAGCAGGTGGTGGAGGCAGAAACAGTTAATGCATTTAAGAATAGATTGGATATGCCTAGTTTTTAGAGCAGGGTAATGCAGATGTGGCTGGCTGCCTACAGGCTCCGCTGAGTTTTCTAAACCATTATAAAAATGTGAAGTTAAGTTATGTTAAATTAAGTTAAGTTATGTTAAGTTAATTTATGTAAAGTTATGTTAAATTAAGTTAAGTTATGTTAAGTTGATTTATGTTAAGTTATGTTAAGTTAAGTTAAGTTATGTTAAGTTAAGTTAATTTATGAAGCACAGAAGAATAACCGCAGCTGGCCTTCTTATATGACGTTCGTATCTCAGGCCATATCCGCTGAGGCAGTTGTGACTTCTAGTATGAATGTGTCTTGCCTGAGGATGCTAGTCAAAATTATTTTAATCCTATTTTACGACATGGTTTTGGCAGGTTACAGTGTGTCTCGGAATTCCTCTCTGCATCAGTTGAACGTAAATGTAGCCCCGCATCAAACACCCCTGTCGTGAATGTAACCCCGTATAGAACACCCCTGTCGTGAATGTAGCCCCGTATAGAACACCGCTGTCGTGAATGTAGCCCCGTATAGAACACCGCTGTCGTGAATGTAGCCCCGCATCGAACTCCGCTGTCGTGAATGTAGCCCCGCATCGAACACCGCTGTCGTGAATGTAGCCCCGCATCGAACACCGCTGTCGTGAATGTAGCCCATATAGAACACCGCTGTCACGGTAAACGTGTTGGAGCCTCTCCACTGAAGGCCGTAGCTTTTTTGTTTTTGTCAGGTCCTTCTTTGTAACTTTCCTTTTCCTAACTTACACGATGAACCCATTTACAGCTGGGTTAACTGATGTGGCGTACAATAAGCTCCGATTCTCATGTGGCGAGAAAGAACCGCCTTTAACGCTCAGGTTTATGCTGATGGATCAACAAGACGAGCAGTGAAAAATGGAGGCACAAGAATCTATGTTGTCTAAACAGATACAGAAAATGAAACCACTAGCTCATCCACTGGACAATTCTGTTCAAACTACTCGGCTGAAGTACATACACTAATTATTGCTGTAGAAATGTATTCCTTACAGATACAATGTCAGCAGGCTGTATTCCTTACAGATACAATGTCAGCAGGCTGTATTCCTTACAGATACAATGTCAGCAGGCTGTATTCCTTACAGATACAATGTCAGCAGGCTGTATTCCTCACAGATACAATGTCAGCAGGCTGTATTCCTTACAGATACAATGTCAGCAGGCTGTATTCCTTACAGATACAATGTCAGTTCTGCAAACCCACAAAAAATAGTAAACTGTCAGAGATTAAGAAAGCCTTGGGCGAACTAAAAGTCGAAAGAAGGGTAAGCCTGCAGTGGATACCATGACACTGTGATATACCAGGAAATGAGACAGCAGCCAGGTCAGCAAAGGAAGGAGTAACACGAGAACAACACGAACAAACAATCACCTTCTAAGAAAAGAAGACACGTATCCAAGACATAAGGAAAGTTGACCAAACGGAAGACAGCTATCGCTGTCTTGATCGAGCAGACCAAGTGATCCTATTCCGCTTGAGAATGGGACATAACAGATTGAATAGCCATTTACACAGACTAAAATTGGATCCATCGCGGATATGTTTGTGTGGGCAGGCAGCACAGACATTTGAAGACTGGTATATGCTGAGCCAATTGTGTATTGAGCACTGGCCCACGGAGACGAATATCCACACAAAGCTGTTTGGAAACCCCGAAGAGCTCTCCACTACGGCAACCTTTATCCAGAGAACTGGGCTTCACGTGTAGACGTAACTGGAAAAAATATGGCGAACGAGAAGAAGGAGGAGCAGACCACTCAAACACTACCTCGCGTAAATCAGTTGTAAACAAAGGTCACGTGAACATACAACAACAGACAATCTTCAAAGGCAGAAAAATGGCGATACTTGGAGTCTCACGGTGTCTGTTTTAAGAAAACTACCTGGATCGCAGGAAAGAATGGACGACACATAGGGGTGTTACCCTGCCCGATAGGGAAGCAAAAAATAGTAACACTACACTGTAGAAGATGGATGTGTAGCGGGAGATTGAGAACGAACGGAGAAGAAGAAGTAACACTGTAACCTGCTATGCACATCATAAGAGAAAAGTAAGCCGAGCTGAGCATATTTTGGCTGCTCAATCCTAAACATTACGCCCCGAAAACTTAGACAGAAATGTGATGACCTTTGGTGTATTTGTTCGAGACCCATGCTTCACAGGGAGCTAATACGGTTCTAATTGGTAGATGAAGTTCGGGGCTGTGATATAAGACAACTAATCCGAGGACCTGTCCCGTGCTCCCTAACTGGGGAAGGCAGGAAGGGAAACTGCCCCGCCATCTAGAACGCCACTAAATAGAGTTGTGCATGGTTCTAGCAACCTAAACACATTAAACGAGTGAATACATAGGTCACTACCGCAGGAACCAACAAAATGCTTGAGCACATCTTAAAGTCGAGGTGTCTGCAAAGACGAGTCTTCCCTTCATCTTGGACACCCTGGTCCGCCGAAGCCTGTCTATGTTCGGTCACGTGTTTCGACTGGACAAGGAAGTAAAGGCTCACCAGACAGTGTCCAAGTCTGCTAAGTTAACAACGGTCCCCATCGGCCGGCTGGAGGCGTGGGAGGGGCTGGCTGTAGGGGCCGGCTGGAGGCGTGGGAGGCCTCCGTCTGGAGGCGTGGGAGGGGCCGTCTTGAGGCGTGGGGAGGGGGGCAGGCTGGAGGCGTGCGAGGGGCCGGCTGGAGGCGTGGGAAGGGCCGGCTGTTGGCAAGGGGGGTACGGCTGGGGAAGTGGGAGGGGCCGTCCCCGTTCTACATGGCTCCGACAGATCGCAGACTCCTCTTCGGCAGTGAACGAGGTTTCACTACAAAGCCTCAACGGTCGGCGATGGTAGGGGTCAATCTCTACAAGCCTCAACGGTCGGACATGGTAGTGGTGGATCTCTACAAGCCTCAACGGCCGGACATGGCAGTGGTCAATCTCTACAAGCCTCAACGGTCGGACATGGTAGTGGTGGATCTCTACAAGCCTCAACGGTCGGACATGGCAGTGGGGGATCGACGCAACGGACCCTAGATGCCTAGGCGAACATTATTATTATTACACATACTACAAACATCTTTACACATATTAACACACACACTAACACACACATACTAACACACAAACAAACATACGCACACTAACACACAAACTAAAACACACATACTAACACACAAACTAACACACTCATACTAACACACAAACTAACACATACATGGTAACACACACATACTAACAGACACATACTAACATACAAACTAACACACAAACTGACACACACATACTAACACACACACATACCACACATACACACATACCAGCACACATGATAGCCGACATACAAACACATAAACAAATACATACTAACATTTACACACACGCTAAAACACATACACAGACACACATGCTATCATACATACTAAGACACACATAAACACACATATTGGAGATATCTGATATATTTCCGGAGATCCCTGGAGCTACGGAGTTCGTACGATGCTCTCTGCAGGTGGGGATACCTTTCTGCTGAGAGAAACTGAGCTGTATGGGGAAACCCGTGGCGATGATGTCGAGCCCCCGCCTTTAACCTTTAAACACACAAACTAACACACATGCAAAGGCGAAGGGCTGCCGTCCATCGTAGACGATGATGGCATAATTTATTTGCTAGCGCTATTTTTGCAGTAAGGATTAACTGCGTTACTTTTTATCCTCACTCTCTCGTCTCGAGCCCCCCGACTCCAGTGGCAAGTCAAGGACAAGACGACTAGGGGACCACTACGAGATGCAGGGGACTGCGCATCAAGCACCCGTGAAAAAGACGGCGGAGTCCGGAGTCTAACACCCCCCCCCCCCCTCCCCTTTATCACGAGGCCGGCGGCTTAACCATTTCGTTCGCTACGGAATCCCACTAGCATACATACTAAAACACATACTAACACACATACTAACAACTAACAAACATACTAACGCATTCAAACACATACTAACATTCATACTAACAGAAATACCAATACAATCAACCACACATAATAACAATTACACACAAATACTAAACTAAACAATGTGCTAAGAAACGTACTAACTCACACATACATGGAGGGGAGGGGGGAGGGGTTCTATTTAAGAAAACTGAACTTGGACGACACAACGGATGAACAAGATGACTATACTACATTAGAATAGAGTGTGACCGTCTTTATTTCAGAAAGCTAACTTAAGAACAGTAGCACCAATGTACCACGCTATTCAGGAACAGGGTCGTAATTCAAGCAATGGGTGATGCGACCTATAATATAATCAACAAGTTATCTTTCAACACGATTGAACGCGACGTGCCTTAAAATGACATTTAAAGGAAGAACAAACACACGATGCGGACACGATACAAGTACAGAGAGGTGGCAGGACTGGAGAAAATGGGAAGTTGATTTGAGAAAGTCACTTGTGTACATGGCAGGACTGGAGAAAATGGGAAGTTGATTTGAGAAAGTCACTTGTGTACATAGCAGGACTGGAGAAAAGGGGAAGTAGATTTGAGAAAGTCACTTGTGTACATGGCAGGACTGGAGAAAATGGGAAGTTGATTTGAGAAAGTCACTTGTGTACATGGCAGAACTGGAGAAAATGGGAAGTTGATTTGAGAAAGTCACTTGTGTACATGGCAGGACTGGAAAAAATGGGAAGTTGATTTGAGAAAGTCACTTGTGTACATGGCAGGACTGGAGAAAATGGGAAGTAGATTTGAGAAAGTCACTTGTGTACATGGCAGGACTGGAGAAAATGGGAAGTTGATTTGAGAAAGTCACTTGTGTACATGGCAGAACTGGAGAAAATGGGAAGTTGATTTGAGAAAGTCACTTGTGTACATGGCAGGACTGGAGAAAATGGGAAGTTGATTTGAGAAAGTCACTTGTGTACATGGCAGGACTGGAGAAAATGGGAAGTTGATTTGAGAAAGTCACTTGTGTACATGGCAGGACTGGAGAAAATGGGAAGTAGATTTGAGAAAGTCACTTGTGTACATGGCAGGACTGGAGAAAATGGGAAGTAGATTTGAGAAAGTCACTTGTGTACATGGCAGGACTGGAGAAAATGGGAAGTTGATTTGAGAAAGTCACTTGTGTACATGGCAGGACTGGAGAAAATGGGAAGTTGATTTGAGAAAGTCACTTGTGTACATGGCAGGACTGGAGAAAATGGGAAGTAGATTTGAGAAAGTCACTTGTGTACATGGCAGGACTGGAGAAAATGGGAAGTTGATTTGAGAAAGTCACTTGTGTACATGGCAGGACTGGAGAAAATGGGAAGTAGATTTGAGAAAGTCACTTGTGTACATGGCAGGACTGGAGAAAATGGGAAGTTGATTTGAGAAAGTCACTTGTGTACAATGTACATATCTAATGGTAACACGGAGATGGGTTAACCAGTTTGTCTGGGTCGATAACTGTAAGAACCTGCACAGTGATTTAGAGCAGGTACCTCCAACTTCAGGGCTGGCCGTATGCTTCGTATGGAGTTGAACGGAGATTGGAGAAGAAGAAGAAGAAGAAGAAGAAGATAAAGAAGAAGCAGATGTGTGTTTTCTTTTCTTTCAAACTGTGTAGGTTAACTGTGGGAAACCGAGGTAGATCAGCGGTCAGTTTTAGGTTAGACAGCAGAGCACGTACTATAGAACTGCCCCAAACATGATATACTGAGACAAATCCACTTTTCTTCAAAAGAAACAAGACTGGAAAAGAAAATTGATAGACCCATTCTTTCTCTTATCAGCAAAGAGATCAAGTCTCTGTCCCCTGTTGGTGTGGAATTTTTCCTATCGAAAAACGGATGCCCGGGTCGATCCATTCTAAAATAAATGGGTACCAGAATAATCTAGGAAAGTAAAGGTAGCCAACGGGATGTTGACCACATCACCCCTAGTGTGCCACAGGTCAAGTAAAGGCAGCCAACGGGATGTTGACCACATCACCCCTTGTGTGATACAGGTCAAGTAAAGGCAGCCAACGGGATGTTGACCACATCACCCCTAGTGTGCCACAGGTCAAGTAAAGGCAGCCAACGGGATGTGGACCACATCACCCCTAGTGTGCCACAGGTCAAGTAAAGGCAGCCAACGGGATGTTGACCACATCACCCCTAGTGTGCCACAGGTCAAGTAAAGGCAGCCAACGGGATGTTGACCACATCACCCCTAGTGTGCCACAGGTCAAGTAAAGGCAGCCAACAGGATGTGGACCACATCACCCCTAGTGTGCCAATGCTCAAGAATATTTGGGCCTAACACCGAATTTTCAATATGCCAGATTGGCGTGTTAATGGGGATCTTCTTTTGTAAATTGGATGTTGTTTTGATAGAGTTGAATAATCTTGCTTGGTCCTAAGTCATAGTCAACCCAGAGTTTTGAGGGAAACTATAATGTTGTCTAATATTCGACAAATATTCGACAATTATTCGATGATTGAAGTGTGGAGGATATGATTATTTAGGTATGTACTTAAATCCCAACTGATATCTTCTTGGACTACTTTCCGAGCAGACAACCCAGACAGCAGAGCACGTACTATAGAAATGCACAGAATATGATATACTGAGACAAATCCAATTTTCTTAAAAAGAAACAAGACTGCAAGAGAAACTTGATAGACCCATGTCATCATCATTAGCTCTTTCCGTCTTGTCAGATGATAGTAATTGTGCTTTGAAAAAAATAGGTCTGCAACTAGTCATGACGGTACGAATGTGGCTCTTAAGACCAATCCGGTCTTCCACAGTGTGTGCAAGGAAAGTCAGAACCGTTTGCGGCATCGCATGGTGTGGAGTATCTTCTCAAACCTTGAGTCTTTAGCCTATCAGCAATCAGTATCTCATTTGTCACACATCCTTGTACTGCAGTAGTGGCCGGCCCCAAGAGCTTTTCCCCAACTGTAATTCCCCATAGAGAAGATATTTTGGTATTCTGCCATCATCCATCCGCCGATTGTGTCTCAGCCATCGGAGCCTTCGATGACTAAGCATGGAAAATATTGTGACACTGCCTGTTCTCTCCAACTCTTCGTTGGTGTTCTTGTCTTGCCACCCAACCCCCAGCATTTTGCGCAGGCACCTCATGTGATAGCTGTTTAGCCGCGTCTCCTGGTGCATGTAGGTAGACAATGTCTCACTGCCATAAAAAAGAGTACCGAGGACACAGGCCTGGTAAACAAGTGTTTTTGTTTTAACAGTGAGCTTCTTTTTTCAGAGAGTGGTGCATGTTTCAAATACATTGCCACAGAAGTGGAGGCAGGGTCAATTAATGCATTCAAGAATAGATTGGAGGCGCAACTTTTTTTTCTAGAACAAGTGAATGTAAAAGAAACTGGTTGTATACAGACTGCATAGTCTTCTAAACCAGTATAAAGACATTCAGTTAAGTTAAGATTTCCTAGAATGCTTGGATTGAAATGGATAAGGAGGTTTTGCGACCGTTGGATAGATTTGAACAGGCATCACTAACACGTGACACCAAGACATGCCATTGGAGATGGATAGATCGCACTTTACTAAAAGAATCTGATGTCATAGCAAGACAGGCACTGTCGTGGAACCCAACAGGTCAGAGGAATAGGGCAGACCAAAACACACTTGGATAAGCGAGCCGGAACAAATCTCTGAGACACGGGACAGCGGTGGTTCACGTTAGAGCAGATGGCAAAGAAGGGACAGACTTAGTGACTGTTGCTTATCCTCTTTAGGTAGCTCGAGTCTTTGGTTAATTGACTGACTGATTGGTTGTTGTGCATTAATAGAACAGCGTCATCATGTCAAACAGAGTGGTACGGAAACAACCACCGCACGGGCAAATGTCAGTTCGTTGAGAGAGGCTGTCCAATAGGGAACACGCTTCAATGGTCGCCTGGCGCTTCGGGAGAGCAACAACAAAAAAACCCAAAAAAAACAGGAGTCAGGCAGAAAGACTACAAAACGAAAAATACAAATATGAAACGAAACATAACCAGAGTACAGAACAATTTAAAATTGCATTCACTGATGATTATGAACAAACGAAAAAAGTATAAAGCAGATATATATAAGCAACATAGTAAAATGCATTTTATTAACATTAGTTTTGTAAAATCATGGACACATTTTTTAACAACATAATTAAACATGGTCAACAGTCTAGACTTCAGAAACATTTGCTGTCTTGAGGTCTAAGAAGCATGGATTCACATAGAAAACAAGGCCTATTACAACAGTCCTGCTTCATAATATGTTCATAGTTTGTATCCGAATTCACAGTAGATGGTTTGAGGGCAAAGAACCATAAATAATTGTACAGAATGTTCGTTCGAATAAACTTTTTTCGTTTCTGTTTTCTCCATAAATAATACCAGTTGCAGTTTTCAGAATCACTTATGGAAGTTCAAAGGTCAGGCTCATTGTCACGTCTGACTAAATTACAAAATAAATAATTTATATACAAAATAAATTAAGCATTTAGAAGATCGTGAATCTTATACACTGTACACAAATTCAATGAGGTGGCACCTTACAGTTGCAGAGGCACATTCAACTGTCTAGCTCGTATAATCAACAATTATTAAAAGTTATTTTCTCATAAATATTTGTAAATATTAACAATCCGAAACCAAATCGCAAAAAAAATGTCTACTAAAATCACCAAAACAAATATATTCTAAGAACTGACAATTTCATAAAATATGCTAACATTTTTCTGGTAAATTAAAGTATTCGAAGAAATAAAGTCAATTACTAAATATAAATTAATTTGTCTTCTTCATTTCGGTAATTGAGAAGTTTAGGTAATGGGGCCCCATAGCAGAAAATGCTGTTGTGGGTGAAGTGTAAAACACTTTATTGCACTTGACCTCAGCTGAGTTGGGGTTGTTAGTTTCCTGCCTTTCTGCCCTTTCCTGTCCTTGCCAAACAGTCAACTAGGTACCCATTTACAGCTGGGTGGACTTGGGTGCCGATAACGGTGATCGGATAAGATACTATTACAGTGTGAATCAGCACCCTACCACTGTCCTGGTCAAGTCAAAAGCAGTAAAACACAGGCAGATCCCCCCCCCCCTTCCCTCCCGACCCGACTTTCCAGGAAGCCTATTAAGCAGGTCACTAGCTCCTGCATTTCTGGTATATGAACCTGTTTCACATGATGAACATGCTAGCCCCATTCACAACCCTGCTAAAACGCTAAATACGATGACTTGCATGGAGTTGAAAATCTATTCTTCCCTTCCCACTAAGGTGCCACGAGGACCAAACTGATAACAAATATAAATAAATTAAATTATAAATTAAATTCAAAGAAAACATAAACCAAATAATGTTTTGTCTATCACGGAGTTCAATATTAAATGTGCCAGTCATCTATAAAGGAAATAAAATAACAATATATACATTCACATGGGCATAGTCGATTCTAGTATACAATTAACAAAGATACTTGCATCTGGAAATGATGCGATAAATTGAACATTCGATACGTTTTAAGCACACACCCATACTTGATGTACACGAATATCTTTGGATTCGATGCTTAGAAACGAATCTGTACTAGGTATGACAGTGTTACTATGGTAATTGTTGAAACAAATAAAATGGTGGACAAAAACTTGCCGAAATGATGCTTTCTGACGTAAAATGTTATGACGTGGTCAGGCCATGATGACCTGTTGACTGTGGACGTTTTAGGTATCAATCTGTCATCGCGTCCTGTCAGTGTTAAAGTGTAAATTGCCCTTAAGCTAATGAGTAGGTAGATTGGGGCAAATATGGGACTGGTGATGTTGAGAGGGGGGTACCATAGATGCATCGGCATCTTACATTAAAGTATCTTGCAAGATTTAGAACACAACATGAAGGGTTGGAATGGGGTGGAAAGGGCGGTGGGCCCGAGGCCTTGTAATTGTAATTTACAGAAAGGACCACGAGCATGGCACGAGGACAAATGATTGTAACATGTTAAAGAAGATGCTGGAAAATAAATCTGCAACTTGGACATATCAGTCGCCAGTACAATCGAGTACGACAGAGAATATATGTTGAACATAACAGAACAAACTGTCGGTATAACATAACGATTATATCGGTATAACATAACGGTTATATCGGTATAACATAACGGTTATATCGGTAAAACATAACGGTTATATCGGTATAACATAACGATTATATCCGTATAACATAACGGTTATATCGGTATAACATAACGGTTATATCGGTATAACATAACGATTATATCGGTATAATATAACGGTTATATCGGTATAACATAACGGTTATATCGGTATAACATAACGGTTATATCGGTATTACATAACGGTTATATCGGTATAACATAACGGTTATATCGGTATAACATAACGGTTATATCGGTATAACATAACGATTCTATTGGTATAACAGCATAGTCCATACCCAGAACAACAGTACAATATCTATCGGGTATAACAACCGAATCAATCGTTATATCAGAACAAGTCTTATTGATATAAATAAACCAATCTCTATCTGGTATAACAGAGCACATTCTGCCTGGACTTAGTGAGTGTATATGTGGTTTACACACGACAGATTGACTTTATTCAATCTCTGATCTTGAGACGTTCCAGTGAATCCTACTGTAGAAAGTTACTTAAGTTAGAGAATGAAGACGGCAAGGAATCTAGTCAATTAAAAAAAAAAACCAATATCTACTGAAATGATGTCTCGTGCACTTGATCTCCTACGACACTGTCTGTTATGGGTCGGACGGCCTTGACGTGTATACCGCGCAACTACAATAGCCTTGTGGGGACGGCGTGGGCTAGTGGTTGTGGCACATACGGCTCACAATCCGAAGGTACTGGGTTCGATCCCAATCACAGCACCGACCGTTACCCCGGGGAAGCAAACCTTTAACAAATGCAAGAGGACGCAGACCCTTACATAAATGCATGCTGAAGTCGGATGCACAAAATAAACACCACAGTGCAAGGCGCATCGCCTTGGGGAATAGAGCAATTAGGCGAACGCAAAAAAAACAAAAAAACAAACAAACAAACAAACAAATCAATACAGTCATGCAGAGTAAACCACCAGCTACTAGGACATACAAACGTTCCAACAATGATAACAAGACAAACAATCTATTGTGCATTTATTCCAACTCGTTATCGGATGCTGACCCAGAGGAAGGCACGAGATCGACAGATCACAACATGTGAAATGAGATAGTTCAAAGTTGCAACGGACAGCACAAGAGACGAGGGGGGAAAATGAAGAAATCCATCAGGTGGGATAGGAATAAGGTCATGCGCGAATAATATTGAGAGACAGAATTGGATGTATTGGACATCTGATAAGAATGTCGCTAAACATACCAAACGCGCGAACCTATTATGCCAGACAACATGGATTCAGGGCAAGAAGAAGGTCAAAACTAAGATGGATTAACGGCGTTAAAGAAACACCAAGATACATGGACTGAAAATACGACGGCCATGATGATGGTGCTCGTATAAAGGACTACAGCTTCTGGCGTCACGTAACGAAATAAGAGGACATGATAGATGAATCATGCCAGACATTGCCGGCTGGACAACAATAACAATTGGACCTTGACCTTTGTCCGGAAGCAGGTCATTAATAAATAGACATACATGTTTTCTTTACAACATCACGCGCGTGCCATCTCTTGACTTCTGCACGCGCAGGGCGACATTTGAATTTTGAAATAATGGGCAGGCATTATCATGTAAATGCAATGGCGTAAATCAAAATGATATTTACACTCACTAAATTTACTGTCAAGCGTGTAACAGTTCATGTCAGTACACATAACCTCATTGATCCTTGTAAACCTGGCGGCCATTTTTTGGGAAGGAGGTAATGCTACCTCTCAAATCTATCATGCATATCGTTAAAAGCAACTAAATAGGGTTGTGTATGCAGCTGGCAATCTCAACATGTAAATGAAAGTGACAGAGAGACCAAATTTTGCGCCGATTATTTGTTACTTAGCAACATTTCATATGGGAGTGAATATTGATATTTGGTGGTGGGGGGGGGGGGGGGGGGGGGGGGGGGGGGGTGGGGGTCGGTCTTCAGCGCACTTAACAGTTGGTAGGACTGGACGTTTAGAGGACGTCTGCATACTAAGCCACAGCATGTCGTATATTGAGGACCAGTCCCCTTTCTCTTTGCAGCTGAGTCACTAGGACGTGACGGTTGCGGCAGGTGAGAACCAAATGCGCCCACAACCCCCGCCAGTCAGAACACACACACACACGCGCACACCTACACACACACGCACATACACACACCAACACACACACGCACCTACACACACACGCACATACACACACATACACACACACATACACACACACGCACGCACACACACGCAACACACATACACACACACACATACACGCACATACACACACACGCACATACACACACACGCACATATTAACACGCACATACACCACAGGCACATACACACACACGTACATACACACACACGCACATACACACACACACGCACGCACATACACACACACACATACACACACATACACATACACGCACACACAAACACGCACATACACACACACAAGCACATACACACACACACACACACGCACAGGACATACACACACACGCACACACACACGCATGCACACACCACGCACAATACACACACATACACACACACACAAACACACGCTCATACACACACACAACATACGCACACACACACGCACATACACACACATATATACACACGCACACACACACACTCGCACGTACACACACGCATACACACGCACGCACACACACACATACACACACACACCCCTGGTTACCTAACAAATATCATTAAGGAGTCAAAGTGTTAGATAATAGTCTTCCCCGTGTACCAATTATTTAATTTAAACGACCCAGCGCGCCAGTTTGTAAATGGGTCCTTGATTTACCGTTAGAGAAAGCCCAGCAGTGATGATGGGAGATGGTAATATGCCCTGAGAAAACTATGAAACCAACCCCTAATCAAGCCAACCCCTAACAAGCCAACCCCTAATAACCTAACCCCTAACAACCCAACCCCTAACAACCCAACCCCCTAACAACCCAACCCCTAACAAGCCAACCCTAACAACCCAACCCTAACAACCCAACCTAACAAGCCAACCCCTAACAACCCAACCCCTAACAACCCAACCCTAACAACCCAACCCCTAACAACCCAACCCTAACAAGCCAACCCCTAACAAGCCAACCCCTACAACACCCAACCCCTAACAAGCCAAACCCTAACAAACCCATCCCCTAACAACCCAACCCCTAACAACCCAACCCCTAACAACCCAACCCTGTAGGCTGTATTAGCTGTCTGATTCCCCCATTACATTTGTTTCAAATCGACCTCAGAATGTCCGGAATGACCCCTTATCCGTTTTGCTAGCTAATGTATACGTGCTCATCACTACAACTGGGGCCTAATTGTTAGGGCCCACAACTGTTTCATATGAATGATATCATCATCCTAACTTTTGGGCTCTAGTAGGAGCACAGGGTCACCACTGCAGTTGACTTCATTCGGGAAGGTTATACTGAAGTAATCATGTGATCCAACACTGGGGGTCTCTGTGGCAATGCTTGTACTAGTTGTCCGTCTCAGTAAGCGAAGATGACGACGGTAATCGGAAATGTGTATTCAGATGTGGCGGAATAGGACTGCACAGTCCGATCAAAGCGTTACAAACTCTACCGCACGTGGGGCCACGCGTCAACAGCGTGGGTGGTTTGGCTGGCCGTCTTGCAATCTGTCTTTTCGTTGCAGCTCACGTTTTGCGCGCCTCTCTTCTCGGCGGTGCGAGCACCGTGTGTGGCGGCAGAGCGTGAGGCTGATCAATAGCGTAAGCAGCTTCCAGGAGGGGGCATGAATTTTTAAAAAACTGTTTAGATACACTTTCAGAGAGTCTTTGTATCGTCTCTTCTATCCCTCGGCGTGCATTTCCTACGTTTTAGACCACCTTAGCAGAAGTTAAAATCATGGGTAACCAATACATTTATTTGGAGGTAGAATTGAATTGACTTGACTTCATTCTAATCTATCGCTACCAAAGCCTTGAAAAGGGCTTAAGTAACATAATGTAGTCCTAGAACGGAATGCGTTGTGTCGTAGTTGACTGCGATATTTGCACCTTTCGGTCCGACAGATTCGACTTCAGTAGGCATTTTTTAAGTACCAGGTTGTCCTTGCCTCTTCGATCCCTTCTCCTTAGCCCGTCTGCCCTGTTGCAGCCCTCTTATCCAGGAGCACCACGTGGAGGTGTAGAAGGGTCTTGACAGCTCTGATCCTTATGCCTGACGTTAGCAGTCAGGAATAGGTCGTTGACAAGTGCAGCTCATGCTCTGCTCGGCGTCTTGATCTCCGTTGTGGTTTGTTTTTTTGCGTTCCCTTTATTTATCTATTCCCCAAGGCGGTGTGCGTTGCACTGTGGTTTTTATTTTGCGCCTGTCGGCCCAATGCATCCGACTTCAGCATGCATTTTATGTAAGGGTCTGCTTCCTCCTGCATTTTCTAAGGGTTTGCTTCCCCGGGGTAACCGCCGGTGCTGTGATGGGGATCGAACCCAGCACCATTGGTTGTGAGCCGTGTCACTTAACCACTAGCCCACGCATCCCCTTCCCGTAGTGGGTTTGAAAACGAATGACGAAGAAGAAGAAGAAGAAGAAGAAGAAGAAGAAGAAGAAGAAGAAGAAGAAGAAGGAGAAGAAGAAGAATTTCTAACAAGTTAAACAAGAAAGAAGACCAAGATAACAGATTCAAAGAACAAAGTAAAACAGTACTTTTGGGGCGAAGCTGTGATGGCTCAAAGAGAATCATGGCTGAAATACAGTTTTGCGTCACAAACTCACCAAACGTGCATCGACTGTACCGCATGGGAGAGTCAGCCTTTAGGGAAAAGACCTTCAATAATATTAAAAAATGAACAAGCTGCCACAATACAAAATGCTCGGGTGGCGTAGTGACTAGAGGGAACAGGTTCGATTCCTAGCTGCGACACGCCCATTATACCAAGCTGATATTGAGCACTTACTATTAGAGACGACTAAGCGGTAAGTAGGAAACCTGATTTCTTCACAGATTCCCTCACATATCTCCCCAGAACCCCCCCCCCTCCTCCCAGATCTCCCCAGACACTCCCTCCAGATCTCCCCAGACCACCCAGATCTCCCCAGACAAACCCCCCTCCCCAAGATCTCCTCACATATTCTCCCCCCAATTCTCCCCAGACCCCCCCCCCCCGATCTCCCCAGACAACCCCCCTTCCCAGATCTCCCCACAGATTCCACCACAGATCTCCCCACAGATTCCATCACAGATCTCCCCCTCCCCCCCCCCCCCCCCCCAGATCTCCACAGTTCAAGAATAACCGAGACCTACTCTGATTAGCATAGTGGTAGAGCACTCGCTTTTCACGGCAAGGGTACCGGATTCAACTACCACGACCGGTACGCTCCAGTCGACCCAGCTATAAATGCGTACCTGGCGTAATACTAGGGTCGTAAATGGAAGTGAAAAAAGGAACCGGCCACCTTACATCAAACAAGATATGGCTTAGTATACTGAAGTCTCTAACAACTTCACCACCCGACAGTAGTGTAACTACTATGGGACAAACCTTGACTTAGTATACTGAAGTCTCTAACAACTTCATTCCCTGGCTGTAGTGTAATTACTATGGAGCAAACCTTTACTTTACTTAGTGAAATCAAGTCTGGAACACGTCATCCCTGATGGCAAGTGACTGATATAGGATAATCTTTACCTTTCTTTGTAACATATTTGAACCCGTATGTTACTGTTCTGAAGGCAAGCTTTTGTTAAACCTTCCTCGTGTTTCATCCATCACTAGCATGTGCCCCCGATGTCCTTGACATACTCGTCCAGTAAGACAGTAGTGGAATTATGGCGATTACATCATTGACCTTTATCATTCATACCACGAATAACAATATGAAACACAAACAGGTAGGTTACAACAGTGGCACCTGATACGAGAAGACAATGTCCTGCATACCTGACACCAGGGGGCTACATTACTGGTCATTTGACCAGTACCTCTGTTTTGATTGAGTTTTTAGTTCTACTGGGCATTGAGGTTTTTTCGTAATGTTAAAGTACTTAAGGAATTGTATCGTCTTCTTGTCATTATGTTGTATCCAAACTGGTTAAACGCGGCAAACAAAGTAGAACTGACTATCGTAAAGTCAAGAACACACTTAGAACGCTAACATCAGACAACGGAAAAAACGTGCAGTAAAGTGCATTCCAGAATCCAACAACAGATCTTCAGATAAAAAATGCGCCCTGCTGCAAGATACACGCGAGTTAGGGGATTCAGCTAACTAGACAACAAAGCACGGCCTATTCGTCAGCTGGAGGGTATGTTGTTAGAATCCAGATTTCCAATTACTTCCTCAACTTGTCTCATGTATACGTTTTACGAGTGCTTTAACTCACTCACTCGGAAATACATTGGAACTCTGGGTAAATTTGTTTGTTCAATGGAATACACACACACACTTAGACCGACTTATTGTGTGCAACAAAATCTGTAAGAAATTAACAGCAAAATATCTAGAATTCCGGAATGGTGTAGATTTATAGCTTTAATAAATTTGGCATGGAGAAAATTTCGTATTTTGTTTGTAAAAAAATCATCAAAGCTGATATATCGGTTACGTGATAATTTGAGAAACTTCATAAGCCGAGGTATCGGCTCGACCGAGTGAATAAGTTAAATTATGATTGTATTTACTATCGTAGTTGTCGGTACTTTATTGATCGACTTACTTCCCTAGTTTCTCATAACCGCATACGAAACTTAACATTGAAACTGTCAGTCTGCTAACATAGGCAAGTCCATTGATACCTAGTTTTGTAAATGGGTCACATGTTCTATTGAAAAGCGTCTGTCGGTCTGCCATTAAATGAAAAGTACTTTAAGTCTGAGGTCAACAAATGATGAAACGATCTAATTACAGGACAAGTAATACTATCTCTTCCTTCTTCTATCACTCTTACTTATAAAGTGTCATGTTTTGTGTCCTTTTGGAACGCGCTTTCAAACTCCAATCAGTTAGGCACGATATGCCAAAACATATACCTGCATGTATACACACACATACGCATAGATGCGCAGATAAATAAATAAATACACACATACATGTACATATGTACATACAAAATGCAGACTGAAATATATACATACATACTCATATGTCCATTTACATACATGCACACATATACGCATATGTCCACTCACATACATGCACGATTGTAGATGTTTGATATCACATACTCATATGCCCACTCACATACATGCACTGATGTTTGATATCACATACTCATATGTCCACTCACATACATGCACTGATGTTTGATATCACATACTCATATGTCCACTCACATACATGCACTGATGTTTGATATCACATACTCATATGTCCACTCACATACATGCACTGATGTTTGATATCACACTGCGGAAGGAACAAACATTCTGACATCCTTCAAGCCATCACGGGAATTCGTTCATAGTATCACTCAGTTGAATGTAATCTGGAACAAGGTTATTATGCCCACAGGTTCAATAATGACTGCCGCCCGTTTCAAGGACAGGCCAAGGCCGTGTCAAGGCTAGGATCAGGTAGACAAATTCTACTTCATAAATGTCCTGAGCTGTATGTCGGTCCAGGAAACCCTGTTCGCTTACAGCTATAGATAGATTTTATAATATCTGGTGATTAATAAGAAATAATTTATTTATAGCTTTTACAACGTCGCCGAAAGTTGTTCAGAATGATCCCGCAGCTATTATTAGAGAATCACATGTTTTTTCCTACCATGAATCTGTCAGAGCTGTTTACTTTGATACTATTCAGTTTGTATGTAGAAGTGTTGGATTGTTGGTCGTTATTTTGTGGCTATATTATGGTGATGATGATATAATCCATTTAGCTGTGAACTGGTAGCTCTTGACAACCCAATGCGTTCCGAACAAAAGCCCACATCCTCCTCAATTGTTGTAGTAATGTGTAGAGTGTGTTGAGTATGGTGGAGTGTGGTAGTAACAGCAGATTCCGCAGATCGGCCAGCCCTGGGCACAAAGTCAGGAGGTGCTCGACTGACTCCTCGTGGTCATGGCAGAATCTGCAGTTTGGTTCACGTAGTGGGTCTAATCTATTCAGATGTTTGTTGAGAGGGACATGGCCTGTTCTCAGCTTGAAGATCAAACTCTCGTCTCTTCGTTTCAGTTTCTTGGGGATCTGGTTTTGCTTGGTGTTTGAAATATACTCGGCCTGTCTGGGATGTGGCCCATTGATCCAGCCACTCCTGTCTTTAGTTATTTTTCAGGATTTGCTCCCAGGTTTGTAGTGTGATGCTAGGTAGTGCTTTTATGGCTATATAGAAGTGTTGGATTGTTGATAGTTTTCTTCTTTTTCAAACTATTTATCTCCTTACAAAGCACAGTTTCACTAACGCAACCGGCTTCGTTTTGTGCAGTTATGGCTTACGTAGCAATGTATATTACACGATGAGGTCATTTGCTCCCCACACATCTCTCTTCAATTTTCATTCACGACATGCAGGTAGGGTTTCAGAGGCAAACGGCCCCTGATTTGCTCGGACTACAATTCTTTGTCACGGTGAATATCTTTTTATCGGACTTAGTTGCTGAATATTTGTTGCTAGCTCATATGCTCGGATATAGCCAACATGACTGTGGTAGGAATGAGTGTAGCTTTACACATATAGGTCAATCCACAAGAGATAAGAACAATACGTCCACCATGCAGCTGTGGATTGGCTTATATAGTGACACGGTAACTTTATAAATATGGTGGGAGCTAGTCCGTCTGGTAAACACATTTTAAGACAGAAAATGCGCTGGTTCTGTCATGAGATCTGATCGACTCCCACTGCACACTTATAAGAAGTTCCAGCTGCAAGCACACGAGGTTGACCTCATGGTAGATGGATAGATGACATAGAATAATCTTTCAACGACACGGACTTGAACAGCCAACACAACACACTTGACCCTGAGCGACGACTCGAGCTCTCAACGGCGTACAAGTCAGTGGACGACTGGGCTGAACTAGTGTGGACAGTCTCCTGTGATGTGGCCTACATTCCCTTGTTCCAGAAACCATTCCTGACTTAAAGGAATTACCTATCGCAATAGAACGAGTCAATGAACATTTGTTGGAGAACACAGAAGTGAACATGGCGAATTGTGCTTACAATCTGGTCAATGTCTTGCTTGGAATTATAAAGAAACAGCAGCCCTGAATTATTAATAAACTGTCAATATAAAAGGCGCGTGACTGCGGGCCTTCTCTGGTCACGTTACCCGTGTCAGGTACACAAGACACAGAAACAGCACGAGAAGGGGGGTGTACCGGACTGTTTGTGACCCTGATATATGTGTACCTGTACACTCGTAGTTGTCAAGTCGGTTGTGTCCCTTGATGCAGTCACAGCTGTAGGAGCCCGGGGTGTTGACACATACTGTGTTGGAGTTACAGTGGTGGCCGTGGCGTCCTCCTGATACCTGGCACTCGTTGATATCTGCAGACAACAACAACAACAACAACAATTTCATTCTGGTTCTGCAAAGTTCAATTGGTGTATGGTGGTTTTTAAAACACAAATATGGAAATAGTTACAATACCGATTTATATCTTCTTCTTCTTCTTCTTCTTCTTCTTCTTCTTCTTCTTCTTCTTCTTCTTCTTCTTCTTCTTCTTCTTCTTCTTCTTCGGTGATCGTCCTAAAAATGACGTTAAGACACTGTGTCGTAGTTTGCAGCGATACTGCGATATCTGCGCCTTTCCGTTCAGTACATCCGATTTCAGCACGGCATTTGATACTAATTTTAGTCACTGCTAATTGACACTAGTTTTATTCAATGCTAATTGACACTAGTTTTAGTCACTGCTAATTGACACTAGTTTTAGTCAATGCTAATTGACACTAGTTTTAGTCACTGCTAATTGACACTAGTTTTAGTCAATGCT
>JAVGWX010000023.1:37055046-37317546 GCA_036924085.1 Ariolimax columbianus | reverse complement strand
GATTCATATTCTTTGAACCAGACTACACTAGTGCAGGTTGTTTCCAGGGCCGTCACGGAGGCAAAATAGGGTCTTGGTCAACTCTGGTTCGCTGTCCATGATGCAAGCAGCCTTTTATGAGCCGTCGGTTACTGTCAGGTCAATCACCGCATCATCAACACTTTGCACAAGGAGTGAGGGTTCTATCACTCGGCCGCTCAGAAAGTGGCGTGCCTTCATCATAGAGAAGGGTGAACATTTGCATATCAAGATGAAATTGTCAATCTTCTTCTTCTTGCTTCTCCTCTTCTTCTTCTTTTTCTTCTTCTTCTTCTTCTTCTTCTTCTTCTTCTGCTTGTTCGCCATGTTTAAAAAAAATGATGCCTACAAGTAAAGACTTGTTCTCTGGATAAATATTGCTGTTGTGGAGAGCTCTTGAAGGTTCCTAAACAGCTTTGTGTAGAGGTTAGTGTCTGTGAGAAGTTGTCAAGGTTCGCAAACAGCTTTGTGTAGAGGTTAGTGTCTGTGAGAGGTTGTCGAGGTCCCCAAACAGCTTTGTGTCTGTGAGATGTTGTCGAGGTCCCCAAACAGCTTTGTGTCTGTGAGAGGTTGTCAAAGTCCCCAAACAGCTTTGTGTCTGTGAGAGGTTGTCAAAGTCCCCAAACAGCTTTGTGTCTGTGAGAGGTTGTCAAAGTCCATTAACAGCTTTGTGTCTGTGAGAGGTTGTCAAAGTCCCCAAACAGCTTTGTGTCTGTGAGAGGTTGTCAAAGTCCCCAAACAGCTTTGTGTCTGTGAGATGTTGTCGAGGTCCCTAAACAGCTTTGTGTCTGTGAGAGGTTGTCAAAGTCCCTAAACAGTTTTATGTAGATGTCCGTGTCTACTGGCCAGTGGTCAGAACCAAACTGCCTAAGCATATAACGGTCTTGCTTGATCTGTCCCACTGTCCGTTTTGTCTGTCCGCACGTACTGGACATTGGTGATGAGACCAGATTTAGTCTGTTAATTGTCAGTGACTACTACTCCGTCACCATCATCACGAGTTTTATGACAACATCGACACTAACAACAACACTTTCACCTTACCTTCACAGCGGTGACCATCACCTTCAAAGCCCGGATGACACTGACAGGCGTACTTGGTTGCCAGGTTGACGCACGAGGCGTTTGAGTGACATGTGTGGCCGAGCGAGCAGAAATCTGTGCCTGATAGAGATGGAGACGGAAATGAAAAGATTCGGATCTGCACTGGATGAAAGATCATTCAGAGCTCGCGTGATGTAGGGGCTTACAAACCAAGTATGTCTGATTTCAATGATAACCCTAAGTCTCATTATCGCCCCAGCTGAAGCATACAGTTACCACTACAGTTGGTATTTTACAGGAAACCTACATCCGAGCATTTGATGTAGCAACTTCAATCTTCTTCTTCTTCTTTTTCTTCATCTTCTTCGTCTTCTTTATCTTCTTCTCCTTCTTCGTCTTTTTCTTTTTCTTCTTCTACTTCTTCTACTTCTTCTTTTTCTTCTTCATCTTCTTCTTCTTCTTCTTCTTCTTCTTCGGCGCTGGGCTGAAGAGGACGTTGTGTCGAAGTTTACAGCGAGGCTGTGATATCTGCCCCCTTCGGCCTGACAAATCCGATTTCACCTGGGGTATTTGTTGGGTAACGGATTTGCCTTCCCACTGTGATCCTTATTCTCGTAGTTAGACTACAATAGTGTAGCCTGTTTCCAGGGCCGCCTCTTGGACGGGAAATAGGGCTTAGTCAGCTGTGGATCGCTGACCCTGGTGCAAACATTCAACTACGAATCGCTCGCTGTGTGCTGACAACTCATTCACTATGCTGTATCTTTGGCCCGGCAGTTTCAATAGAAACAGTTTGGGAGGTAACGGTAACCATGTACAGGTGAAACGTACTGATCAAGGTGGGAGGTAACGGTAACCATGTACAGGTGAGACGTACTGATCAAGGGGGGGGGGAGGTAACGGTAACCATGTACAGGTGAGACGTACTGATCAAGGGGGGGGGGGTAACGGTAACCATGTACAGGTGAGACGTACTGGTCAAGGTGGGAGCGAAAAGTAACCATGTACAGGTGAGACGTACTGATCAAGGTATGGGAGGAAACAGGTACCATGTACAGGTGAAACGTATTGATCAAGGTGGGAGCGAAAAGTAACCATGTACAGGTGAGACGTACTGATCAAGGTATGGGAGGTAACAAGTACCATGTACAGGTGAGACGTACTGATCAAGGTGTGGGAGGTAACGGTTACCATGTACAGGTGAAACGTACTGATCAAGGTGGGAGCTAACAGGTACCATGTACAGGTGAGACGTACTGATCAAGACCAGACCTGATATGATTTTCAACTTGGACGCTGGCGCCCAGTAGTGGGCAATTTGAGCTTTAAGGTGGGCGTTAGCAGAATAATTGTATTTGGTATTAAAAATGTACTATTTTTATTATGACAAAGCAGAGGCTACACGACCTGGAGAAACTATGGCAAAAAACCAGCAAGGTGAACATTTTGAGAACCTGTGTTATTTTCCGTAGCAGCATACGGCTGTTAAACAGGGACAGTTGCCCAAACTTCAAAGAAGAGAATCGAGTTCTTCCAGTCGAAATGTTTTAGAACGGTTCTCAGAATACAATGATCCGTAAAAAAAGAATGCCGACTTTTGACAAGAGTTGGACACAGGGAAGAACGCGTTCATTAATTCCATTTAAAAAAAATATTTGGCTCATCAAAAGACATAACGGTCTTGAGACATCGATAATATAAGGTATTATGCCAGACACGAGAGGCAGAGTCAGAACAAGAAGACGAGGACACCAAGATGTCAAGGAATGCTTGGACATGACTCTAGAGCAGGCTGGAGGTTTGGGGAGAGATCAATTTTGTTTCAGAAGGGCTGTCATAGGAACGACGTTCTGCAAAGGACATGCTACATGATATATATATTTATATTGTTCTTTCTCTCTCTATCAGTCTCCTTTCTCATCCCTCCACCCTCACTTTCTATCGTCCATCATCCCCTTCGACTTAGTATATTAGTAACCTACCTGTACAGACAGGACAGCACTGCCCGTGAATATCTATCCGTTCCGACTTGGGACACTGCAACTCTGGACAAGTCTGCTTGATATCTTGTTGCTCACACACCATACGTCCGTTCTGGAATGACAAAACGTGGTCACACTTAACATCTGGAAGAGCTGAAGGAGAACACGATCCTAATTAACAATACCAACAACAACAAAAATGCAGTTAATCAACAATACTGAAGCGGATTAAGCACGGCGTTTTAACTACTAGAATAAACGTATGTCCTTGATAGCGATCACAAAACAAGTATGTATTTGTTCTCGTTTAACATATCTAGCGAACAACAGAAAAGAAAGTGAAGTAATGGGTAGCCCGTAATTTGAACACCGGACCTCCAGATAACGGAAGCGCTTACGAGAGAGAAGTCTAGAGTTACGGTTGTGGATTCCAACCTTTGTTAAACTGACATTCGACATTTTCAGTTTTACTATTATTGTGGTTGGCAAGTGACAGTGGATACAAAAATAACACTATAGAACACAATATTCCAACCCATATTGTACTATCAATGCCAGAAGTAGACATTAACAAACAATGATAAACAACACATCGTAACAACAGAGATGAAATGCCTGCGCAGAATACTTGAAGAAACAAGAATGGATGGAATCAAATACGAAAATACTAGGAGACATGTAGGTACAACACCAGTGCTAGACCTCATCAAGAGACATGTAGGTACAACACCAGTGCTAGACCTCATCAAGAGACATGTAGGTACACCACCAGTGCTAGACCTCATCAAGAGACATGTAGGTACAACACCAGTGCTAGACCTCATTAAGAGACATGTAGGTACAACACCAGTGCTAGACCTCATCAAGAGACATGTAGGTACAACACCAGTGCTAGACCTCATCAAGAGACACGTAGGTACAACACCAGTGCTAGACCTCATCAAGAGACACGTAGGTACAACACCATTGCTAGACCTCATCAAGAGACATGTAGGTACAACACCAGTGCTAGACCTCATCAAGAGACACGTAGGTACAACACCAGTGCTAGACCTCATCAAGAGACATGTAGGTACAACACCAGTGCTAGACCTCATCAAGAGACACGTAGGTACAACACCAGTGCTCGACCTCATCAAGAGACACGTAGGTACAACACCAGTGCTCGACCTCATCAAGAGACACGTAGGTACAACACCAGTGCTCGACCTCATCAAGAGACACGTAGGTACAACACCAGTGCTCGACCTCATCAAGAGACACGTAGGTACAACACCAGTGCTAGACCTCATCAAGAGACAACAAACCAAATGGTTCGACCACGTGACACGTCAAACACCAGATATTATCCCTCATAAAGCAATGCTACACGGATACAATGGATACAAAGCTAATGGTCGCTCACGTAAAAGATTGATAGCAGAAACAACAGAAACAGTAAAGCTCCCAGTGTACGAAGCACAAACTAGGGCGAGGTCAAGAAACCTCATCATAACGTGATTCTAAAATGCACAAAAAGGACAAAGAAGCGAAAAGAAAAATGAAGTGGTTGGCAGATTCTCTCTCAGTTGTCCTGATATTGAGGCCCATATTGCGTTAGCTTAATCGATATTGAGGGCCCATATTGCGTTTGCTTTATCGATATTGAGGGCCCATATTGCGTTTGCTTTATCGATATTGGGGGCCCATATTGCGTTTGCTTTATCGATATTGGGGCCCATATTGCGTTTGCTTTATCGATATTGAGGAAAGTTTTCATTTTAAAGTGGAGAAAAAAAAATATTGTGGCGTGTGCGCAGTTTAGATAAAAAAGAATATTGTGGCGTGTGCACAGTTCAAAAACAAAACGTTAGGAGACCATATTATACTGTAGAATTTGTATGTGCATCTCCGATGCCAAAATTGTCTTGTACTGTAGAAAGAAAAATGACAAGAATATGCGATCCAAAGCACTGTGAGATATCCGGCTGTGTTTATCGGCCCAGGGTCATCGGCCACCCTTTCTGAGCCCAGCACTACGGGAAGAGACAGGACACACGTGAGAAATGCTACGGGTTGTTTTATCTAGTCAGGTGGATAATAAGGCCAGTTTCAGAGATCCGAACCCGTGGCCTATGATACGGAAGATTTATAGTACGAAGCCTGCATGGAGGCAGACTCCGGCGGATAGCTGTACATCATGTTTATTACCATTAGATAAAGTTGAGATGAGCAATTAAAATATTTGCTGCATGGCGGTAGGCAGAAAATATTAGGACCTGGACAGTCCCGTTCTTGATAATGCCGTTAGGGATGATGTGAGGGGATCTTGACTGTACTTGGTGAGGCTACTACTCCCATGCCTCACAGCCTTGCCTTCCTCAACAGTAAGTCAGATACCCATTTACAACTAGGTAGACTGAAGCGTGTCGAGACGGAGGATCGTACCCAGACCGTTTACAAACACTCTGAGAGCAAGTCCAAGAGGGTGGAGTCTAATCCCTCTAGGGCAATACTTTTTTCAAATAGTGGTGATCCGAGGACCACTACTGGTTGGCTAACCTTTAGCTGCCAATCCGGCAAAGCTTGTTCATATGATATTGTAGTCCATCTTTATCTTCGTTCTTTCGGCTTTGGTCGTCAGCAATCACAGCAGTCTGGTCAACGAGGCGGGGATCATCACTGCGATTTCTATATAGTGGTGAGCTTGCTGAGGAGCCTCGCATTGCGCTACACTACAGCCAGGAGGTCCACCTTATCAAGTATGCTTCGGGGAGTAAGAAGAGCCACTGGAATCTTCCATCAAAGAAACATTGTCTACAGTTGACATTGACTCAAGTACTAGTGGACTCCTACAAAAACATTAAGAACGACAAGAACAACATTTACAGCAATCAATAATTTCTTTACGAGGACACGTCTGCAAGAAATTTACAATACATCCAGTAGCGAAGCTAACTAATAATTTTAGGGTAAGCTGAGTCATGAACATAACCTGTTCTAAAAATAGAAATCCAGCCGGTGAAGGCCAGCCTAATTTGTGGCTATTGGGTTGTGAGAAAAAAATAAGCGGGCTAATTACCGTCTCCTAGCAATCAATTTAACCCGATTCATACGCAGTGCTAGGCTGGGCGCAATCAGCTTTGTCACATCGCCCGTTTGTTAACATGTCACTACGCTTAAATAAGAAAGACAATTTACACTTTCTAAGTTATTTCACATCCGTTTTAGGCAAATGGATGTCTTTTCTAATTCTTCACAACCTATTAGGATAGCTCAGCCTATCGTGTCTATTCTAACGCTTCGCTACTGAAAACATCTACATCTACAATACATCTGCAATACATCTACAATACATCTACAATACATCTGCAATACATCTACAATACATCTACAATACATCTACAATACATCTGCAATACATCTACAATACATCTACAATACATCTACAATACATCTGCAATACATCTACAATACATCTACAATACATCTGCAATACATCTACAATACATCTACAATACATCTACAATACATCTGCAATACATCTACAATACATATACAATACATATACATTACTTACATTGCATGTGCATGTGACACAAACACGTGGACTGACTTCTTCCCCATGGTCATAATATTTCCCGCTGTAGTAACAATTTGCTGGGGAAAACAGACATCCAAATTGATCGTAAACATGCAGGGACAATTCTCATCCAAAAATAACTAACCACAAAAGCTAACTAACATGTTTCCTGCATACACAGGAAATGAACAAGATTTGGTATGCTGTGTCAAAAAGAATCAGTATCGCTGCACTTCGGGTTGACCCTAAGGTACTTTGTCTCTTTTAGCAAATGGCGAAGAGTGTTGATCCTATGGTACCAGGGGATCGTTGGTTGTGTGTACTATAACCAGCAACCCCCTTCTGCTAATCAAATAATAAATCCACTGCCATCAACATTATCAGGTGTACTGCTGATTGGCGTAGGCGATCAGGAATCTCCACTACATTCTTTGTTGAATACAATTAATCAATATTGTCGCTGGCCATCTTCCGTGCCATGATGCTAAACTGGTCAACATTTTCTGTCCTGCTGTACTCCTGTACTCCGTGCATGTAGTTGTAATATGTTCCATTGCTGTTGCACATGGGCATCGCGTAACACATCCTGATTAGAATACGCAACGCCACTGTCAAGTCGGTGCTGCTGTATGGATCCGAAACATGGAGAACGACCAAGGCCATACAATAAAGACTCCAGTGCTTCGTTAACAGATAGCTACTAAGCATAATGGACATAAGGTGGCAGGACATGGTTATGATCTAAGACTTGTGGGAAAGGAGTCAACAACAGCCTTTGGAACAACGCATTAAGCGAAGACAATGGGACTGAATAGGACATACGCTACGGAAGGCACAGTTTAATGTAGCCAGACAGGCTCTTGCATGGAATCCTCAAGGGAAGAGAAAGACTAGTAGACTAAAAATGTGAGAAGGAGCTAAGATTAAACGATTACAGTTGGAGTGAGGCAGAAAGAGCAGAACAAGACCGTGTATGCTGTAGAGATGTCAAGGGCCTATGCCCCGAGAGGAGCCACGAGCTTTGATTGACTATCCTTGGGATTCTAAATGTTTTTATGTCAATCCAAAACTTTTGCTTTTCATTTGTTCATTCTCCATGACTTGCTTCCATTTGACAGGATAGGTGTTATATTCATTGATGAATTCTTTTTCTCATTTCCATTGGCATAAATGTGCTACATAAATGTGCTACATAGATGTGCTACATAAATGTGCTACATAGATGTGCTACATAAATCGCATCCATCCATTCACAAATGTATTTATTTGACATGCATTCAAACACTCCCGTATCAATCCATCCATATTGCCATAAGCCCATATCCATCCATTCACCCACCGATCAAACCATTTATCCATCTACCTACTTACTTATCAGCCTATTTACATACCTACGCGTCCATATATCCATCAATACATACATGTCTATTTATCAACACATCTGTCCATCAACAAACATGTCTGCCAATCGCTATTTTTTGGCTTAAATATAGAAACTCTCCTCTAATTCAATTTCTTGACAGCAAATGTTTCTCACTTTTTTTAAACAGAAAAGCTAGCGTATTCCCCGGACAAGGTTCCCTGAACGAAGGTCAAGTTCATTCTCACTTTATCTATAAATAATTTAGTGCCGTCTCGACATCGTCAGAGGCAGATACCAGAGTGGTTTTTGTGGGCGAACCAACATGGGTGGAGAGAGTTTTGTTAGAAGCCAACGAGTGAGACATGTATCAGTTTGTCTGTTAATCTATATCTATGAGAGTAGCTTGGGCGTAGACCTCTGTAACTGTGTTTCAGGCAAGACTATCGCATACCCTCATAACCCAGGTAGGAGACGCCTATGATTGTGGTTATTTCAACACGAGCTCTGTGTTATCTAGGAAATCGATATTGATCCTGCCTCCTCACAGACAATTTTCTAACAGAGCCACGCACAACAGTTTCCACATCAAAGGCATTCAGAGGTGAAATCTGCGTAAATCACTGATCGCATAGAAATCAATCACAGATAATGAAACAATAAATCGCTTGTTGTAGAGCAATCAATAACTACGTGTGTGGTAATACGTTCATGCTTGTTCATTAATCAATCATTGAACGCTTGACAATCGGTTTCTAAGCCCTGACAGACAATCTCGGTTCTGTGACAATCAATCTCGGATCTATGACAATCATTTACTGGTTGTGTGACATTCAATCACTGATCGACGACGAAGATGCAATACAGTAAACAAACTGACAGAAACCAGCGACTCATAGATGGCTGCTTGTATCGTGGGACAAGATAACAGAGGACACGATAACAGAGGAATAGATAACAGAGGACAATATAACAGAGGAATAGATAACAAAGGAATAGATAACAGAGGAATAGATAACAGAGGACAAGATAACAGACAGAGGACAAGATAACAGAGGACAAGAAAACAGAAGGCAAGATAACAGAGGACAAGATAACAGAGGACAAGATAACAGAGGAATAGATAACAGAGGAATATATAACAGAGGAATAGATAACAGAGGACAAGATAACAGACAGAGGACAAGATAACAGAGGACAAGAAAACAGAAGGCAAGATAACAGAGGACAAGATAACAGAGGACAAGATAACAGAGGAATAGATAACAGAGGACAAGATAACAGAGGACAAGATAACAGAGGAATAGATAACAGAGGAATATATAACAGAGGAATATATAACAGAGGAATAGATAACAGAGGACAAGATAACAGACAGAGGACAAGATAACAGACAGAGGACAAGATAACAGAGGGCAAGATAACAGAGGGCAAGATAACAGAGGACAAGATAACAGACAGAGGACAAGATAACAGAGGGCAAGATAACAGAGGGCAAGTTAACAGAGGACAAGATAACAGACAGAGGACAAGATAACAGAGGGCAAGATAACAGAGGGCAAGATAACAGAGGACAAGATAACAGAGGGCAAGATAACAGAGGGCAATATAACAGAGGGCAAGATAACAGAGGACAAGATAACAGAGAACAAGATAACAGAGGGCAAGATAACAGAGGACAAGCTAACAGAGGGCTAGATAACAGAGGATAAGATAACAGAGGATAAGATAACAGGAGACAAAATAATAGAGGACGAAAACGATAAACTTGCTCCAAGTCTGGCTCAACATTCCGATAATAAATGAGAGCCTGCAACAAGTCCATGTCAAATGGACAGATCGATAACCGAAGGTGGAAGAGATATGGCGTTATCGATCAGTGCAGTTTTTGTACTGTTTTTATCTGTGTGGTCTGTATGATCTGTGTGGTATGTGTGATCTGTGTGGTCTGTGTGGTCTGTGTGATGTGAGTAATCTGCAACATGTGATTGCCAAATTGATTGATTTCATGATTGCAGATATTAACAAGCTGCAATATTATATACGATATATTACATTCACTCACACATCCACGTGCACACTAAATCTACATTGTCCTCAACCTCTTCATAGAATCACATGACAACATCCACCCTTATATGAACTTCCATCTACATGTACCCCCACATGAACTACCATCTACATGTACGCCAACATGAACTACCATCTACATGTACCCCCACATGAACTACCATCTACATGTACCCCCACATGAACTTCCATCTACATGTACCCCCACATGAACTACCATCTACATGTACCCCCACATGAACTTCCATCTACATGTACCCCCACATGAACTACCATCTACATGTACCCCCACATGAACTACCATCTACATTTACCCCCACATGAACTACCATCTACATGTACCCCCACATGAACTTCCATCTACATGTACCCCCACATGAACTTCCATCTACATGTACCCCCACATGAACTTCCATCTATATGTACCCCCACATGAACTTCCATTTACATGTACCCCGACATGAACTTCCATCTACATGTACCCCCACATGAACTACCATCTACATGTACCCCCACATGAACTACCATCTACATGTACCCCCACATGAACTACCATCTACATCATCCCTCTTGCATCTACACATACCCATCCCATCCTCATCCTCTGCACACACACATCCACACATCCACACACACACATCCACACACACACATCCACACACACATACATCCACACACACACACATATCCACACATACACATCCACACACACACACAACCACACCCACATCCACACACACACACACACATCGACACACAGTTCCACACACACACACATCCCCACACACAGAGATCCACACACACATCCACACACACACACATCCACATACACACACCCACACATCCATACACACATTCACACACACACATCCACACACACTTCCATACACACACACACATCCACACACACATCCACACACACACACATCTACACACACATCCACACACACACATACATCCACACACACACATCCACACACACATCTACACACACATCCACATACATACATCCACATACACACACACATCCTTACACACAGATCAACCTCCACACTACCCCACTCTTTCATCCCAATAAACAAACACACATATCCACTGTCACATCCACAAACTCACCCATCACACATCCACCTCATCCATAGCCACTTTTTAATCCATAGGATATTGGATATGTGTGTGCAAGTTTTTATTTTTCATTGAGGTGGGGGTGGGGTGTAATTGGATTGGGGGGGGGGGGGGAGTGAGGGAGGCAGGGGACGATGGTGAATAATCGTCGGACTTTAATATGGTGGGTGTTCTGGGAAGAACTGGAAGCCTGTAGTTTGATCCACTTATACACGCGTGTAACAGACATCTAGTACTCACTAGGACAAACAGGACAGCATTCGCCGTCCCTGTAGACGGGCTTGTCACAGTCGGCTGGAGGACACTCTTCCTGGTGGCACTGAATGGAGCCATTCTGTAGAGAGACACAAGGTTGGGAATCAGAGAGGTGAACACACAAGGTAAGATATCAGAGAGGTGAACACACTGAACACACAAGGTAGAGTATCAGAGAGGTGAACACACAAGGTAAGGCATCAGCCAGGTGAACACCCAAGGTAAGATATAAGCCAGGTGAACACACAAGGTAAGATATAAGCCAGGTGAACACACAAGGTAAGATATAAGCCAGGTGAACACTTATTGACCCTGTGGAGACTGGGTCTTAGAACTGGGTTGTCTAGACATTTGAATTCGTATATTTACCTGGGCCAAGACATTTTAAACTCCCCAAATGAAATCTTTAGCTCTTGGGATCAAGATGCTGAGCATCGCATGAGCTGCAGCGTGTCAACGACCCATATTTCTTCTTCTTCTTTGTTCGTTCTCAATCTCCCACTATCAAACACTGAGAGGGTTTAAGTAGCAGAATGTAGTCCAGAGAACGGAATGCGTTGTGTCGTAGTTTACAGCTTGGCTGCGATATTTGCACCTTTCGGTCCAACACATCCGACTTCAGCAACCATTTGTTGAGTACCGGGTTAGCATTCCCTCTTCGACCCCTTCTCCTTAGCCAGTTTGCCCTGATGCAGCCTGTTATCCAGGCTCACCGCGTGGAGGTGTAGAAGGGTCTTGGCAGCTATGGTTCGCTGGCCCTGACGCTATCAGTCAGCTATGGGTCGCTGACCACTGCAGCTCTTGCGCTGCTCAGCATCTTGATCCCGACCCATATTTGACTGCTAGCGTCAAAGCCAGCGACCCATATCTGGCTGCTAGCGTCAGGGCCAGCGACCCATATCTGGCTGCCAGCGTCAGGGCCAGTGACCCATATCTGACTGCTACCGTCAGGGCCAGCGACCCAGAGCTGACAAGACCCTTCTGCACCGTCACGCGGCGATCCTGGATAACAGGCTGTAACAAAGCAGACTGGCTAAGGAGAAGGGATAGAAGAGGGAAGGCTAACTCGGTCCCAAAAATAAATTCTGAAGTCGGCTGTGTCGGCCTGAAAGGTGCAAATGTCGAAGTCACGCTGTAAACTTCGATACAAAGCATTCCGTTCTCCGTAGAACATTCTGCTACTTGCAAATTCCCTTTTTAGGGCTTGGTAGCGTCAGTTTAAGAATGAACGAAGAAGAAGAAGAAGGAGAAGAAGAAGAAGAAGAAGGAGAAGAAGAAGAAGGAGAAGAAGAAGAAGAAGAAGAAGAAGAAGAAGAAGAAGAAGAACGTGGCCCGTAAGAGTGTACACGGATGTCCACCAATGAGATGGAGAGATGGCCTTAGCAAATCCCTTGGTCCAATTTGGGACGTCATGTAAAAAGATCCCATTGAATTTAAACATTTTCCTTTCTGACATCAGACACTTCACTTGTCTGATGGAATGCCAGACTATAGCATAGCGACAAGTTATCTGCTTCTACGATGGAGTAAGTACGGCTGGTATCAAATGAAGTTAAAAGTGGGTTACCAATACAGGTAAGCAAGAAGCCAACGTTACTTACCTCACAACGACAGATACTGCAGGTATCCTTGCTCCACTCCTCCCCGTCCCTTCTCTGTGTCCCTCTGTCATCGCAGTACTTCAGACACTGACACTGCTCCAGGCCTGACAAGCGCTCTTCGGCTTTGATCAACTAGTCAGAACACGAGACCAAGACGAGGTTAGTCGACAGTTAGGAATGGTCATTAGCAGTTGCGTATACCAGCGGTTCTGAACACGAATTATCTGGCGTGCTCACCAATTATGTTTCGGTCAACCAGTGGACCGGCAAGCCAATTATCAATGATTAATCGTTTCGCTTCATGTGGAGCATATGTTTTAATTGCAACTGGTCGCTTTACGGGATGTCTGTAAACGAGTTTTTGCAATGGCTGATCATAATGGCAATGTGTTTTAACAAGATGAAGTTGCCAGCCCCAAGCACAATCCTCGTTAGTCACATTTACAACATGCTTGGAAGGTCAGGGTGCCTGGCTTTTGTTCATCTGGGTACCACTCGATCGAAGGTTCCTTATAATGACCAAAAATCCCTTTATAGGATTGTATTGGCATTCTTTCAGTCTCGAGAGACAATAGGTCACGCTAGAGAGCAGCCTTGGTCAATTGTTATTCTTGGTTTCGCTGCACACATCGGAGTCTGCATCTTAGCTTCCCCTGCTCGCAGGCCAACACGCAAAGCCTACCTCTAGCCGGGCTTGTCTTTGACTCGTTCCTCTTAGTTACAGGTGTTCATATCCAACGCTTTCAGGCCACGCTTGAAAACTTTTGGGTAGCCGAGGAAGGGCCTACCTTTATTACGGTTGCCTCTTATAATGACCAAAATATCCATTCGTTTTCTAGTCATTTTATCGTTCCAGTCGGAGTATAAGGGCACACCCATTAGTTGGTCTTCTTTTTGAAACCAACCTGCGCCAAAGCTCTGTGTGTGTTATTGCAGTGGTTACTTATCTCACAATTTGTTTTACACGATGAGGTCGCTAGCGCTATTAACAACTCTCTTTAGTCGTATTTTACAAATTGCATAGAGGGGGCAATTGTCCTATTCTTTCCCGCCTTAAAAAGGGGGGGGGGGGAGGTCATCCAGACCATTCAATGAAAACAACTAATTACGACCCACTGTACCAGGTCTGCAGGGGAATTATAAGGCAATGTTGGTTCCATTACCTGTAGCGGATTTGCCCTTCATGTGGCCCTAGGTTGGAAGTAAAGCTGGGGCATTTTTGTCTAATTCGTCAATAAAAAACGCTGTAGGGGTTCCAAAATGGGTACATTTATAAGGCTCTAAAATAAGTACATGAATAAATTTGGGGACAGTTGTTATTGAGAAACTTTTAAATAGTTAAGTTAAGTTGACGAATCAGCGTCATTGCTCACGGTTTCACCTATAAGTGCTCTGCTCTTCTCCATATTTTTTTGTGTAGAGAATCTCAGCCCAATGCCCAAACTCCGGAGCACCGACGAGGGTCCTGTTATAGATTTGATAGTTTTTAACATCATTTTGAATTTTGTCCTGGCAGCGGTCGTTAAGTCTACTCTTTTCGATTTCTAACTGCCGAGGGATTTTTAAAGTGCGCGACACTGTACAGGGGCGTCCGATTTCTATTACCCAGAGATCCAGGAAAATACCAGAAAGTCCAAATGAAAAATAGATCAAGTTAATACATTGGATTTGTTGCATTGTGCAAAGAAGGACATAAGTTAACGAAAGATCTTCCGAGACCAGGTCAGGCGCATATTGTTGCGTTAACTCAGGTCCTTCTTTAAACATCGTTGTCCAGTTATTGACTGTTGTCTTCGACACACTTTTGTCACCATACACTTCCTGCATTCTGCGATGAATTTCAGCTGTTAGAAACCGAATCACGGCTCGCTGATCAACTCTGGATGGATTCCGTATCACAACCGCCATGTTTTCAACAGTCTGCTGAGAAAACAATGAGTCGGAGGATAATGAAATTTTGCAAACTTGACGGTTGGTATGCGCTTTTACACCAGAAGTGACGTCATCATGCGCATCATACGTATGTTCACTTGTTACAGTTTGGTTCTGTTTTATTTGAACATGCCTCGTATATTCACTGATATTATATACAAACGTAGACTACTATTTAAATATACAAATATGAGCTAACGGAAGAAATTTGTCAGTACCAACTCTGTATTAGGATTGTAGGGATGTACCGTATACCTAGCAATGCCTCCACTTGTTCCCCTTAAACCCCCCCCCCCCCCAGCTGCCCACCCCAAAGTGAGTGTTACGCCACTGGACATGAGGTAATACATTAAGTTTGAAAATGAATTATGTTATGGTAATTATGAAGAAATTGTTTAAGGTGGACTGATAAGGTCAGAAGTAGTGCATGATCGAGCAGTACAAAATAGACAGGGATCTAGATGACCAGGTCAGTTACACAAAGTTGCCAGTCAAGTTGAGATAAAAGAATGCGAACAGTAGAAGATAAAGGCAAAAACAGCAGAATAAATTAAACATCTAGAAAAGCACAAAATTCAAAGAAACATATGTTTACCTTTAAGGTTAACTCGTTATACATGATAGCCATTTCTTTGACACGTTGTTCCAAATCCTGAAAGTTGGCACACGTCGGACAATCTGGCATAAAATATGATCTAATTATTGCTTTGTTATGTTATGTTATATTATTTTGTGTTGTCTTAAGTTAGGTCACGTTATGTTATATTATGATGTGTTGTCTTAAGTTAGGTCACGTTATGTTATATGATGGTGTGTTGTCTGACGTTAGGTCACGTTATGTTATGTTATGGTGTGTTGTCTTAGGTTAGATCACGTTATGTTATGTTATGGTGTGTTATCTTACGTAAGGTCGCGTCACGTCAAGTTATGTTATGTTTTATTCATGAAATTGGCCTAGCAAATGTGACAACAAGATAGAGAGGGGACAAGATAGAGAGGAAAGCAGAGAAGGAAGAACATATAATGTTAGAACAAATTGGAACGTAAAAGCACAGAACCTCTTATGTGTTGATATACTCAAAGGCCAGATGGTTGGTGAATGGAACTGATCGCCGACGGCGTGCCACTTGATGATGTTAAAGCCCAACAGGTTAGTGGCTGGCTTGTGGTCTAGGGCTTGTGAGCTTGGTTCACAATCCCAACGTCCCCGGTTGAAATCCCGTCCTGGTATATTTAACAGACTGAGCTAGTGGCTATTCTTTATATTATGACCCACTTTTACCAGTAGACCCAGCTGTGAATGGTTACCTGACGGTCATTAAAAATTTCGGAACTCCCACTGGAGTTAAGGAATTCATGCTGTCGTTTGTATTTTCAGGAAAAGGACAGCACATGTGCGTTCAAGAGCCATTTTCAGCCATGGAAGAAGCTATCACATGTGCGTTCAGAGAGCCATTTTCAGCAATGAAATAAGCTATCACAGGTGCGTTCAGAGAGCCATTTTCAGCAATGAAATAAGCTATCACAGGTGCGTTCAGAGAGCCATTTTTAGCAATGAAAGAGGCTAGTACAGGTGCGTTCAGAGAGCCATTTTCAGCAATGAAATAAGCTATCACAGGTGCGTTCAGAGAGCCATTTTCAGCAATGAAATAAGCTATCACAGGTGCGTTCAGAGAGCCATTTTCAGCAATGAAAGAGGCTAGTACAGGTGCGTCCAGAGAGCCATTTTCAGCAATGAAATAAGCTATCACATGTGCGTTCAGAGAGCCATTTTCAGCAATGAAAGAAGTTAGCACGGGTGCGTTCAGGCAGCATTTCAGCAACGAAAGAGTCTAGCACGGGTGGTTTCAGAAAGCCATTTTCCAATGACCAAGATAGGGGACGGCGTGGCCTAGTGGTTGAGTGACACCGTTACCCCGGGGAAGCAAACCCTTAGAAAATGCAGGAGGAAGCAGACCCTTACATAAAATGCATGCTGAATTCGGATGCACTAGGCCGACAGGCGCAAAATAAAAACCGCAGTGCAACGCACGCCGCCTTGGGGAATAGAGAAATAAGACGAACGCAAAACAAAAAAAATATAATAAAAAAAAAAAATGACTCAGTTAGTGCTTAGTTCTGTTCTCCCTAACACCACAAACAAACAAAGAAAAAACAAAATATCAAGAGACGTAAAGACATGAAATCAAAAGTGGACATTCAACTGACCTGTGTCCTGGTGTGGACATTGCAACAAATGACCTTGGGCTTGCGCTACTATTTTCACATCTTGTAACGCCCCCTGGAAAAACAATGGTTGTATCATTGACACGAATGTATGTGTGACTGCATCTGAACTCAGCGCCACATAAGACGGAAATAGAAATCTGGTTAACATTGAGTCTTACATAACAACATTGAATGTCAAGGTTTGTCCCATAGTAGTTACACTACAGCCAGGGAATGAAGTTGTTAGAGACTTCAGTATATTAAGTCAAGGTTTGTCCCATAGAAGTTACACTACTGTCGGGTGGTGAAGTTGTTAGAGACTTGAGTATAATAAGTCAAGGTTCTGACCCATAGTAGTTACACTACTACCACCATTATCATAACCACAATAAACCACCAGCATCATCACCACAACAACATAATCATCACTACACCCTCCCCCACCCCCAGCATCACCACCACAACTACAATTGTCATCCCCACGGCTACAATCATCACCATCGTCATCATCACCACCATCACCATCATCATCACCATCACCATCATCACCATCACCATCATCACCACCATCACCATCATCACCATCACCATCATCACCATCACCATCATCACCACCATCATCATCATCATCATCATCACCACCATCATCACCATCACCATCCCCATCATCACCATCATCATCATCACCATCACCATCATCACCATCATCACCATCATCACCATCACCATCATCACCATCACCATCATCACCACCATCATCACCATCATCACCATCACCATCATCACCATCACCATCATCACCATCATCATCACCATCATCATCACCATCATCACCATCATCACCATCACCATCATCACCATCATCATCACCATCACCCCAACTACCATCGCTCTGCGAACTAAGACCTGACAGAAAACTCTGGCTCACTCACTTACCCTAAATAAAGCGTGCTGTCCATTTCTCTGTCCAACAAAAAGAGACAAGTCTTCGGCTGGTGTTGTCCGGTCCAGGGCCTGTATGGCACGCTGATAGATGCGACTACAGTCCACGAAGACGGAGACCTGGTCGCTGTTGAGACTGACAGCCAACTTATGCCACTGCCCGTCCGCCAGTCTGTAAGGAAATGTCTCCACCGTGACTTGCTGCTGGTGCGTGTAGTGGAGGCGTATCTCATCCCGTCGACCGCTGCTCTCAATTTCAAGAAATCTGCAACCAATGATGGATAAAGATGAAGGGACGGTGGGGAACGATGTGGGAGAGACTAACATTAAGAGGAGGGTGAAGAATGCTCAATGATGGATCAAGATGAAGGGACGGTGGGGAACGATGTTGGAGAGACTAACATTAAGAGGGGGGTGAAGAATGCTCAATGATGGATCAAGATGAAGGGACGGTGGGGAGCGATGTGGGAGAGACTAACATTAAGAGGAGGGCGAGGAATGCTGCGGACCACAATCATAATGATGAAGTCGACACTTGTCACAGGTAAAGTCAACAAATGTCACAGCTTATGTCGAAGGTAATGTGACAGGTAAGGCAGAATAATGTTACAGATAAGTCTAGTAATGTCCCAAGTAAAGTCGACAACTGTCTCAGCTAAAGTCGACAACTGTCTCAGCTAAAGTCGACAACTGTCTCAGCTAAAGTCGACAACTGGCACAACCAAAATCGACAACTGCCTCAACTAAAGTCGACAACTGTCTCAGCTAAAGTCGACAACTGTCTCAGCTAAAGTCGACAACTGTCACGGCTAAAGTCGACAACTGTCACAGCTAAAGTCGTCAACCGCCTTAGCTAAAGTCAACTACTGTCTCAACTAAAATCGACAACTGTCTAAGCTAAAGTGGACATCTGTCTCAGTTAAATTCAACAACTGCCTCAGCTAAAGTTAACAACTGTCACAGTCGACATAAACAAACACAAAAACAACGTCCCGTTTTATAACAAAAAGGTCTTCGTCAGGCACTGAGGACAACACAGATGAGAATGATAAACTAGTCCAAACAATGAAGGTTATAACGAATATAGCTTGATCAAGAACAGTATTTTAGCAATAAGAAAGTAACGCTAAATATACGTGAGATTGTGGTTAAGAGGAAGACACGCTAATAGGCAAAACAGTGTTGACAGGTTCAAGTACAGCTAGTCCCAAAGTAGACACTGCTGTAGGGGATGAAGTATGACCTCAAAGCACATATTGTTTATTAGGTTTACGAACCAGTTCCATTCCGACTTTTCCTTCCCTAATGGTTAGTCGACAGACAGAAAGACATATATATATATATAGACAGATACATTCATATATGGAGCCGCGTAGCGCAGTGGTTAGCGCGCTGGCTTCGCATCTGAGTGGTCCTGGGTTCATTCCCCAGTTGAGGCGGTAATGTTTTTTCAGACCGCAATGGCTTCCGGGTCGACCCAGCCTTAAATGGGTACCGGTTCAGTAAAAGCGGCGAGGGAGAGGAGATGGCTACCGCCCTCATATAGCCGAGCCTTTGAAATGTGAGATCGCTAACACCTCACACCCCTACGGCAGTAATGCTATGGGATACTTTACTTTACATTCATATATAGACAGACAGACATCTATATAGACAGACACATTCATATATAGACAGACAGACGTCTGGAAATGACATGAGACCAACTCGCTTCGCCCTATTTACAAACGGTGTCGGTTTTGTTTTGTGGCTGTGAGGTGTACGCACGGGACAATAATGGACTGAAACACATTGTCCGGCAGAGATTGGGCCCTGTCCGGTTTGCAAGATGCCTAAGGCACTTCACTCATACGCTGACTGATCTCCCTACGACCTCTTTCGGTTGCAAGCGGGACAATTTAAGAACTGGTTGCATACAGACTCTGCAGTCTTCTACACCAGCATATTGACATTAAATTAAGTTTTAAGTTAAGGTAGAGCACTCGTCTCTCAAGAAACGGGGACGACGAGGATCGACTAAGAATGTTCGTTACATTTATTGTATATAATCTCTTGTGCTCTGTGCTGAGTTGAAAGTACCACTTGGTCGGATGTCCACAAAATCAAAATAATAGTACAGTAACATCAACAACATCGTCAAATGTCGTTTCGCATCGGAGGTTGACGGTAATGGATCTATTGCTGCGTCTGTTCCGTTCCAGGCTGGTACACTCAGTCAGACTGTCTGGCCATCTGTGCACTCAGTCAGACTGTGTCCTTACCACATCTTGGTGTTGTCTGTCCATATGTACACTCAGTCAGACTGTGTCCTTACCACATCTTGATGTTGTCTGTCCATCTGTACCTCTACTACCCTCTGGCTCTCTTAACTTAACTTAACATCTTTATACTGATTTAGAAGACTCTACAGAGTATGTATACAACCAGTTTCATTTACATTACCTTCTCTAAAAGCTATGCGCATCCAATATTTTCTCAAATGCATTAATTGTTCATGCCTCCACTACTTCCTCTGGCAATGCATTCCACGCATTCACCACTCTCTGACTACAAAAATTTTTCCTAATATCTTCCCCTCCACTCTTCTCTGCAATATAACTTTCAACAGACTGTCATATCGCGTGACTTGGCCAACATATTTTATTTTACAGCTTTTTATTTCTATCATAAGTATCATCTCCACCTGGAGTTGTTTCAGAGCCTCACTATTTGTTTTCCTATCTTTCCAAGAAACTCGACAAAGTCTTCCAGCCAGATCCACAGTTTGAAAACCTCAATACGTTTCTCCATTTTTTTGGTCGGGGTCCAATTTCTACTCCATGCGATAAAACTGAATGCACATAGCATTTAATGATTTTCATTTTTCAGTTCTGAGATATTTGTTCAGTGTCCCTAATAACAAAGAAGTAATCGAACAACGTTTTAAAAGTACATCCTGTGTACTGCTCTTGCTACATTCAAAGATTGTTTCCGCGCTGATCAAACAGAAAAAAACATTTTCTGGGTCGAGCTGTCCCAGGGTAGACATTATACTCACGACTCGTGGAAGTAAAGTGTATTTCCAAAAGGCTGAGCGTAGTGACTCATGACTCAAACACGTGAGTCACTGGCATCAGGGCGTCGAAATAATCGATAACGTTTAAATATATTTACGATAACCAAAACTGGGAGGTAAACGACATAATGATGGTGACAGAGTTGGTGTGACGACCGGGTCAACGCGCGGATTGAGATACGGAATGATAACGGAGGGGGGGGGGGGAGAAAGCGTGGGAGGTAGGGGTGGGGGTCGGAAGGATTTTACTTGTTGGATTAGTGCTGTATACGATTCACACCCGATGAGGAACGAATAGGCTTTCGTATCCTTTCAAGATACTGTTAAAGGTGACTAAGGAGAGCTGTGGATTCAAACCCATTGCTGAAGAAACCAATACTGCAAAAGCGAAAGGTAGAGTTTGTTACAGGCTTCCTGTATACGGTCAATTTAGGTGTAACCGTATGCTTAGTCTGGGGCTCAAGACGCAGCACAGTGAATGAGCCCACAGTAGCCAACGACTCACAGCTGATAGATTGCATGTGGGTCAGCGAAGCAAGACTGACCAAGACTCTATTCGCCTCCTAACGACAGCCCTGGAAACGGTCTGGTCTTCTGAGGCCGGGCCTTGAGAATAGGGATGGCAATGGGAAGGCAAACCCGGTTCCAAATATAGCCAACTGAAACCGGATGTGTTCTTCTTCTTCGTTAGATCTTACAATCCCGCTACCAAACCCAGAAAAGGGCTGGATTTTGTCCGGAGAACGGAATGCGTTGTGTCGCAGTTTACAGCTTGACTACGATTTTGGCACCTTTCGTTCCGACACATCCGACTTCAGCGTGCATTTTTGAGTACCGTGTTAGCCTTCTTTCTTCGAAGCCGGTGTTCCGTTGCAGCCTGTTATTAGAGATCAACGCGTGGAGGAATGGCTTGGTACCTTTGATTCGCTGGCCATGACTCTAGCAGTCAGCAATGGGTCGCTGGCCACAGCCAAATAGGTGACGGTTGTAAGAAGCAACGTTCTGAAAAGGACATGCTACCAGGGCAGTATAAATGGTGGCTTCTAGAAGCATCAGGACAGGAGAGATGGTGGCTTCTAGAAGTATCAGGACAGGAGAGATGGTGGTTTCTAGAAGCATCAGGACAGGAGAGATGGCGGCTTCTAGAAGTATCAGGACAGGAGATATGGTGGCTTCTAGAAGTATCAGGACAGGAGAGATGGTGGCTTCTAGAAGCATCAGGACAGGAGAGATGGTGGCAAACCATAAAAGAAGCTACATAAATGTGAACAAAGTTTGCGTAAATTACACAGCACAGAAAGAGTTGGCGTTTATTTTTTGACAACCTCGTAGGGAGCTCCAAATCTTTTGAGGATATAATGATGACGATGATGATGATGATATCTTATCATTTGTGAACAAAGAGACTAGATGACAAAACACACCCATTTGATACGATGCATATAATACACTTAGACCCACCTGTTCGTATCTGAAGAGAAAGATAGAATTATACCCGAGTCTCCCGCCTCCTGCCGAACGGTACTGAGGAAGGTAATGTCATTTTGGTCCAACAGGTAGCGAAGAGCCCGCCGGGCCAAGGGGCTTGGAACTGCTAAATGTCTGTTTGTGTCTGAAATGATATGGATTCAACGGGTCATCAAAGGTATTACCACTAAAAGCAGCCAACACTGATTAGAATGCAAATGTTACTCGTTACATGTGCTTGAATGTTCCCCATGCCCATATCTGTGCCTCGCTGCGCGAGAGAGATAATAGTAATAATAAAAATAATAAGTTCTCTTTAGGTGTCTATAATCCACACCCATGGCCCGTTGATGCGAAACGGCTCTAGCTATCGTCTATAGCAGACGGGTAGGCTGCTGTCTGCTGAGGCCGTACTGTGTGGGGGCGACTACTTCTGTGCATCCAACAGGTCGGAGGAAGTTTTTCGGCACGAAGGAACGTTCCGTGAAGTATTTCGTGGCCGGGTTTCCTGGCCCATCCGTATGACATGACCTAACATAGAAACTCACTGGCGGTTCAGTGTTTATGAGAATGGGTGGATACCTGCCTCATGAGAGACTTCCCCGCTGCTAATGTAGTCATGCCATCGCATGTACAGGATACGCTGCTGCTTACGCATGTGGAAGGCCTATAGTCTTGATATGTCGTGTTTTAGTAATGTCCATGTTTCGGAGCCGTAATGTAGGACTGTGACCACGCAATGCTGGCATATCCGGATTGATGTATTAAGGTAAATCGTGCAGTTACTTCAAACACGTCGGAGATCGTGCACAGCAGATGCAGCTTGTCCAATCCGCCGTGATATTTGGGGACTGCTGCACCCATCAGACATGATCATCTTGTCGAGAGGCATCCAGCGAAGGGTTTCTCCATCTTGAAATCCCAGAATAGAAATGCCATCACTTCCGCCCAAGTATTTCAACTACGGAATATGAGCTAAGTAGTCGCCATATTTGAGTGGGTAGGTGTACACCTCTCAAGACACGAATGCTCGGGTGTTCCAATTCTGCAAGCTACAAGAGTCCCCTGGTCTCAAGGAATGGGAGATCGGCGACTAGTCCTTTCAGAGATGGACGATACATTCGGAGGAACCTTGCACACGATGTGCCCATAAAAGAAGCTTTGACAGTCGAAAATCGAACAGAGCAGGCTGTTAACCGCAGGTCTAGCAAAAATGATAAATGTCACAACATACCCACTCAACTTTGGCATCCATTAAGGACAAAATCGAGGCAACCCCACCACCATGCAAAGACAACAGACCAATAACATGTCTGTGAGCCCACTCGATTTCAAATATATTCAAAAAAGCGTTCAGCACCGTCAAAGGGTAGAAGTGGAGGACTAAGTAAGGAATATACTTTCTTGTCTGTTGTCTGATGTGTATGTTTTCAGCGTGCTTATAATGCATTTCTTGTCTGTTGTCTGATGTGTATGTTTTCAGCGTACTTATAATGCATTTCTTGTCTGTTGTCTGGTGTGTATGTTTTCAGCGTATCTATAACGCATTTTTTGTCTGTTGTCTGGTGTGTATGTTTTCAGCCTGCTTATAATGCATTTCTTGTCTGTTGTCTGGTGTGTATGTTTTAAGCGTATCTATAGCGCATTGTTTGTCTGTTGTCTGGTGTGTATGTTTTCAGCGTATCTATAGCGCATTGTTTGTCTGTTGTCTGGTGTGTATGTTTTCAGCGTACTTATAATGCATTTCTCTCTGTGATCATTGCTGCTATTATGTCATTAAGACACACGCACGCGCCGGTATTTAACACAAAAACCTGGAGTGGAGACCAGACACGTGACTGTACAGCAATCTGTACCATGAATATGGAATTATGGAGCCAATCACCAAACTAGGTCATCTGGTGTCCGGTCTAATTACCCGCACGTGCTGACTCACTCAGAGACACAGCAAGTAATAACAACCAAGACTGAATAGGAATATTCCATTCTAAATGCTGTCATCGCGGGTAGTGGATCGAAGGTTGAGTTTTAAATGTTAACGAAATGATTTATAGGAGTACACGCACGTCTTGGACCGAGAGAAGAACACCGCATCTCTTTCTACTTACAGCGGAAGGGGCGATGGGCGAGTTTCTGATGTGTTGTTTATGTTTGTGTTATTGCTGCTGCTATTGTTATTGCTGCTGTTGTTATTGCTGTTGTTGTTGCTGTTGTTGTTACTGTTGTTGTTACTGTTGTTGTTACTGCAGCTGTTGTTGTTGTTGTTGTAAATGACCACAAAGATTAGGGCTACTTTTGTGTGCGCCATGAGAAGGACGTTAAGTGGTGGGTTGTTGTAGCTTTCCTTACATCCCGAGCATGCTGAAGAAGGTGAACCGGGGTCCACCAGGCGGTTATGCTATGCTTGGCTTCATCTGCGTGTCGCTCACTACTACGAGGGTCACGCCGATCCCTCACTTCGTTAAAAAGACTGCCATTAAAACAGCCCGTTTCCAGGGAGGACAACAGAGAAGTCGGTATAGGGGTCTTGGTCAGAATGTCTTACCTGACCCTGTCTGATCAGTATGTTTTGCCTGGCCCTGTCCGATCAGTATGTCTTACCTGACCCTGTCTGATCAGTATGTTTTGCCTGATCCAGTCTGATCAGTATCTTTTACCTGGCCCTGTCTGATCAGTATGCCTTACCTGACCCTGTCTGATCAGTATGTTTTGCCTGACCCTGTCTGATCAGTATGTCTTACCTGACCCTGTCTGATCAGTATGTTCTGCCTGACCCTGTCGATCAGTATGTTTTGCCTGGCCCTGTCCGATCAGTATGTCTTACCTGACCCTGTCTGATCAGTATGTTTTGCCTGACCCTGTCTGATCAGTATGTCTTACCTGACCCTGTCTGATCAGTATGTTCTGCCTGACCCTGTCGATCAGTATGTTTTGCCTGACCCTGACTAACATGTCTAATCAGTATGTTTTACCTGATCCTGATGTTAGTTTTCCTCCCCTTCTGACATTCTATTTAAATAAATGTCCCACACTTTATACGCCAATGCATCTAGTTACTTATGTAACAGTTGGGTGGGTGTATTGTTGGGAAAGATTTGGGCACACGCAGCGGGAAACCGGCATTATCAACGTCACCTGTGTGAGCATCAGCAGTCTGATTTGAGGCCATATTTACCGTGTGAAAAAATGATATTAACTATAGGACAGATATAACGAGAGAGAGAGAGAGAGAGGGGGAGTGAGGGAGAGAAAGAGAAAGAGAGAGAGAGAAAGAGAAAAGAAGCAGAGGACTGAAGATGGTTGTTGAGGTATCCCCACAAGACTGCTATTCCCCCTACTCTGATTGGATGTCACGAACAATGACGTAGTTGACTCAGGCAACATTCCAACATGTCTGAGACCCACCTGTAACGTGTCAGTCAGAAAACAATTAACCTTTCTCACCTGCATCTCGTGGCCTTTAGTAACTGATCTCTTCCATCCACCCCCGCCCCATGCCCTCTGCCAACCATCTTTCCTCAGTATAGTTGGTGAGCACGAGAGACTGCCTCGTGTCGGCATAAACAGAAATGGGCTTGGCCGCCATGTTTGCGCATTTGGCTTGTGAGTTTGTTGTTTCGATGTAATCGATTAACACTTCATCATCTTCTTTTTCTTCTTCTTCTTCTTCCTTTCTTCTCCAAATTCTTCCCTTCTTTCTATTTTTCTTCTTCCTCTTCTTCTTTTCATCTTCTCCCTTTTCTTCTCCTAATTCCTCTCTCTCTCTCTCTTTTTCTTCTCCCTCTTATTATCTTTTTTTTTTCTTTCTTTTTGTTCTTTTATCATTGTTCTCCGTTCCTACCTTTTTTTCGCCTCCTTTTTATCGTTCTTCTTCTTTGCTTTTTCTTCATCTCGTTCTTCTTCTTACTATTTTTCTCCCTGTCCTCCTTTTTTCTACTTCTTTTTTCTTCTACTTATTCTCCTATTCTTTTGTTCTCTTCTGCTTCTTATTCTATTTGTTCCTCTTCTGATTTCAGCACATGTTTTTATACGGTCATTACCCTACACCTTTGTCTGTCACCACATTCTTGGCCAGACAGCAGATGTTTTCAAGCCGGTTTTCCTCCTCCCGTATACATGATCAGTTATGTCGAACATGTTTCATCTACACATAACATTCTGCTTTCAGTATGCCGGCGTCTTGAGCCTTACCTCTTCTTTTGTGGGAATATCAGGAGCTGAGCTACATGCGTTGCAGATGTTTTTAATCATTCCGCTGTTGCTGTCGGTGCTGTTGAATGCCCACAATGAGAATGTTTACTAACGTCTGATCAGTCACTACATACTGATCAGACATGTTAGTCAGGGTCAGGCACAACATACTGATCAGACATGTTAGTCAGGGTCAGGCACAACATACTGATCCGACATGTTAGTCAGGGTCAGACAAAATATATTGGTCAAGACCCTCACCCCGGCTTCTTAGTAGCCCACCCTAGAAACGGGCTGTTTTCATGGCAGCCTTGCTAACAAGGTGAGGGATCGATGTGATCCTCGTAGTAGTGAGCGACATGCGTATGAAGACAAGCATATCATAACCGCCTGGAAAACCTGAGCTACCTTCATCAAAACGCTCGGGATGTGAGGAAAGTTACTGCAACCCGCCACTTAACGTCCTTTTCAGGGCCCACACAAAAGTTAACCTACTCGTTGTGGCCATTCGCAAACAACACCAACAGCAGCAATAACAACAACAACCAGAACAACACCACCACCAACAACAACAATAATAACAACAACACCAACAAAACTACACCAACAAACACCAACAACAACGCCTACAACAACAATAACAACACCACCAACAACACTAACAACAACAACACCAACAAAAACACCTACAACACCACCAACAATAACACCACCAACAACATCAACAACAAGATCAACCGCACCAACAACAACATCTACAACACCACGAACAACAACACGAACACCAACAACAAGAACAACTACACCACCAACAACAATACCACCAACAACACCACCAACAACAACACCAACAACAACAACACCACCAACAACACCAACAACAACACCAACAACAAGAGCAACTACACCACCAACAACACCACCACCAACAACACCACCAACAACAACACCACCAACAACAAGAGCAACTACACCCCCAACAACAACACCAACAACAACACCAACAACAAGAGCAACTACACCACCAACAACACCACCAACAACAACACCAACAACAGGAGCAACTACACCACCAACAACAATACCAACAACAAGAGCAACTACACCACCAACAACAACACCAACACCAACAACAAGAGTAACTACACCACCAACAACAACACCACCACCAACAAAAAGAAGAACTACACCACCAACACCAACAAGAACAACCACATCACGAACAACTACACCACCAACAACAACACCAACACCAACAAAAAGAACAACTACACCACCAACAACAACACCATCACCAACAGAAAGAACAACTACACCACCAACAACAGCACCAACACCAACAAAAAGAACAACTACACCACCACCAACAACAACAAGAACAACAACACCACGAACAACACCACCAACAACAACACCAACAACAACACCAACACCAACAAAAAGAACAACTACACCACCAACAACAACAACAAGAACAACAACACCACGAACAACACCACCAACAACAACACCAACAACAACACCAACACCAACAAAAAGAACAACTACACCACCAACAACAACAACAAGAACAACAACACCACGAACAACACCACCAACAACAACACCAACAACAACACCAACACCAACAAAAAGAACAACTACACCACCAACAACAACAACAAGAACAACAACACCACGAACAACACCACCAACAACAACACCAACAACAACACCAACACCAACAAAAAGAACAACTACACCACCAACAACAACAACAAGAACAACAACACCACGAACAACACCACCAACAACAACACCAACAACAACACCAACACCAACAAAAAGAACAACTACACCACCAACAACAACAACAAGAACAACAACACCACGAACAACACCACCAACAACAACACCAACAACAACACCAACACCAACAAAAAGAACAACTACACCACCAACAACAACAACAAGAACAACAACACCACGAACAACACCACCAACAACAACACCAACAACAACACCAACAAAAAGAACAACTACACCACCAACAACAACAACAAGAACAACAACACCACGAACAACACCACCAACAACAACACCAACAACAACACCAACACCAACAAAAAGAACAACTACACCACCAACAACAACAACAAGAACAACAACACCACGAACAACACCACCAACAACAACACCAACAACAACACCAACACCAACAAAAAGAACAACTACACCACCAACAACAACAACAAGAACAACAACACCACGAACAACACCACCAACAACAACACCAACAACAACACCAACACCAACAAAAAGAACAACTACACCACCAACAACAACAACAAGAACAACAACACCACGAACAACACCACCAACAACAACACCAACAACAACACCAACACCAACAAAAAGAACAACTACACCACCAACAACAACAACAAGAACAACAACACCACGAACAACACCACCAACAACAACACCAACAACAACACCACGAACAACACCACCAACAACAACACTTATCGTATCACGGAATTGTTTATTTAAATTGATGGGATCTGTGGGGATGATTTTTATGACTGAGAAATAAATGCCGTTTGTCCGTACAGTTAGCACGCAGAGTTCAGACTAGATTTGTATTTAACCGGGGTATGAGATGGAACAAGAGAAAGTATATTGTAGAAGGACATCTTTGGAAGGTGAAGTTGGATAGGTCACACCATGTGAAAGCCCCAAGCCAAAATCAATAGGTAATCTCTGTTGTGGAACCCCCTAGGGAAAAAGAGGCAAAGTAAAGTTAAAGTTCACACGGAGAAGAGACCTGGAAGTCAATGCAAGATAAACGGGAAGGCGTTGGGAACAAGTGGAGAAAATAACCAAGGACAGGAGAGGCTTGTATGTCAGTTTGTATTTGGGTTTGTATGTCAGTTTGTATTTGGGTTTGTATGTCAGTTTGAATTTAGGCTTGTATTTGGGTTCGTATGTCAGTTTGTATTTGGGTTTGTATGTCAGTTTGTATTTGGGTTTGTATGTCAGTTTGAATTTAGGCTTGTATTTGGGTTCGTATGTCAGTTTGTATTTGGGTTTGTATGTCAGTTTGTATTTGGGTTTGTATTTGGGTTTGTATGTCAGTTAGTATTTGGGTTTGTATTTGGGTGTATATGTCAGTTTGAATTTAGGCTTGTATTTGGGTTCGTATTTCAGTTTGTATATCAGTTTGTATTTGGGTTTGTATGCCTGTTTGAATTTGGGCTTGTATTTGGGTTCGTATGTCAGTTTGTATTTGGGTGTGTATGCCAGTTTGAATTTCGGCTTGTATTTGGGTTCGTATGTAAGTTTGTATTTGGGTTTGTGTGCCAGTTTGAATTTCGGCTTGTATTTGGGCTTGTATGTCAGTCTGTATGTCAGTTTGTACGTCAGTTTGTATGCCAGTTTGTATACCAGTTTGTATTTCCTTGGGTCTGTATGCCAGTTTGTATTTCCTTGGGTCTGTATGCCAGTTTGTATTACCTTGGGCATGTATGCCAGTTTGTATTTCCTTGGGTCTGTATGCCAGTTTGTTTTTCCTTGGGTCTGTATGCCAGTTTGTATTTCCTTGGGTCTGTATGCCAGTTTGTATTTCCTTGGGTCTGTATGCCAGTTTGTTTTTCCTTGGGTCTGTATGCCAGTTTGTATTTCCTTGGGTCTGTATGCCAGTTTGTATTTCCTTGGGTCTGTATGCCAGTTTGTATTTCCTTTTGGTATGTATGCCAGTTTGTATTTGACTTCCATTACCTACAGTTCGTGTATTCCTTAGTGGAAATACAACTACTAAAGAAATATTTAAAAACTAAATCCAAGATACAGGTAACATTACAATCCTGGATAACGACATAATCCCAGAATATGCAACTCGCCAGACGGCGTACTTCTGCATGAAGAAGCTTGATAGATTAGACTTCTAATTGATGAGGTCACCTGGCAGATACCACCTAAACTACACCATGTTTGAGGAGAATAACAAAAATGGAAGACCCGATTCCTAGCCTAGCTTTCCTGTGACTGTTGGTAGACGCTGTCTAGGCATCTCGTATTCCCACGAACGGTAGATTGGTAATATACATATTCCTTGATAAAAGCCAGCCATGCATAAGTTCGCTGTTCAACGATTGGAACCGGGTATTATAAAAGCTAAGTTAGAGCCTTTTCTCATTCATGTCCAGCTTAAACGTACGAGGCATGACTGCAGCCAGCGTATCTCATTCTGTTGAACGTACATTGAAATGTTGCTTCACTTGTAACAGTTTACAACATGGCGATGTCTCATTCAAGCCAGCAACACGTTAAGAGTTTTGATTTGAATGTTTGGGTATTCAAGACGTCTTTTGATTCACTCTGATAACCTGAAAACGGGGACGGTAGAGGGAGGGTCTATATGTTTATGAATAATTGAGGTAACACTTTGGAGTTGCAAGGATGTTATGTTTGAGGGGGTCTCAGAGAGTTTTTCCGTCAACGAAAACTCTTGTAACATAAGCTTTAACTTTTGACATGAAAAATTCTGAGATGGCAAAGAAGATTAAAATTGGTAGAGTCTTGCTCTTCTGTATGTTAGTATTTATCTTGATCTGTATGTTAGTTTGAATCTTGGTCTGTGTATTTGTATTTATCTTGGTCTGTATGTTAGAATCTATCTTGGTATGTATGTTAGAATCTATCTTGGTCTGTATGTTAGAATCTATCTTGGTCTGTATGTTAGCTGAATCTTGGTTTGTGTATTTGTATTTATCTTGGTCTGTATGTTAGCTGAATCTTGGTCTGTGTATTTGTATTTATCTTAGTCTGTATGTTAGCTGAATCTTGGTCTGTGTATGTGCATTTATCTTGGTCTGTATGTTAGCTGAATCTTGGTCTGTGTATTTGTATTTATCTTGGTCTGTATGTTAGAATCTATCTTGGTCTGTATGTTAGCTGAATCTTGGTTTGTGTATTTTTATTTATCTTGGTCTGTATGTTAGCTGAATCTTGGTCTGTGTATTTGTATTTATCTTAGTCTGTATGTTAGCTGAATCTTGGTCTGTGTATGTGTATTTATCTTGGTCTGTATGTTAGCTGAATCTTGGTCTGTGTATTTGTATTTATCTTGGTCTGTATGTTAGAATCTATCTTGGTCTGTATGTTAGCTGAATCTTGGTTTGTGTATTTGTATTTATCTTGGTCTGTATGTTAGCTGAATCTTGGTCTGTGTATTTGTATTTATCTTAGTCTGTATGTTAGCTGAATCTTGGTCTGTGTATGTGTATTTATCTTGGTCTGTATGTTAGCTGAATCTTGGTCTGTGTATTTGTATTTATCTTAGTCTGTATGTTAGCTGAATCTTGGTCTGTGTATGTGTATTTATCTTGGTCTGTATGTTAGCTGAATCTTGGTCTGTGTATTTGTATTTATCTTGGTCTGTATGTTAGAATCTATCTTGGTCTGTATGTTAGCTGAATCTTGGTTTGTGTATTTGTATTTATCTTGGTCTGTATGTTAGCTGAATCTTGGTCTGTGTATTTGTATTTATCTTAGTCTGTATGTTAGCTGAATCTTGGTCTGTGTATGTGTATTTATCTTGGTCTGTATGTTAGCTGAATCTTGGTCTGTGTATTTGTATTTATCTTGGTCTGTATGTTAGAATCTATCTTAGTCTGTAAATTATAATCTATCTTGGTCTGTATGTTAGAATCTATCTTGGTCTGTATGTTAGAATATATATTGGTCTGTATATTATAATCTATCTTAGTCTGTATATTAAAATCTATCTTGGTCTGTATATTATAATCTATCTTGATCTGTATGTTAGAATCTATCTTGGTCTGTATGTTAGCTTGAATCTTGGTCTGTATGTTAGCTTGAATCTTGGTCTGTATGTTAGCTTGAATCTTGGTCTGTATGTTAGCTTGTACATCTGTAGGTCTGCATACACTTTCATCAATGCAAGTATATTAAATGAAGATATGTGATTTCTGCAAACAAGAACATGCAGACATTAAAGGGGGATAGATGTTATGATTGATTCGCGGAATGATTGTGTTTCAATATTTTTCTTTAAGATAAATAATCTTCTAAAAAGCTGCAGTAAGCAAACATAACATGTTACTGATAACCCTTCAGCTCCCTGGCAGCAGTTATCCACCTGTCTGTTTGAATATCAAAATGTCAAGTAATGCAAGTATCATTCTTCTTCTTCCTCTTCTTCTTCTTCTTCCTCTTCTGCTTCTTCTTCTTTTCTTCTTCTTCTTCTTCTGCTTCTTCTTCATATGTTGTCAGTAAACAATTAGGACTAATACAAGCAGTGGCGAGCCTGATCGTTTGAATCTCCATAGAGTTTGTCTAGAGATGATACAGTGATTGTCAATTGTACTTTAACTGCTCGTCGTATGCTGGACAGTTCTGCATTCGCTGCTCCCTTTGACAATCTGCCAGCCACAACATCACCATGGATATAGTTGCAATGAGATAGTACCCGTAGTAGTACAGACAGCTCGTTTGAAGTTGTGGCATTGTTTACAAAGCTGAGCGTTTCAACTGGTGTTTAGCGGAACACAATGTTTTATGGAAGATATGTAAGGCTTTCATGTGAGATATGTAGGGCTTTCGTGGGAAATGTAGGACTTTCTTGGGAGATATGTAAGGCTTTCATGGGAGATATGAGGCCTTTTATGGGATCTATGAGGGCTTTCATGGGAGATATGTAGGGCTTTCATAGGAGATATGTAGGGTTTTCAAAGCAGATATGTAGGGTTTTCATAGGGGATATGTAGGGTTTTCATAGGAGATATGTAGGGTTTTCATAAGAGATATGTAGGGTTTTCATGGGAAATATGTAGGGTTTTCATGGGAAATATGTAGGCTTTCCCGAGAGATGAGTAAGGTCCCCCAGGAGAGTATTGTAGGGTTTGTAAGAGAAAAATGTAGGACTTTCACTAGAGATGTGTTGGGCTTTTGCTAGAGATGTATAGGGCTTTCACAAGAGATCTATGGCTTTCACAAGAGATCTAGGGCTTTCACAAGAGATCTAGGGCTTTCAAAAGAGATCTAGGGCTTTCACTAGAGATCTATGGCTTTCACAAGAGATATATGGCTTTCACAAGAGATCTAGGGCTTTCACAAGAGATCTAGGGTTTTCACTAGAGATCTATGGCTTTCACAAGAGATCTATGGCTTTCATAAGATATCTAGGGCCTTCACAAGAGGTCTAGGGCTTTCACGAGAGATGTATAGGGCTTTCACGAGAGATATATAGGGCTTTCACGAAAGATCTGTGGTTTTCACTAGAGATATATAGAGGTTGTACGAGAAATGTGTAGGGCTTTCACTAGAACTATGTAGGGCTTTCACGATATATAGGGCTTTCACTAGAGATGTTTAGGGCTTTCACGATATATAGGGATTTCACTAGAGATGTGTAGTGCTTTCACGATATATAGGGCTTTCACGATATATAGGGCTTTCACTAGAGATGTTTAGGGCTTTCACGATGTATAAGGTTTTCACGATATATATGGATTTCACTAGAGATGTGTAGTGCTTTCCCGATATATAGGGCTTTCACGATATATAGGGCTTTCATGATATATAGGGCTTTCACTAGAGATGTGTAGGGCTTTCGCGATATATAGGGCTTTCACTATAGATATGTAGGACTTTCACGAGAGATGTGTAGGGGTACCAGGAGATGTCTGTAGGGGCACCATGTGAGGTCTGTAGGGGCACCATGTGAGGTCTGTAGGGGCACCATGTGAGGTCTGTAGGGGCACCATGTGAGGTCTGTAGGGGCACCATGTGAGGTCTGTAGGGGCACCATGTGAGGTCTGTAGGGGCACCATGTGAGGTCTGTAGGAGCACCATGTGATATCTGTAGGGGCACCATGTGAGGTCTGAAGGGGCACCATGTGAGGTCTGTAGGGGCACCATGTGAGGTCTGTAGGGGCCCCATGTGAGGTCTGTAGGGGCACCATGTGAGGTCTGTATGGGCACCATGTGAGATCTGTACGGGCACCATGTGAGGTCTGTAGGGGCACCATGAAAGCTCGTTAACGAGTAACTTTTTCTTTAAAATGGGCACAAATGTCTTGCCCGTAATCCTGGACACAAACCAAACGCCTAGTAGAGTTGGGGGTGGGGGGTTGGGCAGCGTGCGGATCGCAGCGGGAGACATCCCCAGAGGGGGTAACACCAAAACGACTGTCTATATCAGTATTCACTATTAGCATAACTAGGCGTCTTTCATATTCATGGTTTAATGGGACCTAACCTTTTCAGTAAGCATACAATTATTTCCGGCGACCTGTGTGTCTGGAGTTTCCCGTGAAAGGATCTTTTCAAAGCTCAGATATCAATAAATGTGATCTACTATGAGACAGTCAAGGCCTTGCGATCTTGTGACATTATTAATTGGAAGCGAATTGGTGAAAGGCATTGATTCCGATGGAGTCACAGACCACATGTTCGCAGCTTTGAAGGCCAAGAAAGGAACGTTCTGGATTGGTCGAAATTTACGGGAACAAATAGAACAGGACTGATAATTCTGTACGGTCTGGTAGGAGGGGGGGGGGGGGGAGGACACCATCCGTATGGTCTGGGAGGGAGGGAGGGACACCATCTCTATGGTATGGGAGGGAGGGACACCATCTGTATGGTATGGGAGGGAGGGAGGGACACCATCTGTATGGTATGGGAGGGAGGAACACCATCTGTATGGTATGGGAGGGAGGGAGGGACACCATCTGTATGGTATGGGAGGGAGAGACACCATCTGTATGGTCTGGTATGGGAGGGAGGGACACCATCTGTATGGTCTGGTATGGGAGGGAGGGACACCATCTGTATGGTATGGGAGGGAGGGAGGGACACCATCTGTATGGTATGGGAGGGAGGGATGGACACCATCTGTATGGTCTGGTATAGGAGGGAGGGACACCATCTGTATGGTCTGGTATGGGAGGGAGGGACACCATCTGTATGGTATGGGAGGGAGGGAGGGACACCATCTGTATGGTATGGGAGGGAGGGAGGGAGGGACACCATCTGTATGGTATGGGAGGGAGGGACACCATCTGTATGGTCTGGTATGGGAGGGAGGGACACCATCTGTATGGTATGGGAGTGAGGGACACTATCTGTATTGTCTGATATGGGAGGGAGGAACACCATCTGTATTGTCTGCTATGGGAGGGAGGGACACCATCTGTATGGTATGGGAGGGAGGGACACCATCTGCATGGTCTGGTATGGGAGGGAGGGACACCCTCTGTATGGTATGGGAGGGAGGGACACCATCTGTATTGTCTGGTATTTGAGGGAGGGACACCCTCTGTATGGTATGGGAGGGAGGGGCACCACCTGTATTGCCTGGTATGGGAGGGAGGGAGGGACACCATCTGTATGCTATGTGAGGGAGGGACACCATCTGTATTGCCTGGTATGGGAGGGAGGGACACCATCTGTATGGTATGGGAGGGAGGGAGGGACACCATCTGTATGGTATGGGAGGGACACCATCTGTATGGTCTGGTATGGGAGGGAGGGACACCACCTGTATTGCCTGGTATGGGAGGGAGGGACACCATCTGTATGCTATGGGAGGGAGGGACACCATCTGTATGCTATGGGAGGGAGGGACACCACCTGTATTGCCTGGTATGGGAGGGAGGGACACCATCTGTATGGTATAAGATAGAGGGAGGGACACCATCTGTCTGGAATGGGAGGGAGGGACACCATCTGTATGGTATGGGAGGAATGGACACCATCTGTATGGTATGGGAGGGAGGGACACCATCTGTCTGGAATGGGAGGGAAGGACACTATCTGTCTGGAATGGGAGGGAAGGACACTATCTGACTAGTATGGGAGGGAGGGACACCATCTGTCTGGAATGGGAGGGAAGGACACTATCTGTCTGGAATGGGAGGGAAGGACACTATCTGTCTGGAATGGGAGGGAATGACACTATCTGACTGGTATGGGAGGGAGGGACACCATCTGTCTGGAATGGGAGGGAAGGACACTATCTGTCTGGAATGGGAGGGAATGACACTATCTGACTGGTATGGGAGGGAGGGACACCCACTTTACGAACAAGTCAGCTCCCGTACATTCTCTGGTCCCTGTCTGTCCCTGCAAGCGATGTATTACAGTTTCACTTTTAGTTCCTTTAGTTTTTTTGGTTTGGTAGTTAATGTGTGTGAATGTGTAGAAGATACTTCACTGATTAAGAATGTTACTCTTAGTTACTTCAGATCTGTAGTTCCTTTAGGTATGTAGTTCATTTAGTTCTGTAGCTTCTTTAGTTCTGCAGTCCTTTTAGTTGTGTAATTCCTTTAGTTCTTTAATTCCTTAAGTTCTGTAGTTCTTTTAGTTGTGTAGTTACTTTAGTTGTGTAGTTCCTTTAGTTCCATAGTTACTTTAGTTTTGTAGTTCCTTCAGTTCTGAATTTCCTTTAGTTCCATAGTTCCTCTAGTTGTGTAGTTCCTTTAGTTGTTTAGTTCCTTTAGTTTTGTAATTATTGTATATGACTGTAAATAAGATACTATATTGAGAATGATATGCAAATGTTCTCCGTCGTCATCACCATACAGACAAGCACCACTTTCCTTCTCTCCGGTTCTTCCACAACACACGTTACCGATACGTCTTTAGCCCTTAGACCAGTTTGAACGTAGACAACAAGCAGCACGTATACCAGCACATAGAACACCAGCAGTACGTAGACCAGCAGGTAGACCAACACTTTGACCAGCACATAGACCACTAGCAGTTCATAGACCAACATGTAGACCAACACGTGGACAGCCACGTAGGCCAACACGTAGACCATCAGCAGTACGTAGACCAACGCGTAGACCAGCACATAGACCACTAGCAGTTTGTAGACCAACATGTAGACCAACACGTAGACAACCATGTAGGCCAACACGTTAGACCATCAGCAGTACGTAGACCAGCACATAGACCACCAGCAGTATGTAGACCAGCAGGTAGATCAACACGTAGACCAGCATGTAGACCATCAGCAGTTTGTAGACCAAAATGTAGACCGATATGTAGACTAACATGTAGACCACCACGTAGACCATCAGCAGTACATAGACCAACATGTAGACCAACACGTAGACAACCACGTAGACCAACACGTAGACCATCAGCAGTACGTAGACCAACATGTAGACCAACACGTAGACCAGCACATAGACCACCAGCAGTACGTAGACCAGCACGTAGACCAGCACGTAGACCACCAGCAGTACGTAGACCAACACGTAGACCAGCACGTAGACCAGCAGGTAGGCCACAGAAGCACTGGCAATAACAACCACAACTAAGTACGTACCTTCCAACAGCAAGGCTGGCGTGTTGTTGTTGGGTCCAGTTGTGTAACGAAGTCCTGAAAGCTGTGAGGCCCCAGTGACATTAAGGCCCTGGATGAGGTCTAGCACATCGGGGCCTATAGGGTCTACAGCAAGTCCTGAGGGGGACAGAAGGTCAAGGTTAGGTAATATTATCAAACATGAACTCAAATTGATATTACGGTAAACCGTATTAAACACAGTGATATTATCCCGATTATTACCATTGTGATCATAGTATTGAACGCTTACAGTAGAGGGTACGATAATCGTCGTGGTAGAGGTAAAGGTACGGAGTAAGAATCCTGTTATCGGTACGTTCCAGTTGACCTAGCTGTAATTGGGTACCTGTTATGCGGAAAAGGCAGCGAGGAAAGGAACTAGCCACCCAACATTATACAAGCTGTGGATTAGTATACTGAAGTCTCTAACAACTTCATTACCCAACAGTAGTGTAACTACTATGGGACAAACCTTGACTTAGTATACTGAAGTCTCTAACAACTTCACCACCCAACAGTAGTGTAACTGCTTTGGTGCATAACTTTACCTATAGTAGACTGACATTGCGGTGTACAGATAAGATGTACACATGTGTACATTCGCAGGACATAAGATAGAAAAGTTTATTTAGTTTGAGGAGCAAGAAAGCAAAAGGAAATGTAAAATGGCTGATAGAATCGATACTGTTGTACTGGGCACCCCCATGTGCTCACAGAGCCGACACCACTGTATCGGGGCGCACCCATGTGCTCATAGAACGGTCTGCCGGGGCTTTGTTTATGACAAGGACAGGAATAGCACCACTGCCTCACAGAAAGCATCTCGTAAGAGGCGACTAACTGTATGACATGAGATAATACCGGCCATGGTTAAGTGGTTTGTGTATAGATGGCGCCTAATAGGCTGCGGGTCTACTTTGCCCTAGTGTTTGGGTCTATTAAGATGGACTCGCCCATCGGTTAACCTCCTCCCCCCCCCCTGTAAGCACTTGTCCCAACGCAGCGGAGTATTAAGCTGCTCAAGCCTAGCCCGCTAAGCAGGAAACCCTTCTCCCGGCTACATCCAGCTCATACCAGGGCTGGGACCTGCACAGGGGCATCTGCTCCTGTAGATGTTCAGCTCGACAAAGAACGGACACCACTGTACCAGGACGCCCCCATTTGTGCTTGTAGAACGGACACCACTGTACCAGGACGCCCCGATTTGTGCTCGTAGAACGGACACCACTGTACCAGGACGCCCCCATTTGTGCTCGTAGAACGGACACCACTGTACCAGGACGCCCCCATTTGTGCTCGTAGATCGGACACCACTGTACCAGGACGCCCCCATTTGTGCTCATACAACGGACACCACTGTTTTGGGGCGCCCCCAAATGTGCTCAACCCCTTTCATTGCTTAAAATGCCGACGACAGAGCACGACATCCGTAGCACTCGCGGAGACTTCGAAATTGTTCCATGACTTCATCAGGTAGCCATTTGCAGCTGGGTTACTGGGAGAAACGGCCATTCCGTGAAACGAGGTTTGAACCCAGGATGTAAGGCACGCAGAACACGCTCACAACCACTTTGTATAGTAAGAATATGTAAAAGTTGACCCAAGAGGTGCCCGGGTGGACAAGAATAGGACCGCTGTAACCTTCAAGGCTACTACAGAGGGGCTAGCAGTATAATGGTGCAAACTCGTTGTTGTGGAGCCGCCACTGCCAGGGCTCAGATACAAGCTTCCTGCCTATAAATGGGTCAGCCGTAGGGGGAAGGCTAAGCTTCACTTGGAGCGAAAAGGCGGATCACCATTGTAATATTTGGATGCAAAATGAGAAGACAAGATATACGAGGGTCAGTCTATCGATCAATGAAAACCCTTCAGCTCACTGGGGAGCATAGGTCCTCCACAAACACTCGATAAGTCTTCCTGTCTTGCGCTATCATTTCCAAGCCCCCACCCCCTCCCCCAAACCCCATCCGTCACCCCTGCTTTTCTTAACTATATTATTCCAGAACAGTGTCTGCCTGTTAATGCTATCAGCTGGTTTCCGTAATGCATGTCCCATCTATCTGCAACACTGAAAACCTTACAAACAATTTACGACAAAAATAATTTAGGAAAAGAGACACACATCTATCATCGTTTAACTGGGTTACACTGTGTTTAATACTGATCACGATGCTAAAGCAAAGTGCATGAATTTCTCTACAAACGTTTCTCTACTCATTCCTCGTCTGCAGCACGTCTTCATCGAACTTGGAGGTCGTTCCTCCCAACATCTATTTGAATGGTCGAAAGGGGTCAAGATGCTGAGCAGTGCATGAGTGTAAGGGTCAGATACCCAAAGCCGACTTCTAGGGTGAGGGCCAGCGACCCTTATCCACCTCCAGGTGGGGATCCTGGATAACAAGATGCAACAGGGCAGACTTGCTAAAGAGAAAGGATCGCATAGGGAAGACTAAACTGGCACCAAAAAAATGCTATGCTAAAGATGGATGCATCGGATCGAAAGGTGCAAATGTAAACTACGACACAACAAATGTCGTTCTCTGGACTTCATCCTGTTACTTGCAAAACCCGTTTCATGGCTTGATATCGGGAGTTTGAGACTGAACGAAGAAGAAGAAGAAGAAGAAGAAGAAGAAGAAGAATGGTCGAGAAATCTCGCAATCACTCGACCGAAAACTGGTTACCGCAGAACCCAGGTCGTTTCGGAACTTCCTACACCAACTCAACACTTGCTAACGAGATAGGTAGGCTAAGCCCGACTCAACTCTCAATCTGCGTAGAATGCCAGTGTTTCATCCTCTCGTTGCTCAAAACACGGATAACAGAACGCTACTCCTGATTGGTGGTTGTCAATAGTGAGGCGGCCATCTTTAAGCGGTTACTATGACGGCACGCGGCTGGACTGCACAATGATGCCACCTACAGGCCAGTCAAGAAGTCCTTAGCAACAATACTAAAAACTTTCATGACAATGGCACAAAGTTTCGAATTTATATTGCAATTTTAAGGATTTAATTTGAGCAGCAACCTAGAAATACCAATAAGAGTCAAGTTAAAAGGTCTTGGTACAGATTCAAGAAGAGGGATTGTTCTGGAATTGGACAAACAAAGGGGGAATGCATATCGTGTCTTGGCTTATCATGTGATCCAGATTCCAGAGTATGCGCGTGGGTTAGTGTGTAGATGCGAGCGTGCGCGTGTATGTCTCAGTCTGTAATGATGTACGTGAGAATGTTTGTGTGTATGTGTTGGTTGCGAGTGAACGGATGCCTATGTGTTTAATTACATGCATACGTATGTATATATGTGTGCACGTACGTATGTAAATACATACACACATGTATATTTGTGTGTGCATATATATATATATATGTATGTATGTATATGTGTGTATGTATGTGTGTATATATGTATACGTATACGCAACCAAACTATGTGTGTGTGTGTAATTGTATGTGTGGGTGTATATGTGTGTATATATATATATATATATATATATATATATATATATATATATATATATATGTGTGTGTGTGTGTATGTGTGTGTGTGTATGTTTGTTTAATAATGCGTGTGCAACCTTAATGCGTGTAGATTCAGATATTCAGAACGTACGATGAATCCATGAAACCATAGACCCTGACGGACGCCTAACGTTCAAAAGTGGTTGTGGCCCATATAGAATAAGCACTGACAACTGCTAGCTTACGTTCACACATACAAATCTGTCAACCGTAAAGTCATTCAAGCTTATGTTCCCGGCAGGTTCTTGGGATCGGGTAACAATTACAAGTCTCAATACCTGGCTTCGGGTGAACAGTCCAACCTAGATTCATAACATTTTCATATTTGTGAACCCCAATGACTCATTTCGTCTGGTTCGCCGTGAGTCAAATATGCTTCTCTATTCGCGTTATATTATTCTCGAACTCTCCAACATAGAGAATAAACTTTTCTATCAAATGCTATGCGAATGTACACATGTGTACATCTCCTCTGTACATCTCATCGCTTTCAGTTCCATCCATATCTTCTCTCTTTGACCCTGTGGAGCATCGCTCTCCAACAACTATATGTCATGCCCTCCTGTTCTGAGCCAGTGGTTCCGGATTTGTACATGTCTTCACTCTTTGCCTTATGTTAGTTGACAACTCTCCAGCATGGACGACAATATGTTAGCATTGCTTGCACTGCCATACACACAGGTGCACAGTTTACAGGTTTTGAGTTCCTTCATAAATTCGACCTTTTTGTTTGATTCAGGAAACCGAAGCTATTCACTAGTTTAATCAGGTGTCAAATTATTTCTAGAGCTTTCTTACAATTAATGAAAACCAACCCACTTTCTGCAGGTTGTCCACCTTTGTTAATGGTAGTGCAAGCAATGCTAACATATTGTCGCCCATGCTGGACAGTTGGAGACTAACATAAGGCAAAGAGAGAATATATGTATGGAGCTGGAACCGTTGACCCAGGACAGTAGTTGGTAGAAATCTATGCCTTCAAAATCGACTTCATATGTGCACCGATCTTCATTTTGGACTTCACTCGCTCTTTCCAATTCAGAAATAAGACTTCCAACGCTGCTCCCCAGTTCATATATATCACACTTCCCACGTTCTACCACCTCCCCTCTCCCATATTCCACCACACGCTCACCCCCTCCCCCTCTCTATGTCTCTCTTTCTACCATATTCCACTTCCCACGCTCACCACCCTTTCCCATATTCCACTTTCCACGCTCACCACCCTTTCCCATATTCCCCTTCCCACGCTCACCACCCTTTGCCATATTCCACTTCCCACGCTCACCACCCTTTGCCATATTCCACTTCCCACGCTCACCACCCTTTGCCATATTCCACTTCCCACGCTCACCACCCTTTGCCATATTCCACTTCCCACGCTCACCACCCTTTGTCATATTCCACTTCCCACGCTCACCACCCTTTGCCATATTCCACTTCCCACGCTCACCACCCTTTGCCATATTCCACTTCTCACAGCGTCTGTGCTAGACAGCAGATTAACCACTCGTCTAGCTCAGACTGACAAGGAAGGCGCTATAACTCCCATCAAATATTTATCCCGGGATTATCTCCTCCTGACAATATCGATCACCGATAGATTTTTCTCCACTTCAAATATCGATCAGCATCTTTTTCGCATTCTCATCTTATGATCGCTTCCTAATATATTTTTTTCTAAAAGAGAGATGGCGAGATGGAACTAAAATATGCGAAGATCTATCAAACATGAGCTGCCTTAGGCATATTTTTCTGACAAGAGATATTACTGCACTAGTCTCTGACCTCAGGCCTGGTTTAATATATAGCTAGGCATCAAGTCCAAGCGACTTAACACTGTTTCAAGTCTTGTTAACAGATGACAGACATAAGTGTCTCCCACACATCTACGAGATGTTTCCCATAAAACAACTAAGGCCTGCGTCTTAGCTCTGGGAGTTGAGTTAAGCCCTCGCATGGTTTCCAGAAGAGGAAATATACCTGTGACAGAGACGAGAATCTGACAACTGCAACCTGACAACCACGGTGCATGTGGCTCAAGAAGGTTATGCATGGGGCTAGTAATTTCAAAATGTCAAATATATTGCCACAGAAACAGTTCTTCTTGTGAGCAAGCAATTGCACGTATGCTCTATAGAACCATCTTTCTGTAAGTGCTCAGCTGCAGAGGATGCCTTATGCTTCGTATGGATCAGAATTACCTAGGAGGATCTGTCAGCGACACATTTTGAGTTGTAGGACCAGTGATTGGCACATTTTGAGTTGGAGGACCCGTGATTGGCACATTTTGAGTTGTAGGACCAGTGATTGGCACATTTTGAGTTGTAGGACCAGTGATTGGCACATTTTGAGTTGGAGGACCAGTGATTAGCATATTTTGAGTTGGAGGACCAGTGATTGGCACATTTTGAGTTGGAGGACTAGTGATTGGCACATTTTGAGTTGGAGGACCCGTGACTGGCACATTTTGAGTTGGAGGACCCGTGACTGGCACATTTTGAGTTGGAGGACCCGTGACTGGCACATTTTTTGTTGGAGGACTCGTGACTGGCACATTTTCAACTGGAGACCCAGTCCCTTTTACATTTTGATTATCTGATCAAGAAATAAAAAATTGGACTTACAGAAATGTGCCCTTGTAGGGAGAACATACAATCAGAACATACAATCAGGACATAGAATCAGAACTTAGAATCAGAACATAGAATCTGAACCTAGAATTAGAACATAGAATCAGAACATAGAATCAGAACGTACAATCAGAATTAAGAATCAGGACATACAATCAGGACATACAATCAGAGCATAGATTCGGAACATAGAATCAGAACATACAATAAGAACATATTTCCTCCGTCTGTGAACTCAACGAGAGATAGATTGACAGCACGACCCTCTCAAACTCGGCTGAAGGATGAAGTGTACGGTGGCGAGCGACAGACCGCCAAGTCTGTGAGGGTAATAGATGTGATTGAGGGCGAGTGACGGAGAAGAAGATGACGATTGCTTTCGATCAAATAAATGAACGGAAGACTACCCAGTAAAAAAAGTGCCTCTTCTGTACGCAGCTACCGTAAAATATGGTAGGAGTCATGCATGAATGATTACATGGTGATGCAACCTTGCAGTGGTAACTCTCCACCAAGTTTTTTTCTTTTTCTTTCTTTCTTGTGGGGGTTGTACATTCGCTTCTCTGTGTTGTAAGAACTTTTTTTCGATCTGCCTAGTGTGGCTCTTCGTGGTACATCGCCACAGGATCGGTCTGTAGCTTCCTCTTCCCTGGATATCAGTCCAGCGCTTCATGTCCCGCTTATGCACTTCTCGAACTGTCGCTGTGGTTGACAAACTGTTGGGTTGCCATTGACCAGATGCCCATAATTGTCGCGTCAGAAATGTCAAGAGAGAAACAGGCAACGACACAAGGGACCCTATGTTTGGAAACCAGGTACAGTGCTGAAAGGTGAAATTTAAACGAAGTTTCATACAGTTAAAACAGCCCTTAGACTATAAAACAGCGCATGGAAAAATGGAATGAGCTGACACAGGCTTCCTGGATGGAACCTGTGCCAGAACACCTCCTGCTTTACACAACATGGACGTCAGTAAACAGGCTCCGAACTGGTGTATCACGATACGGGAAGAACTTCAAGAGGTGGAGGTGCAGGGATGATGAGACATACCACAGTGGAGCAACACAAGAACCAGACAACCCGATGATCTGCCTAAACCTTACAGAAACATGCAATATGGAGGACATGTTGAGGGCAAGCGACAACACACAACTACGTGACTGAATATTGGAAATATGATGTCTGACGTGGTGCCCTGAACTTTGGAAACATGTCTGACGTGGCGCCCTGAACTTTAGGAGCACGATGTCTGACGTGGTGCCCTGAACTGTGGTAGCACGATGTCTGACGTGGTGCCCTGAACTGTGGTAGCACGATGTCTGACGTGGTGCCCTGAACTTTAGGAGCACAATGCCTGACGTGGTGCCCTGAACTTTAGGAGCACGATGTCTGACGTGGTGCCCTGAACTGTGGTAGCACGATGTACCGGACACGACAAGTAAGCGAATGTCCATAGAGGAGAATATATTTAGGGATGCGACCATCTTTCATACGGCGTACATGACCAAGACATTGTAGACCCTGCTGCCTAGGGAAAGTGGACATATTTCTGAGACCGGTACGAGAATGTACCTCTGCATTTCTCATTCTGTCACTCCATGAAATACCAAGGATGGATCGCAGGCGTCGTAGATGGAAAGTGTTAATCTTTTGCTTTTGTTTGGCGAAGGTTGTCCAAGTTTTGTTACGATATAGGATAGCTGAAGACAGTAGCATTGTCCTGTGTGGTCTCATGGGTGCTATGTGTATGACAAATGACAAGGTCAAGAATAGCACCACTGCCACACACAAAGCATGTCGTAAGATGCGACTAACTGTGAGACACGGCATAAAACCGGTCATGGTTAGATGGTTTGTTAAGAGCAGCATAGATGGCACCTAACATGCTGCGGGTTTCCTTCCTTCCTGACTTGCCTTCCTTCACTAACCGTAAATCAGAAACTGTTGTAGTGTTCAGACTTAGCTACTCTTAACTTTCTGTGAACTTACTTGATGTAGATTTTGTGTCGCTTCATTTTTCTCTTCGAATGCGTTGTACTGTGTTTTGCAGCTTAGTGGTTCAGTAAATCCGACTTCAGCACGATTTTCTGTTAATTGATTAACTTTCCATAGTGGAACGGCTTTTCCGTTTCATGAATCCAAACACAAACGAGCAGTATTACTAACCACTGCGCCCTTCTTTTCAACCTCTCCTCTCCCCTTTTTTTTGTGGCTCTCCAGATGATGTAAAATGGCTGACCATTATCTGTAATGACTTTGATAATAACATGACCTGGCTGGGAATTTGGAACATCAAAACATTACGACTAGCAATTAATGTCTTGTCACTTGACATCAGATGACAGCAGATATTGAATTCTGGTCTCATTCCGTGTTCCGGCGGCAACAACCTGCCCCTGACTAATGGCTGGTTTGACCCGCTGGTTATTAATTTGCAAAGTATACGTTAACATCACCGCTGAAAGATGAGAGATCTGATAAAACAAGGAACGCCGTAGATAGATAATTCTGTGGATAGACCTGATTAGGCAGATAATAGTACAGACATTATAACAGACAGACAATGTTGCACACACGCAAGATAAGACGGGGAGGGGAGACAATTTTCGGAAGACTTTCAGCTACTTTCTCCTTGACTTTCACAACATGTGCCCTCAGGATTGAGGCCCTTTCATTGCACTTTAGATGGGGCTGACCGCTGAGATGGCCCTAAACATTATATGTACGAGGCATGTTCAAATGAAACTGGATCTAGCTGCACCAAGTAAACATACTTACGATGCGCATGATGACGTCATTTCTGATGTAAAAAGCACATACCAACCGTCGAGTTTGCAAAATTTCATTATCCTCCGACTAAAGTTTCCTCAGCAGACCGTTGAAAACCTGGCGGGGGGGATAATGGCTTGCTTAATCTAGTAAAGATGGCAATGGTGTGATACGGAATCCGTCCAGAGTTGATCAGCGAGCGGTGATTAGGTTTCTAACAGCTTAAGGATGTCGAACAGTTGACATTCATCGCAGAATGCAGGCAGTGTATGGTGACAAAAGTGTGTCGAAGACAACAGCGAAAAACTGGACAACGATGTGTAAAGAAAGACGCGAGTTAACGAAAGATCTTCCGAGACCAGGTCAGGCGCATATTGTTGCGTCAGAAGATGCCATCGCCAAAATTGATGCAGCAATTCGAGTGGACCGTCGCCGGAGCTTACGTTCGCCACACTTTTGTCACCATACACAAATTGTGTTGTCTGCTAGCCTTATGATTATTCCTAGGGCGCGTTTGCGATCTTTATTGTGCTGTGATCAGTATGTGCTTATATATGATAATGCTGATGAATACAGTCGGTGCATACGTGCGAATCGGAACAGTATCAGCGTGCATGCTTATTTTGGCTATAAATGGAAGCAGGTCATTAGTGGAGCTAACATCGATATGTGTAAGATCTTGTCACATTATCTGATGGCATGTAGTGGCACAGGAACATAAACTGACACACAAACAGGAAGTCACACACACATTTTCAGCGCCACACAGACATAAAGTGATATAACTATGAAGTGATACTCGAACATAAAGTGAAATCTGACCATGGCGTGACAAACGAACATGACACGCGCATGGCATGAAATGAAACACGGACATTGCATGAAGTGAAACACGAACCTGACATGAAGTGACAATTAGCTGCGCGACATTAAATGGCACACGAATATGACACGAACGTGACACAGAGTGACATTTATCTGCGTGACATTAAATGACACATGAACGTGACACGGCGTGACATTTATTTACGTGACCGGAAATAACACACGAACGTGACATGAAGTGACATTTATCTACGTGACATGAAATAACACACGAACGTGACATGAACTGACGTTTAGCTACGTGACGTACCTGGACAGCAACAGGTCAGCAGTAAATAAATAAATCCCAGAACGAGGATAATGTAGGCGGGGCTTGGCTGGCGCGCGATGTGGTGAGGACACTGGGCGTTGCCCAACGTACTACACATCACCTTGACCTACTCTCGCGGCGTCAAACTGTGCACCATTGCTGGTAATGTCATACACCACACACCACAGCTACACCACTGTTTAAATAGTCACAACAACTGTACCTTTACGATCCACACAGAGCACAGCATGGCCAACGGCTATCTACTAGGGAGGAGATTAAAATAAACCGTTGCTGGATATCTCGACTACATCTAATCTTTTTTCAGCCTCTTGTCGGTCCTACCACGATCCTTATCTAGGTTAAAATAACTATCCACGGGGATGAAGTGTTAGACCAGGCGTCTGCAACCACCTGGGAACGACCTATTCATTTACTTTCTTATCCTTACTGATAATGGGTGAAATCTTTTTGGTTATTAAAGGGAAGAATCTGTATCAGTTTAATCCGTCATGTAATTAATTATGAATAGTTTAGTTGAGTTTGAGTTTAGTCGAAGAATCAACGTCACTGTACACAGTTTAACCCATATGTGCTCTGCTCTTCTCCATATATTTGGAGAACTTAGTACAATGGACGAACTACGTAGTAATGTCGAGGATCGCGTAATAGATTTGGTAGATTTTTAACATAATTTTGAATTGTGCTCGGACAGAGGCCGTTCATCCCATTCTTTTGGATTTCTAGTTGCCGAGAGATTTTTAACATGCGCGATATTGTATACGGGCGTACGATCTCTACTACCCAGGGATCCGTTGGAATACCAGTAATTTCTACCCCTGGCCTCCAGTAGCCGAGGCCGACGTCGTACCTTGAGATCACTCTGTACGATTTTAATTATGAATATGTTTTTTCAAAGATCGTTTATTCAAGTTTCAAAATACATTAACATTTTATTTTTTATAAAATTTGCAAAACACTATAAAAATAATAATTCATTGGTTATGTACTAATTTAGACACAATAAACGATTTTCAGTATTCAGGTCAGGTGATCACGTGACTGGTGAGGTAGTTGTGGCATTTACGAAGACATCCCCACAACCCTACGCCATCCCTCTCAGTCAGCAGCCGCTGTTTATGCCTGCTCTGGTCGCAGATTGGTTCATTATTTTATGTCCTGCCACCTCTTTATCGTCCGCATTGCAACTTTCAGTGAAAGATCGTATTTGCAAGACCGTTTGATCTCGATATGGGCCCATACCAAGCGAGTTTCCTTCTTGTGACAGTTGCCAAGAGCTCTTCAAAAGGCCCTATTGCTATTGTAATTCTTTCTCGTATTTCCTCGTTTGTAACTCGGTCTTTGTACGCGACATTTAAAAGTCTTCGGAAACATTCCATCTCCAAGGCCTGTATCCTCCGCTGCATGTCAGCTGTAATTGTCCGTGTCTCACAAGCATAGAGTAATATTGACAGGACCAATGTACGCATTAATCTGATCCTTACGCATCCATTATATTAATTTCAGTATTATATCCATATTATTTGGAATGAACATTTTCCGTTAGAAGATCTTGTAAAGCCGGATATGACATTATGACATATTGTGAAATGGGTGCATGGGACAAAATTAGTTGAAACCCCCCTTTAGAAACTGAAACGTGTAAAGTCACAGCGTTTTGATGAGATAATATGACGTTCCTCATTCACCTAGCCTTGACCTACCATTACCGAAGACCTAGCACACATTTACATCCGGGGAACTGTCGCTGTATCAGACACTGACACCAGAACTCAGTTCATTTGACGAGAAAAGCAAGTGAACTAATCTCTCTGTCACTTCAAGTAGGAGAAAAGTTACAAATATTACCTCGATTTGGTAATTATGCAAATTAAAACTAAAATATTGTTATTTGTTTACTCCCTTTTGTAAATGTATCTCAGAATGCAAACAACAGGCCATGTTTACACGAGAAGACGGATCTGTGTGGCCGAGTGCTTCAATGTGCCAAGTTCAATAAGTTAACTAGAAGACGGATCTCTGTGGCCGAGTGCTTCAATGTGCCAAGTTCAATAAGTTAACTAGAAGACGGATCTGTGTATCCGAGTGCTTCAATGTGCCAAGTTCAATAAGTTAATATCTACAATAGTCTCTCGTCACGTCAATCAGTCAACAAACTAGACATCTACATAGCTCTATAAACCAAACATCTACAGAGCTCCACAGACCAAATATCTATAGAGCTCCACAAACCAAACATCTACAGAGCACAGACCAAATATCTACAGAGCTCCACAGACCAAATATCTACAGAGCTCCACAAACCAAACATCTACAATACTTCACAAACTATACGACTAAAGAACTAAATGAACAAGGCATACAGAGAACTCCACAGACAGAACGTTTAAATAGATCCACAAGATAAGCGTCTGACTATCTCTCTATTTCTCTGTCTGTCTATCTCTCTGTCTGTCTATTTCTCTGTCTTTCTATCTATCCACCTATCAATTAATGTTTCAGTTAACAAAATGACAAATGGTAACACTTAAACCATTTAAATGAACTCACAAACTTGCAGATACCAATCCCGGCATGGAAATCCTACCATATCCCGAAAAAACCAAGACTTATCAAAAGCACATCTCACACAAGACGGCATCACAAATACATTCGGACAATTGTTAAAGCAACAGGTGTTCCTAAATTTCCCAAACGTACCAAACAACCGGACAGAAATCTGAACTCGGATCTTATCAACACAAACGCAAATATAACCACACAACTTATGAAAAATCGTTACACAAAATGTATCGAAATAATACTTGAAACTAATACCCGTTGGAGGCGCGGTTATCGTAATAGGAACGCCACAATGCACGCGCAATCGATTTCTCGTGCCCTACTTTAAGATAGGTAAGGCACCATAGTGTCACTTCTGCAGCTACTCAAGACGAGTTTAGAAAATGTCTATTCTGCATGTTTCGATTTCTGAAAACGGCAGACACAACAGCCTACCCGCGTTGAACTGTTCTAGTTTCACCGGTCCATTGACGGCAATCTGGAGACACGAACAAGTAGTCAAATCTCGAATTATTGTATTAATAACGGCATTGGTGAAAGCAGAGGGTGAAACAATGCGACAGACACCTTGGCAGACACTGTTAGAGTGCTCGGTAGAGCGGCGACTGTCTGCCGGCTGGTTCAGAACTCAGAAAGTTGTTGACGGTTCAGATCACCACTGGCGCAGTGCTCGTGCTGGCTAGTTCCGCCCGCCCGCCTCTGTTGCATGAGCTCGGGATGAATGGAAGATGGCGAAGGTTGGCGGAGAATGGGAAAGTCGATTCAGATGAGGAGAGAGGAGGGGTGCTGAGGGTCAGACGTTAACCGGGAAATAAATAAGGAAAGCATTAAGTTAAAACGGTTCGATTGTTCTTCTTCTTCGTTTTCTTTTTCTTCTTCGTCGTCGTCTTCTTCTTCTTCTTCTTCTTCTTCTTCTTCTTCTTCTTCTTCTTCTTTCATTCGCTTGAAAATAGAATGTGTAAACTTCATCGTCTGTTGTAGTTCATATACATGTTGTAGTTCACATACGTGTTGTAGTTCACAGACATGATGTAGTTCACATACATGTTGTAGTTCACATACATGTTGTAGTTCACATACATGATGTAGTTCACATACATGTTGTAGTTCACATACATGATGTAGTTCACATACATGTTGTAGTTCACACACATGCTGTAGTTCACACACATTTTGTAGTTCACATACATGATGAAGTTCACATACATGCAGTAGTTCACATACATGATGTAGTTCACACACATTTTGTAGTTCACATACATGCCTATAAAGATTCTCTTCAAGTTGTTTCTCTGGACCAGTGGGGATGTCTCCGCACATCATATCCGGGGCAGTTCTGTAGTATGTGCTCTACTATCTTCGCTGCCTATTCGCTTGTACACATCACTAAGTGTGTTCCAGAGTTGGATGTGTCCTATTCTGAAACGCAACACACCATGTTGCTCTTGCTTGTTTGTATTAATACAGTGAACTTGATGTTTATACTGCTCTGAAATATGAGGTAATGTAAGGGTGCTGTCGGGGATGATGTGTTCGACTTCATCGTACTAGTCATCAGGTGGAAAGACTAGTCCCTTTTCTCGCTGTCTTTTCGTATCCAACAGTAAGTCGGGTCATCATTTACAGTTGGGTCCACTGGAGCGTTTAATGACAGATATCGATACTGTTGGTTTTGCGGGGAGCAAAATGTCCTACTGTGCCAGGTAGACGCTCTCTGGGACATATTAGAAGATCAATCTTCCTTTGCAGGGATAGAAGGAATAGAAGTTCTAAGGCCTTCGAGGGCCTGAGTGAATGTACTGCCTTGATCAATGGGTCGTGCAGGTCAGCGGACGTGCGGGCATTATCGCACGAAATACACCCATATTCCGGAGCTTTTGATATGGATGGTCATGGATATGGATGGTCATGGATATGGATGGTCATGGATGGTTGGTTGGTTATTGATCCAGCGGCCTATGGGCTCCTGCCCTTTGGCCCAATGCCATATAATGGTATATGTAAGTGTTTGTAATCTGTTGTTTCGTTCCGTACAAAATGTTCCATTTGTCTGGCCTTGGAGGAAGAAGCTCTTTTCTAACACCGACAAGCGTCTGACATTAACAAAGATGATGTTCAACAGTTTCATAGGGATGTGTGCCTAGCTAGCACTCTGGAGTATGTTCTGGTTGGTTTCTGTTCAAGTAACTGTTAAGTTGTATTTGTTGAGTGCGAAGTCGGACAATGGTGCTTTGATCTCTCCTTTTCAGGAGATTGATGTTGTCTTTGGGATTTGGGATGGTCATATGTTTGTAGATTTCTCTTCCAATATTTCCCATTGCCCATCTATTCAGCCAGGCCTCTTTGTTCGTAATCCTCAATAGTTGTTTGACTGTCTGTACGGATGTTGGTGTGTATTGTTGTTCTTGACTTGATCCCTACTTAGCCAGTCTGTCTGCCTTGTCACTGCCCGGTGTATTTGAGTGACCAGGGATCCATTGTATAACTATTTTGACTTCATGGGATGTGAGAAGTTGGTTGGCATCTAGGGATATTTGGGTAAGTTCAGGTCTGCAGTGACCGCCAGCTTCCAAAGCTTGAGGACAGATAATGGATATGGATGAGAGAGACGATATATGGCTGATCAATCAGCACCTCTCAGATTTTGTTTGTTTTAAAGTTATCCAAAGGTGGCCATTACCAGTGCCAACACTAGAGAAATTCTATGGCAGTGTCGACAGCCTCCGGATTACCGATTCTTTATTTGATCAAATTAAATCGACGCCTAACAGCGTACGAAGCAGAAGAAGAAGAAGAAGCAGAGGAGGAGGAGGAAGATGAAATAAATGAAGAGGAAGGACCGTTGTTTGAGCGGCTGTGTGCACTTTCAATTAGTCATGTTTCTTTACGAGGTCGTAAATGGGCGCGCTCTTACCCTCTCGCGCACACAAACACACACACACACACACCCGTATATTTTATATATATATAAAGGCATAACATATACACATACACTTCAAATAATACACGTATATTTATATACGCCCTGCATTATTTATCCTTACTTAGTCGCTTCCTCGTCTACCCTGGGGTGCAGAGCTGTGCTACAAAGAACGCAATACTATTCTATCCGCTGTTTGGTTCTAGTATATATATACAAAACCTACCACTCGAGTTATAAGATGCGGCTTTGGAGGTCTGGACATGGGTCAGGCTAACCTCCATCCGACTGAACTAATCAGACAGAAGAAAAATATAAGGGAATTTTTAACACACACGCCCAAACCCCTCCCCCACCATCATGCCAGGATAGACGAGTAGCAACGAATTAAGCACGGTAGGTTTGGCTTCTATAAATAGCTGTGATGCCATTGCAGGAAAGGTCAGTTAAGAGATTGTATGTGGGGATTCTACATAATGTCGAGGGGCCAGGGACGAAGTCTACAGAAACACAAAATTACACAATATGTAAATGTTCTGCAGGGAGGGGGCTTCGCACATTCCTCTTTTAGACATCATGTCATCTATACATGACCTTGACAATGAGAGATGATTGGATGATTGGTAGCCCCAGGACATGATGCAGGAGTTCAACTTAAAGGTCTATTACTTGTATGTTCGCGTTTGATATTTCCTTCTCTTTACGTTTGTTCTAATCTCTGATTGGTATTTGATGGGTGCAGCTGTGCGTATTCGTGTGCTTGGGAGACACGCAGGTCGTTGCGTAGTCGAGTTCATGTGTATGTCTACATGTGTTGTTGTTGTTGTTATTGTTGTTGTTGTTGTTTAATGCCCACAATGAGTACGATTGTATCATGTATGGCACTGTACGATATACAAAATAATAAATTCCGCTGTAAATATTTTAACTTCGTTAATGTTAATTAATTTTAAAAGGGAACGACGAGGTGAATTGAATATAGTTGCACTGACATCAAATTCACAGGCAGAATAAGATGTGCAAATATCACGTCGCTAGAGCTCACCGTTTGAAAGTGTTTGTTTCTGTTTCTAAGAGTCGGCGTCACTGCACTCCGGGCATACCCTCACATGGTGTAAGGTATGGATGCTGATGGTCCCTGTAGCTCGCTGGTTGTACACCCTCTTGCGCCGTCCTCTCATGGGCCCCATTCCGCTCGAACCTCTTTTAATGTCGAAACTTTGCAGTCTGTGGATTGCTGCTTCATCTATTGCGGTGTCCTCATCCAACAGGCAGTCATTGATTGATTTCAATATTTCACTTCTGTCCATCACTAATGTGCCCATGATGGGAACTTGTGAAGCCAAGATATCAGATCTTTCATTGCCCTGAACCTCGGCATGAGCAGGACAGTAGATCCAGGTCAGCGCCTGGAGGTTTGAGGCCTCAACAGCAGCTATCCACTCGTACCTAAGCCATCCGTTCTATACTTTCAGAAATACGGCATGCGCGTCTGTCATGATGACTGCCTTTGTTATAGAAGTCTCAGATCATGTCTCTTCAACTCTATAGTCCCTCCGCACCACTCACCAATCCTTCTCTACAGCCCTCCAAACCATCCATACCACTCACCAATCCTTCCCTTTAATCCCCTATCCACTCCTCAATTCATGCCATTCACTCCACCATTATCCCCAAAGCCCTCCTCAATTTCTTCCGTCCATTCCGTAATCCCTCACTATTGTTCATCAATCTTCCCTACCACTCCATAATCCCTCTCTACTACTTCCTCATTACTCCTTAGCATTTCTCAATCCACCCCATCTGCTTCCAATTTCATTCCATCCACCAGCCAACCCCTCAAATCCACTCACTCCCTAATTCATATATTAATAGCTGTCCATCGTTGTCGATGAGGACCGCCGACATCATCCTTGTCACAGATTTCCCTATTGGGTGTGGGTGCGCATGTGGCTGAACAGGACAATGCGGGCACGAAAACATCTGCTACATATCGGGCTCACGAGGTTTGTAGAAGGTGATGGTGTTCCCGCTGTTCGGGATTTCCGGGTCTCGCGTCTGCTCTGTGCTTTCACAACACGGTCGTCTTCACCGGCAGCTACACCCGATTTTACTGCGCTTCTCCAGTCAGATCTGTTTTGCGCAAGACACTCCCAGGTGTCGATGTCTATCTGGCAACTTTTCAGCGAGTCCTTCAGACCGTCTTTGAAATGTTTCTATGGGCGCCCTCTCTCGCGCCATCCCTTTCTCAGCTCGCCGTAGAGAAGCTTCTTTGGTAGCCGCTCGTCTGACATACGGACGAGGTGTCCGGCCCATCCTAGTCGTGCTTTTTCTAGCAGTGCATGGATGTTGGGCATGTTAGCCCTCGAGAGAACCTCGATGTCAGTGACACGATCTTGCCATCGGATGTGGAATATTCGCCTCAGGCAACCTGTGTGGAAGTGGTTTAACCTCCTTGCATGTCCAGAGTGTACTGTCCAGCTTTCGCAAGCGTATAGTAGGGTTGGAATGATGGTTGCACAGTAGACTTTGAGTTTGGTCTTTGACGCTGATGCCACGACGTGCCCAGACCATCGAGCGCATTCTAGTAAAGACTGTGCTGGCCTTTGCTATTCTGCTTGCCACCTCGTCGTCTAGGCTGACAGATCTCGACAGCGTGCTGCCCAGATATGTGAATTTGTCTACGACATTCAGCGTCTGCCCGCTGACTGTAGTCTCTGGTTTTGTGTACAGCATGTCTGGTGCTGGTTGGTACATGACCTCTGTTTTTATTGGCATTTATGGTCAGGCCAAAATTTTCACATGCGGCAGAGAACCGGTCCATTCCAACCTGCATGTTCAGTTCTGAGTTGCTCATTAGAGCGCAGTCGTCAGCAAATACAAGTTCCCTGATTATGTCCCCAGCCACTTTGGTTTTGGCCTTCATTCTTCTGGGATTGACTAACTTGCCATCTGTGCGGTACTTAATGGATATTCCAAGCTCCAGTGATCTGAAGGCGTCTGTCATTGTGGCCGCGAACATCATGCTGAACAAAGTCGGGGCGAGTACACATCCTTGTTTTACTCCGTTTGATACTAGAAACGTTTTAGAGATTGCACCGCTGTCCAGTACACAAGCACACATGCCTTCTATACACTCCCTAATCCCCCTACCCATATTTCAACACCTCCCTACCGCTCTCTAATCCCTCCCTACCCTGTCCCCTCTCAACGGGTGGATACAGCCCGTGGAGGCCATCAAATCCAGTGCACGCGCCAGGATGAAACTCATACCTTAACCTTTTTTTCTCTGATTCGACAGGAGAATTTGAATTGGGGAGGTAGAGAAAGGAGGTAAGGGGATTGTTGAAGATGAGGATGCTGGAACCTGGCCTCCAGATATATGGATTAGGGATGTGGAGGGGGGAAGGGTTAGCTACTTCCGTTCAGGGTTAAATTGAAACTTTCTGCAACAGTGGTTCTTAAGCTGGGGTACATGAACTCCCAAGGTATCCGTGATTTGATGTCAGGGAACTTAATTTTTTTCAGATGGAAAAGAAAAATGGTATATGGCGTGCACTGGTATCAGAACTAAATGTATTCGACCTAGATGAGTTTCTGTAAGGCACATACTCTCATATAGATGTTCTCATAGACACACTCTCATAGACATGCTGTCGTAGATATACTCAAATAGACATACTGTCATACATATACTATTCTGGACATACTGTCATAGACACACTATCTCAAAGGAGGCGGGACAGGAGTACTTGCATCCTGAATTACCTCCAGTCCTTTTGACTTAAGTCTTGCCACTGGTCCAATGTAGTTTGAGACTAGAGAGTGATGTTGATGACCAACGCAGCGTCTTTCTCACTATAATCCAAATACAGCGCAAGTTACATTATCGAGACACAAACTGGCTGACCTTTATCGCCATCATCGCTTGTTATGGACAACCAGCTTTACATTTTAGACATACTGTCATAGACATACTGTCATAGACATACTATCTTAGAAACACTATTTTGGACATACAGACTTTACTGCGTCTTGTGCCGAATACATTTCCAGGCAGAAAATAAGTTGGTTTGGTCATCACATGAGAATACACCCTCATCAACATCCACTGATGGCTTACAGGGCTGGTAGATCTGGCTACAGGGCAAAGGGAAGACCGCGAGGCAGGTGGATAGAAAGAGTGGAGAGGTCGTCCTCGAAACACATGGCTCCATCAGGGATGACAACATGCAGCGACAGGGGCAAACATTGACCGACGCAACGCACTTGGCGCAGGACAGGAGACTTAAACTCTCCGCGACGTTCAAGTGGACAGAAAACTAACTAACTAAATGGACAATGAGGTCCATACGTTTCAACAGACAACACAACAGGTAAAAAGTACTGACTTTCAAAGATGCCCATGCCACACACAAGTGTCAGAACCGCTGATCTAAAGAAAGGTGTAAGGTTATTGAAAGAAAAAGTTAAGCCGGCGCAGTAGGTAGTGGGCGGGTCACGGAGCATCCTGGGCCAGGTTGCTTGTGAATGAAGACCTGCCCTGCCCTGCCGAACGGAAGGAATGTCTACTTGGAGGGATTCGCTTACAAACAGGTACAGCATGACTTCCGGTACCAACAACTATAGTTTATGCTACTCACCGTTTCCTGCTACTGTTGTATGTACATTTCTTCGATATATACGTGTCTGTTTGTCCGTCTATCTGTTTGTCCGGCTATCTGTTTGTCCGGCTATCTGTTTGTCCGGCTATCTGTTCCGTCCGTCTATCTGTTCCGTCTGTCTATCTGTTTGTCCGTCTATCTGTTTGTCCGGCTATCTGTTCCGTCCGGCTATCTGTTTGTCCGTCTATCTGTTTGTCCGTCTATCTGTTTGTCCGGCTATCTGTTTGTCCGTCTATCTGTTCCGTCCGTCTATCTGTTCCGTCTGTCTATCTGTTTGTCCGTCTATCTGTTTGTCCGTCTATCTGTTTGTACGTCTATCTGTTTGTACGTCTATCTGTTCCGTCCGTCTATCTGTTTGTCCGGCTATCTGTTCCGTCTGTCTATATGTTTGTACGTCTATCTGTTTGCCCGTCTATCTGTTTGTCCGTCTATCTGTTTGTACGTCTATCTGTTCCGTCCGTCTATCTGTTCCGTCTGTCTATCTGTTTGTACGGCTATCTGTTTGTCCGTCTATCTGTTTGTCCGTCAATCTGTTTGTCCGTCTATCTGTTCCGTCCGTCTATCTATTTGTCCGTCTATCTTTTCCGTCCGTCTATCTGTTTGTCCGGCTATCTGTTTGTCCGTCTATCTGTTCCGTCTGTCTATCTGTTCCGTCTGTCTATCTGTTTGTCCGTCTATCTGTTTGTCCGTCTATCTGTTTGTCCGTCTATCTGTTTGTACGTCTATCTGTTTGTACGTCTATCTGTTCCGTCCGTCTATCTGTTTGTCCGGCTATCTGTTTGTCCGGCTATCTGTTCCGTCTGTCTATCTGTTTGTACGTCTATCTGTTTGTCCGTCTATCTGTTTGTACGTCTATCTGTTCAGTCCGTCTATCTGTTTGTACGTCTATCTGTTTGTCCGGCTATCTGTTTGTTCGGCTATCTGTTCCGTCTGTCTATCTGTTTGTACGTCTATCTGTTTGTCCGTCTATCTGTTTGTCCGTCAATCTGTTTGTCCGTCTATCTGTTCCGTCCGTCTATCTATTTGTCCGTCTATCTTTTCCGTCCGTCTATCTGTTTGTCCGGCTATCTGTTTGTCCGGCTATCTGTTCCGTCCGTCTATCTGTTTCGTCCGTCTATCCGTTTGTCCGTCTATTCGTTTTTCCGTCTATCCGTTTGTCCGTCTATCAGTTTGTCCTTCTATCCGTTTGTCCGTCTATCCGTTTGTTTGTCTATCCGTTTGTCCGTCTGTCTGTTTGTCCGTCTATCTATCTATCTATCTATCTATCTATCTATCTATCTATCTATCTATCTATCTATCTATCTATCTATCTATCTATCTATCTATCTATCTATCTATCTATCTATCTATCTATCTATCTATCTATCTATCTATCTATCTATCTATCTATCTATCTATCTATCTATCTATCTATCTATCTATCTATCTATCTATCTATCTATCTATCTATCTATCTGAATTGATGTACAGAGGTTCTACTTTAGATATAATGTCGAAACTGTCTGTTCATATTCATGTGCTACTATAGCACAGTCATAGTCGTGGTCATCGTGTAGGTAACGCCACAAACTACACAAAGGGACTCTGTTCACAGCTTCCAGTCACGTGGTGATTTTTTTATCACGTCAAGTAAATGGGGAATAAAACAAATTGTCCATGGCTAGTTGACAGAACGTTGAATAGTTGACAGAACATTGAATAGTTGACAGAACAACGAATAGTTGACAGAACGTTGAATAGTTGACAGAACGTTGAATAGTTGACAGAACGTTGAATAGTTGACAGAACGTTGAATAGTTAACAGAACGTTGAATAGTTGACAGAACAACGAATAGTTGACAGAACAACGAATAGTTGACAGAACAACGAATAGTTGACAGAACAACGAATAGTTGACAGAACATCGGTCGCCACCGTACTAGTTCCTCGCTTTGAGAGGCGAGTTCCTTGCCTCATAACCATAGCGAAGAAGAAGACGAAAATGATGAAGAAGAAGAAGAAGAACAACAACAACAAGAACGAGAACAAGAAGTTGTATCGTGTTAATCCCACTTTGATCGCAACTCTCTCCTACCTTCAGTTCGGTTTCCCCACACATCTCTAGTCTCATCCACCCTCGCCACTATCTCCTACCTTCAGTTCGGTTTCCCCACACATCTCTAATCTCCATCGCAACTCTCTCCTACCTTCAGTTCGGTTTCCCCACACATCTCTAGTCTCATCCACCCTCGCCACTCTCTCCTACCTTCAGTTCGGTTTCCCCACACATCTCTAATCTCCATCGCAACTCTCTCCTACCATCAGTTCGGTTTCCCCACACATCTCTAGTCTCCCCCACCTCCACCCTCGCCACTCTTCACCCCCCCCCCTCTCTCCTCCAACTTAGACCAGATCAAATTGTTTGCTCACCTAATCTGCCCCCTTCTAACGGATTGTCTGCTTGTTCATTTAAACGGTCTCTGTGGCCCGTGTGCTTGTTTGTATCCTTGATCATTCCGCGAAATGTCTTTCTTAAACTCTTTCCCCCAGAGGCAGGACACCGCATTTCCTGTTTCGATGCTTGTTCCAGCGTGTGACGAGTGTACCTTGTTTAGCTACCTTTAGACCTCTGCACACTCAACTACATCCATCTGAAGTTGACCGTCTGCTCTTGACATTCCTCGTCCCCTTGACCCTGGCCCTCGATTTGTTAGTGTATGAAATCCTTGTATTGTTTGACCAAACATTTCCGCCATGGAAGCTCAGAAACTACCAGATAAAACTGGCAAAGCCCCAGGGACTACAACAGAGACGACAATGTCCGTGTGTGTGCTAGGGATTGCAGGGCCGTGATTCTTCCAAGCGTTGGTTACAGCTTAAGTGGCTTTAGCGTTTGTCCTTCTGCTTTCAAGTTCAGCCAGAGATTAGCAAGACACGGTATACGCTTAGAAATGGCTAAATCTGGCTTCAACAACATGGGACAGATATTGGCATCGAAATAAATAACTCACACATAAAGAGTTATAACAATCAAGTGTTATATATGCTCCTTTTTTACTGTATGGCGTAGTCATATCTACAATCAACAGACAGCTGGATAATTATATATATATATATATACACACACATACACAAACGCGGGATGTAAAGTCAGTAAGTAGGTCACGAGCGGATATGGGCAAGCTGAAAAAAGTTTAGTAGTTTATAAAGATGATATTATGTGGCTACAGCATCCAGCTTTGTGATTACCGCGGGTACCAGACGCTAGGTGTCGCATGCACGTGCACAGCTCAGACACAAAATAACGTTCATACTCACAGAGCAGACAATCAAAAAACAACTTTCTTGGGGAACAGCAAAATTTGAAGTTGCCAAAATTAGTGTTCAACTTTGTGCAGTGACAGCAAATAATGAATCTATACTATCAGGACAACACCACCGATAATGGCGGTATAAATATTTTCTTTTCAATAATAATTATTATGAATAAATATATACTGGGTTTAGTAACATTCAGAATAATATACTAAAGGTATATTGTTCATTGTCTGAGTGCTATCCATGGAGAACTGACTAGGTTTATTGCAACGCTCTAAGCTTGCGATCAAAGGTGGCTATAGCGGGTTGTATATGGGGCTAGTAGCTTAATTATGTACAAGTAATTACTACTGCAAGATGGCCGTATAAGGAAAGAAAGAATGGATTGTCCTCAACATTGTTTATCCCGTACATGGAAAGACACATAGATAGAGAGAGGGGGGGGAGGGGGAGAGAGAGAGAGAGAGAGAGAGAGAGAGAAACAAGAATTACCCCCTCAACATTTGTGTCTAGTTCATGTACATACATGTTAATTTCGAGAGAGAGAGGGAGAGAGAGAGAGAGAGAGATAAAGAAAGATAGAGAGAACGAGAAAGATAGAAACATATATATATATATATATATATATATAGAGAGAGAGAGAGAGAGAAAGAAAGAGAGAGATATATAGAGATAGAGAGAGAGAGAGTGAAAGTGAGCGAGAAAGAGAGAGATAGAGAGAGAGAGAGAGAGAGAGAGAGAAAGAAAGACAGAAGAATAATCTCTGCTCAACTTGTGTGTCCCGTGTACATGTAGAAACAGGCAGGCAGAAAGAAAGAGAGACAGTAGGGGGAGGCACAAACAGCTGGACTGAACACTTACCCTCCAGGATGCAGACCACAGCTACAACCACGCGGTGCAGAAATGATCTCCAGTACAATCGTTCCATTCCAGAATCGGCACTGATCCCTTGCCTAGAACAGGATTTGAACCCGCGACATAAACCATGCTGTCATAGACAATTCATAGCCCACTAATGTTAATGTTTATTTGCAGTTTTCGATAACAACACCATCAATGATGAAAGGGCAGATAAGACAAGCTGTTCTCGTCTCTGGGCTGTCCTCTCTGTACAGATGAAGACGGTCTGTGCAAGACAATCCCTCCTCAAGACGGGTGAAGCTGGCAGGATCTCAGGACTTGTCGCTGGGAGTGTCGGGTTGAGTGCTCTCTACCACAAGTTTGCAATTAGGGCAGCCAGTGCAGTCTAGGAGATGATAAAAGAATGTGGATTTAAGTCAAGTTATGTTAAGTCAAGTTATTTTAAGTCAAGTTATGTTAAGTCAAGTTATTTTAAGTCAAGTTATGTTAAGTCAAGTTACATTAGGTCAAGCTATGTTAAGTCAAATTATGTTAAGTCAAGTTATGTTAAGTCAAGTTATGTTAAGTCAAGTTATGTTAAGTCAAGTTATGTTAAGTCAATTTATGTTAAGTCAAGTTATGTTAAGTCAAGTTATGTTAAGTCAAGTTATTTTAAGTCAAGTTATGTTAAGTCAAGTTATGTTAAGTCAATTTATGTTAAGTCAAGTTATGTTAAGTCAAGTTATCGTAAATCAAGTTATGTTAAGTCAAGTTATTTTAAGTCAAGTTATGTTAAGTCAAGTTACATTAGGTCAAGCTATGTTAAGTCAAATTATGTTAAGTCAAGTTATGTTAAGTCAAGTTATGTTAAGTCAAGTTATGTTAAGTCAAGTTATGTTAAGTCAATTTATGTTAAGTCAAGTTATGTTAAGTCAAGTTATGTTAAGTCAAGTTATTTTAAGTCAAGTTATGTTAAGTCAAGTTATGTTAAGTCAATTTATGTTAAGTCAAGTTATGTTAAGTCAAGTTATCGTAAATCAAGTTATGTTAAGTCAAGTTATGTTAAGTCAAGTTATATTAGGTCAAGTTATGTTAAGTCAAGTTATGTTAAGTCAAGTTATGTTAAGTCAAGTTATCGTAAATCCAGTTATGTTAAGTCAAGTTATGTTAAGTCAATTTATGTTAAGTCAAGTTATCGTAAATCAAGTTATGTTAAGTCAAGTTATGTTAAGTCAATTTATGTTAAGTCAAATTATCGTAAGTCAAATTATGTTAAGTCAAGTTACATTAGGTCAAGTTATGTTAAGTCAAATTATGTTAAGTCAAGTTTTGTTAAGTCAAGTTATCGTAAATCCAGTTATGTTAAGTCAAGTTATGTTAAGTCAATTTATGTCAAATCAAGTTATCGTAAATCAAGTTATGTTAAGTCAAATTATGTTAAGTCAATTTATGTCAAGTCAAGTTATCGTAAATCAAGTTATGTTAAGTCAAGTTATGTTAAGTCAATTTATGTTAAGTCAAGTTATCGTAAGTCAAGTTATGTTAAGTCAAGTTACATTAGGTCAAGCTATGTTAAGTCAAATTATGTTAAGTCAAGTTATGTTAAGTCAAGTTATGTTAAGTCAAACACATTTCTTGCTTTAATCATCCAGTGTAGAATACCAGGAGCCCTAATTGTAGAAGATAGAACATAGTCACTGCACCACCAAGTGAGGTGCACCTAAAGATATCAGAGTAAGATTCCAGAAGACGAGAGGAGCTTTCAGGGTATTTGGAAATGTAGTTTTAGTTGACCTGTACTTCTACAGGGGCATATGTCCTTATGGAGGTTCCGCTTCTGGCGTCTGCTGGATCTAGCCGGGAGGAGAATTTTCTGCTTAGTGGGCTAGGATCGAGCAGCTTATCACTCCGCTGCGTTGGGACAAGTGCCGCGGAGGGGGGTTAATCGATGTGCGAGTCCATCTTAATAGACTCAAACACTAGAGTAAAGTAGACCCGCAGCCTCTTAGGTGCCATCTATGGTACTCTATTCACGGTCAGTGTCTTGTCCAGTATGGTTTGCCTGAACCTAATCAGTATAAAGGCATTCTGTCACTCTTCCTCTTCTTCTTCGTTCGTTCTCAATCTCCCACTACCAAACACTGAAAGGGCTTAAGTAGCAGAATGTAGTCCAGAGAACGGAATGCGTTGTGTCGTAGTTTACAGCTTGGCTGCGATATTTGCACCTTTCGGTCCAACACTCCGACTTCAGCAAGCATTTTTTAAGTACCGGGTTAGCATTCCCTCTTCGATCCCTTCTCCTTAGCCAGTCTTCCCTGCTGCAGCCTGTTATCCAGGATCACCGCGTGGAGGTGTAGAAGGGTCTTATCAGCTCTAGTTCGCTGGCCTTGACGCTAGCAGTCAGCTATGGGTCGCTGACCACTGCAGCTCATGTGCTGCTCAGCATCTTGATCCCATTCAGTCACTCAAAACCTTTCAGTTACATGTGGAGTATACGTCTTTAACAAATACACGCCGAGTCATTGTGTCCATCCAATCCGATCCAGTAAAGCACACGTCTTCCTTGTCTCCTGCTCGTTTGTCCCATGTTCTCTTGTCCGTGATTTTCTTTGATCTCCTTCATCTTCTAATGCTTTGGACATTCCCCTACACTACGGAGATTGTCTTGTAACGTTATGATATGTTCCCTGAATGTATGTTCTATTCAACTCTAGCGCCTTCTCCTCTTTTCACTTCTACCGATGTGTGTTTCCTTTCATCTAACAGCTCACCATCTTATCAAACCACTTCAATCTCCGCATTCTACACATACATCCATTTATTAAATAAAGTCTCTTCCTGTTTCAATATTGAATTTGTTGATCTCCATCTTTTCCTTGAGAATGAATATTTGCTGGTGTTGAAATTAATTTTTTTTTATTTCCATAAATTCCCAAATACAGGGATCTTTGCGTATGACAAGGACAAGAATAGCACCACTGCCACACAGAGAGCATGTCGTAAGAGGCGACTAACTGTGTGACATGGCATACCACCAGCCATGGTTAGGTGGTTTGTTTGGAGCAGCATAGATGGCGCCTAACAGGCTGCGGGTCTACATTGCTCTAGTGTTTGAGTCTATTGAGATGGACTCGCACATTGGTTAACCACCCTCCGTAAGCGCTTGTCCCAACACAGCGGAGTATTAAGCTGCTCGAGCCTAGCCCGCTAAGCAGGAAACCCTTCTCCTGGCTACACCCACCTCATACCAGAACTGGGACCTGCACAGGGGCCTCTGCCCCTGTAGAAGTACAGGTCGACTAAGGACTAAGCATATTGGTTTTTAAGACTAGTTTTCGCTTCCTTACGTCCACGAAACCACTTTTATTTCTGAAACAACAATAATTTGTGTTGCCCTATCACAATTAACCTTCAGTTATTTGGCAATCTTGCACTTATATTGAAGAAGTGATCGTCACGTGACAGACAGCCATGACGATCTATAGTCAAACCTTCAATTAGATCACGTGTTTCCGGTCAGAAGGAAGTGAGCGGTATTGATTTGAGCCGAGCAGGCCTCTCAGGTCTAATTGTGCGCGTGCTTGTGTTGTAGACGCAACAGAGTTGAATCAAGCAAGATAACGTAGTTGCACGTGTGGCTTGTGTGTCCTGAAATTACCTGGCACTTGTACAAATCTCCTCAGTTCTAGAGGGCTAAATGTGTCTCCTCTCAGAGCTGGTCTACACAACCGGTTTTGGTACACACAAGATTTCATGTTTTACTACACTTTCCATCCATCCATCATTCTATCCATCCATCATTCTATCCATCCATCATTCTATCCATCCATCATTCTATCCATCCATCATTCTATCCATCCATCATTCTATCCATCCATCATTCTATCCATCCATCATTCTATCCATCCATCATTCTATCCATCCATCATTCTATCCATCCATCATTCTATCCATCCATCCATCAATTAATCTACCAATACATCCATTCATCTATAAACCCATCCACACATTAGTAAATCCATCGTTCCATCCATTCATCCACTCATAAGTCAATCTACAAATCCATACCACTGTCCTTTTATCCACCCACCCATACATCAATAAATCCAACGTTCTATCCATTCATCCATCAATCAACCCCTCCTCACTCTCATCCACACATCAATAACTATTGTTCCATCCATTTATCAATCAATCTACTAATCAATCCCTACATCAATCCATCCATCCATCAATCAGTCTACCAATTCATCCATCTATCAAACGGTTTGCCTCTCTGTACTCTACTGGCGGAGGAACGACCCTTCCGACCCGAGACCACAGTCAAAAAGGCAATATCAGGACGTATTAACCAGTGCTTGGATGCGTGTGTGCGTCTGTATGTACCTATGATAGCTAGGACGCGCTCATTAGAGCGCACTCAGTGGCCAACCCCAACCAAAGTGCCATGGAAGGGCCTCACCCTGAGGGCGCGTGTGGAAGATGTGGTAGAGTGTGATTGTTGGACAGGGCTCAATGAAACAGAATGTGAGGTCAGAAGGGGAGAGAATTCAACCTTCACCTTGCTCTTGTCAATTCTTCCATGTTCTCTTTTATTTGCTGGTGTTCGAGAAACCACGTAAGGAGACGTCCATAAAGACATCCACACGAGAAGGGGGTGGGGGGGGGGGAGTATGTCAAAAGTGGGCAAATGTGGAGAAGGTGTGGGGGGCATGAAAATGGGCGTTCACTTGGCATCTCTCACTCGCGCACAAATCAATCAAGGGACCCGCTTATCATGGAAAGCTTTTTCCTGTCCGGCTAAACCCAAATAGACCTTTGGATTTTGTCTCCTTCATGTCCTTATTGACTGCACATTCCTAATGCGAGGAAGTCCATACAAAACCCACTGCCCAATCACATGCACCATCATCTTCATCTTCATCATGTAGCATATCCTTTATAGACTGTCGTTCCTACCAAACTCTTTCCCTTGCCAAAACTCCAGCCTCCGCTAAAGTCACACTCAGGCATTCCTGGATATCTTGATGCCATCGTCTTCTTTGTCTACCCCTGCCTCTTTTGCCTGGCAACATTCCTTCCATCGCTGTTCTACAATACCCTAATTTTGTTGATGTATTTTATGGACGACCCTTTTCCGTCGACAGTTTTTATATAAAAAGTAATATTATATTATTGTGCAATAACAAACTGTGGTTATATAATATTAAAATGTACATTCCCATTCCCCCCCCCCCCCCCACACCCTACAAAATAAAAAAAAATAACGGGGGGAATGAAGATATTGGTTTCCTTTATTGTTGAATAACCAAAATGAGTTAGTCTAAATATTTGTGCGTCACAAAAAAGGTATTTAAGAGTGATTTGTAGTAGCTTTCCTCAAATCCCGTTCATGCTGATGAAGGTTGCCCTGCGTCCTCCAGGCGGTTATGCTATACTTGTCTTCGTTTGCATGTCGCTCACTCCTACGAGAATTAGGCCGATCCGCTACCTCGTTGGCCAGGCTGCCATAAAAACACTGGGAGTGAGGTGGGGGTCTTTGCCAGAATATTTACATGACACTACCTAACATATCCGATCAGCATGTTTTACCTGACCCTGACTAACAAATCCGATCAGCATGTTTTACCTGACCCTGACTAACATGTCTGATCAGCATGTTTTACCTGACCCTGACTAACAAATCCGATCAGCATGTTTTACCTGACCCTGACTAACATGTCTGATCAGTATATTTTACCTGCCCCTGACTAACATGTCTGATCAGTATATTTTACCTGACCCTGACTAACATATCTGATCAGTATGTTTTACCTGACCCTGACTAACATGTCTGATCAGCATGTTTTACCTGACCCTGACTAACATGTCTGATCAGTATGTTTTACCTGACCCTGACTAACATGTCCGATCAGTATGTTTTACGTTTAGCCTCCTCTCCCCGGCCTTTGGTCAGCCCTTGTGTCAGCTTTAATAATATTTATATAGCGTCTACACGCCAGGACAGAAGTGAGCGACTAAGTCAATAATAATATGTGTGTTATCACAATGCTTGAGATTCCTAACTGGATGAAACCATCAAAGCAAATATAGAAAGGTGTGAAACGTAGCCCAACGTCAGGGTCACAAATGCTCTGGCCCACAGGTGAAAGATGGCGCTGGTGACAGAGATGGCACTTCCGCCCACCTGACCGCCCTATATTCTGATTTCAGGTCAGAGGTTCCCAACCATTTAGCAGAATCTGGAGCCCTCTCTGTCAGCCTTTTCAGTCAGTGATAATTTGAGTCAATAAGCTGACAGCAGCCAGCGACTCATTGATGGCTGCAAGGGTCAGCGACTCATAGCTGGCTGCAAGGGTCAGCGAGTCATAGATGGCTGCAAGGGTCAGCGACTCATAGCTTGCTGCAAGGGTCAGCAAGTCATAGCTGGCTGCAAGGGTCAGCAAGTCATAGCTGGCTGCAAGGGTCAGCAAGTCATAGCTGGCTGCAAGGGTCAGCAAGTCATAGCTGGCTGCAAGGGTCAGCAAGTCATAGCTGGCTGCAAGGGCCATCTAGTCATAGCTGGCTGCAAGGGTCAGCAAGTCATAGCTGGCTGCAAGGGTCAGCGACTCATAGCTGGCTGCAAGGGTCAGCGACTTATAACTGACCACAACCTCCTCTCGTCTCCAAGCGACGCTGCTGGAAGAAAGCACCACTGAAGTCGCTGTCAACTACGACACAGCGCCACAACACCCTTTTTGGGACGAACATAGAATAATAATGATAATAATAACAATAACAATAATAATACGAAGAAGAAGTAGAAGAAAAAGTATGGTGATGATTTACGTGCGTACCCCCCCCCCCTCGCCCCCCCCCCCCCCATCCCGACTAACCCCGACCACAGAAGGTCATAATTTTAAAATTTAGTGCTTACGTTGGATGCATTGGGTCGTTAAGATGCCAAACACAGTACAGTGCACTCAGACTCACAGAACGAGGCGATAGGGAAAATAAAACTAATGACAAACAATTAAACAATAAGAAACTAAAAATCTAGAAACTTTGCAGAACCCAGCAGGACTCCTGAAGGCCCTCGCAGAACCCAGTAGGAATCATGAGCCCCCCCCCTTTCCCCCCACCCTCAAAACCCAGCAGAACCCATGAAGTTCCTCGCAGAATCCCTCCACCAGCAGAACCCCTGAAGACCCTCGCAGAACCCAGTAGGATCCCTCAACTCTTCCCCAGTAGAACCCAAGAAGGCCCTCGCAGAACCCAGCAGAACCCCTGAAGGCCTTCGCAGAACCCAAAAGGATCTCCTGAACCCCTTCCCCAGCAGAAACCCCTCTCTCTCAACAGAACCCCTGAACCCCCCACCCCCACCCCCTCCCCCCCCCCCTCTCACCCACCTTCTAAAAGTGAACCGCAGTTTCCAAATGTGGGAACCACTAGTCCAGGTGATCTTTTTTTGTTTAATCTGCAGACATAAAACTGTGAAAGACTTGGGCACAGGTGAGCCTAGGCAACAAAGTCTGACACAAATCGGCAAGTTTTCAGGAAGCCCACGCCCAGCACGTGCCCTGATTGTCATGGAAAACCTGGTCTGAATGAAGTTTGGAGGCGTCGTTGGTCAAACTTAAGAGAAATGAAAGTTTTTTAAATAGTTTTGACCCCAAGTGTTTGGGATTTGGCTTGAAAGTGGAAATGAATGCCAGCGAGATGTTGGTTTCGCCACCTGCTGGAGCTCGGATGCTACAGGTCGGGGAGAATGTATACAGAGGGGATTGGAAGGCGGGCGGGTTTGAGTATCATTTTTGACTCGCTGTGATTGATTGGGTGGGGAAAGGAGGTAGCCCCGTGCGATCTGTTGTTGGTGTTTGCTTGTGATAGGTGACAAAGGAGTGAGTTGATGAGTGGGTGAGTGAGTGAGTGGGTACATATGTGAGCGTGGATGTGCGTTTTTGGATAAGTGAGTGAGTAAATGGGTGTGTGCGTGAGTGAATGGGTTTGGGGGAATGAGTGAGCAGGTGCGTAGGTAATAGAGTGGGTGAACACGTAAGTGAATGCTTGCCTGAGTGAAACTAGATAAGAGAATTTAGATGAGTGAGTGAGTGGGTGGACACGTGAGTAAATGCTTGCTTAAGTGAAACTAGATAAAAGAATTTAGATGAGTGAGTGCATACCTTAAAGAGAGTTGATGAACGTGTGCGCGAGCTGATGAGTGAGTGAGTGAGTGAGTCTGTGTTGGAACGGAATGAGCCAGTAAGTGGACGAATGAAATAGTGAGCGAGTGAATTAGTCAATTCGTGAGTGGACAGTGACATAAGGGAGTGGAGGGTTTGATATGTTCGCGAGTGACCGAGTGGATAGTTCAGTGGACGCCTTGGTGGATGAATCAGTAAATTTGTGTGTAAATGAGTGAGTGAGTGAGGGAGTGAGTGTTGGGATAGGGAGTGTGGGAGGATTCAATCTTGAATTTGCTTGCTGGAGTGAGTAAATGAAAGCGTAAAGATTGAAACGATACGATACAAAGAATGATAATGTAGAGAACTTTTACAATGAAGGCAGTTTACACACTTGCACAGACACAACTAACAGACTAGTACAATAAATGAACAGCAATTCAAAATGCACAGAGCACGACATAGAAACAGAGATAAAAAATAGGGAAACAGAAAAACAAAGATAGACATAAAGAAGCACAGATAAGCATAGACAAATAAATACATACAAGCACATAGAAACGCAGAGAAACGGGTAAACGCTATAGACACAGAGAAATACAAATACTCTCACAGATAGACAGAAATACACACAGAAACACAAAGGAAGAGATAATTACAGATTGATACAGAGAAACGTAGAGGAACATATAATTACAGATTGATAAACACATAGGAACAGATAATTACAGATTGATATAGAGAAACGCAGAGATGTAGACATAAACACACACATCAACAGAATACAAATAAATACACATACAGACATAGGTACACAGACACATACATAGACAAACACACACACATACATACACATGCACAGACAGACATACATAGAAATGCTGCCGTCCTATAATATATTAGTATACACACAGACAACACTGACATACATACACACACAGACAACACACATACGTTACCGGAGTCAGAAATGGGAGCTAAGAATAGTAAGACTGTAACCTGCCATGTTGTAAGGCGTCGACTGAGAAAGGCTGTGCGCGGAGATGGCCTTAAATAAGTCACATTAAAAGAAAGAAGACATCTACGCCCCATAATAAAAGAGAAGTGACTTAACCAAGTCACAGACAGACAGCAAGAAAATAGCCACATGCAAACACACACTAAAACAGGCAGACATTGACAGACATAATAGCACAACCTCTGATAGCAGAAGCTAATGGTAGTCACATAGAAGACACTGCTGTCAGAGATCAAGTGTTAGAGGCTTCATTGTACTCCGCTTCAGTTTTTGTATGATTCGAGGTAGTAAGCTCTCTCCCTTCATCACTTCATTTCCTTCTGAAACAGCGACCCAGATACCATTTACAACTAGATTAACTATAGCGTGTAATCTGTAATCCTAATTTTCAATCAGGCACATCCAGTGTCTAATGCCTGCTAGCCAAATGTTGTTTAAAATTATTTCGGTCTTTTCCTTGTAGTACAATTATGAACGAAGGGCTTCCCTCAAGCCAGCTATCCATCGCATCGATGGACGTCCTAGTACACACAGTTGTAGGAGACTATGGCGTCATTTTTCGTGACCTTTCTGTTTTCAGGCATCATCACCACTCGGCGGCTAATCTGCATTTTCTCTTAAAAATGCAGTGTCTACCACAGACCGAAGACATATGTCTGCATCGGTAAAGGTCAAGGTGGGTCCCGTGGCAACAACTGCCATCGGGGATGAAGAGAACTCTTCATGGACTAAGCCGCAGATTATGTGGGGTGGGGTGGCCAGTTCTCGTCCTTGATGTGTATACCTTCCCTAACCCATACGTCAGGTACCCATTTACAGCTGGGTCAATTGGAAGAGCGGTAGGACCATGAACGAACCACGTCCGGATTTGTTTCTGTCCGTCCATGATTTCAAACCCTGGCGCGCTGTAATCCCAGTCTTAGCAAGCCAGATCACTGCCGACAAAGCTACATGCTCCACGACAGAACTGCGTTGGCACAGATCTGTAAGACATTGAGACGCATACAGAATAATGTTCGCTTCCTCGCATTCGGCATTCTTGTCGGACTGGCGCCACGTGATGTGAATGTGATGTGAATGTGATGTGAATGTGAATGTGATGTGAATGTGATGTGAATGTGATGTGAATGTGATGTGATGTGAATGCAATATCTACGACGCCATTGATGCTGGTTCGATGATTGATTTTTGTTATGGATTCTCGCGCGCAGAGAAACTGTCAAACTTCTACGCTCCATTGCAGCTTGAACAACTCAAAACTTCTCTACATCTACTTTCCGTAGATTCCACAGCTCGCAGCAATAAACCTTGGTGGGAATAACTTTGCTCTTGAAGGTGTGAAGTCTTGGTCTGTAGCGTTCTGGTAACCGGAATCAGGCCCGAATCGTTTCCGTTAGAAGCGCGAATCCTACTACCACACCACCAGCACCCCTCCCCCTCCCGCCCTACTTATGTTCCTTGATGCTATAGCAATTTAATTAGGCTGCGTTCAAAAGCATGTGCAATTCGATTTGGCTTCCAATTTCTGAACACCTAAACAAGCCGCGCGATGCAATATAATGAGGCCAAGATTTCCTCCATTGCCTGTTATATTCGCGCAATTCACATACAAATCTTCACATTAGCACGCGTGAAAAGAAATGTCTAAGAAACGCATTAATGTCACTTGAAGAGATAGATTGATGAATGATGAGAACATTAAAAGTACTGTGAGAACCACTCTGAGCGCTGAATATATATCCGAGAGAAAATATGATGATTCAGTCATTTCAAGAGAATGCATCCTCGCCAGTCATTACTGCATGCACACACCATAAGGGGAGATGTATCCTAAAGAGCCAAATCAAAGTTAGTGGGAAAAAAGCTGTCACATCTTGGATAAGGGAAACGAAAACATTGCAGGGAGAAATAAAACCAAAAATAACATGGACATTCACTACTTTAAGGTCGCGACATCCTATAGCCAGTTATGACTGAAAGGGGTTACTTATATATAACACCAGCAGATCTTGTTGCACGGCACGAGAAAGATGACATGTCAGATGGATAGACACAATAGAAATACAACAACAAAACAGACTTAAAAAGGTCTAGGCAGCACATATGTTCTAGAAAAGGTGACTATAGCTCTTCAAGCTGCTAACGGCACTAGTGGACAGACAACATAAAGAACTATTCTGATGCTCATCTATATTTAGGACCACAATGAAGAATGTCTTCTACCATCTCTCTCCTGCGTGAACATTAGCAGGTCTTCGTGCCATTTGAACACAGCGCACCGCTCCTGGATTCCAACAAGAGCCAACTGTTTAGATGAGCGAGAAACATCCTACAATTGGTTCTGTCAGACTATTAAAAACTCACTTTCGTGGCTGGGATGTGCATGGAGAGATATAAGAAGAATAAAGGTCGCTTGTTCCCGTGTCGCCACCAAGTATATAGATCATGTTTATTTGGTGTTGTTAGTTGTGTATATTTTCTTAATTTTGGCGAGTCACGCGTCTTTCAAGCACATGAGTCATTTTGGTGTTATCATGGCGTGCTGAACATCCTTATCGTGGCTCGGTTGGGCTGGGATTAGTCCTGGTAGAGCCAGATTGGGATTAGTCCTGGTACAGATGAGATGAGATTCGTCCTGGTACAAATGGGCTGGGATTAGTCCTGGTACAGATGAGATGAGATTCGTCCTGGTACAAATGGGCTGGGATTAGTCCTGGTACAGATGAGATGAGATTCGTCCTGGTACAAATGGGCTGGGATTAGTCCTGGTACAGATGAGATGAGATTCGTCCTGGTACAAATGGGCTGGGATTAGTCCTGGTACAGATGAGATGAGATTCGTCCTGGTACAAATGGGCTGGGATTAGTCCTGGTACAGATGAGATGAGATTCGTCCTGGTACAAATGGGCTGGGATTAGTCCTGGTACAGATGAGATGAGATTCGTCCTGGTACAAATGGGCTGGGATTAGTCCTGGTACAGATGAGATGAGATTCGTCCTGGTACAAATGGGCTGGGATTAGTCCTGGTACAGATGAGATGAGATTCGTCCTGGTACAAATGGGCTGGGATTAGTCCTGGTACAGCCAGGTTGGGATTAGTCCTGGTACAGATGAGATGAGATTCGTCCTGGTACAAATGGGCTGCGATTTGACCTGATACAGCTGGGTTGGGATTAGTCCTGGTACAGCCAGGCTGGGATTAGTCCTGGTACAGATGAGATGAGATTCGTCCTGGTACAAATGGGCTGCGATTGGTCCTGATACAGCTGGGCTGGGATTAATCCTGGTACAGCCAGGTTGAGATTAGTCCTGGTACAGCTAGTCTGGAATTAGTCCTGGTACAGCTAGTCTAGCATTAATCCTGGTACAGCCAGGCTGGGGTTAGTCGTGGTAAAATGGGGCTACGATTAACCATGGTACAGCTGGGTCGGGATTAACCATGGTACAGCTGGGTTGATATTAGCCCTGGTAAAGGTTGATCTATCGTGTATTATATTGTTCCTCTTAGAACAATTGTTTTTGTTCTAACACGTTTTTAAACTCCTTCAGATAGATTAGCGTATATTTGGCGTAGTGGAAGAGCACTCCTATCTCGCAGCAAAGATATGGGGTTCGACTCTCTTTACCGACGCGCTTCAGCCGTCTAAGCCGTAAATGGGCCCCTGTCTTACTGTTGTGGGAGAAAAGGCAGCAGGGAAGGCAGCTGGCCACCCCACTTCGTAAACAAACTTTGACCTTCTACAATGCAGTCTCTAATACTTCATCCTCTACGGCAGTGTCTGCTATGGAACTACCTTTACGAATAGAAAAAAAAGCCTAAACAGTACCCGAGTTCTGAACACGTTGACCCTTGGTCAAGAGAGCGGTATCCCAAGCCTCGGCCACACGCTCGCTATGTGAGACTTACTTACACAGTGGCTCCCCTTTTACCATGTGATGTAGAGGCTTGACAGAAAGAGCGCCAGAATGTTCTGTCTGATCTCTTACCCTTGGTCTGGTTCCAGACTAGTCCGCGTTCTCGTATTGTCTATCTTATGTTGTCATCCCAGCATTCATTGGGTCGTCCTCATCCTCAACTCTTCGCTTGGCCAGACAGACTTGGTAGCCGATAGTTTATCCTTCTGTAGACAAAGCCAAACCACCATAGTATTGGTTGCTCCCATCGAGTCTTCAAGGGCTGTTCTTAAAGATGTTATACCATTGTCTGATTGTGGATCATGTCTCGTCATGTTAACTTGGACTGCCTATATCTTTAGATAACTCATGTCACGATTTATGTAGGAAGAAGTGTATGCCTGTGACAATACGAGTATTAAACATCTTATATGGCAGCGCATGAGCTGCAGTGGTCAGCGACCCATAGCTGACTGCTAGCGTCAGGGCCAGCGAAATAGAGCTGCCAAGACCCTTCTACACCTCCACGCGGTGATCCTGGATAACAGGCTGCAGCAGGGAAGACTGGCTAAGGAGAAGGCATCAAAGAGGGAATGCTAACCCGGTACTCAAAAAATTCTTGCTGAAGTCGGATGCGTTGGACCGGAAGGTGCAAATATCGCAGTCAAGCTGTAAACTACGACACAACGCATTCCGTTCTCTGGACTACATTCTGCTACTTAAGCCCTTTCAGGGTTTGGTAGCGGGAGATTGAGAACGAACGAAGCCAAGCCAAGCCAAACTCCCGCCAACAAGTTCGGAAAACGGCTTCGCAAATAGCATGATGCAGTCTTGAAAACGGAATGCGTTCTGCCGCAGTTTATCGATTGACTGCGATATTTACACCTTTCGGTCCGACACATCCGACTTTAGCATGGCGTTCTCTGGCGCCGGGTTTGCCTTTCCGATTCGATCTCTTCTCCTTAGTCAGTCGGCTCTGTTACAGCCTGTGATCCAGTATTACCACGTGGCGGAGAAGGGTCTTGGCAGCTCTGTGACTCTGGTCGCTACAACTCATCCACTACTCAGCATCTTGAGTTTGTGTGACATGTGCCCTTGGTATAATGTTTTCGTTGATGGTCGCAAATGCCAGTTGACGGGTCACGTTATGGTCACAAAGGTTTTTCCTGTTAAATCGCTATTTTTGTTTCCTACTGCCTTTTTCGTCTTACTGTGTTTTGCGCCATACAGCCCAGTGCATCCGACTTTAGCAACTAATTTTTAAATGGGTAAGCTTCATATAGGGACATTACCTTGCTGAATAGGAGAGGAAGACCAATGTCTGGTTAGGCAATAAATACTGATCAGACATGTTAGTCAGGGTCAGGCACACCTTACTGATCAGACATGTTAGTCAGGGTCAGGCACACCTTACTGATCAGACATGTTAGTCAGGGTCAGGCACACCTTACTGATCAGACATGTTAGTCAGGGTCAGGCACACCTTACTGATCAGACATGTTAGTCAGGGTCAGGCACACCTTACTGATCAGACATGTTAGTCAGGGTCAGGCACACCTTACTGATCAGACATGTTAGTCAGGGTCAGGCACACCTTACTGATCAGACATGTTAGTCAGGGTCAGGCACACCTTACTGATCAGACATGTTAGTCAGGGTCAGGCACACCTTACTGATCAGACATGTTAGTCAGGGTCAGGCACACCTTACTGATCAGACATGTTAGTCAGGGTCAGGCACACCTTACTGATCAGACATGTTAGTCAGGGTTAGGCACACCTTACTGATCAGACATGTTAGTCAGGGTCAGGCACACCTTACTGATCAGACATGTTAGTCAGGGTCAGGCACACCTTACTGATCAGACATGTTAGTCAGGGTCAGGCACACCTTACTGATCAGACATGTTAGTCAAGATCAGGCAAAACGTACTCGCCAAGACCCTCACCTCGGCTACCTAGTATCCCTCCCTGGAAACGGGCTGTTTTCATGACAGACTGGCTAACGAGGTGAGCGACACGCAGATGAAGCCAAGCACAACCGCCTGGAGGACCCCGACCCACCCTCATCAGCACGCCTGGGGTTTGAGGAAAGCTACTGCAACCCGCCACTTAACGTCCTTTTCAGGGAGCACAAAATAGTAACGTACTCATTGTGGGCATTCACAACAACAACAACAACCACAACAACAACATCAACAACAACAACATCAACAACAATAATCTTGCTGAATACGAACATAAACATGTATGTGTTGCGAGCTGTGTCACTAAACACTTCTTGTGGCGGAGTTTGGACAGGAGTTATTAGTTCTAATGAAATACACACAAGGCATGCGCCACTCACAGCAAAAATGCAACTTACTAATTTAACGTGGATGTTCACACAAATGTTCCTACTAGCATTAGAAGAGGCGAGGTGCGAGTCTCTGGCACACTGAAACCACAACGATCTTTATGTACTGGCCCGGTAAAATAGGTGTCAAACAGCCTGCTGCCTTGCAGGTAGGATTGGGACATCCAAAGACTTCTTCTTCTGCTGCGTTTTGTTCTCTCTCCCGTTACCAAGCATGAACAGGGGTTTGAAAGTGGCAGGATACAGTCACGAGAACGGAATGCGTTGTGTCGTTAGTTTACAGCTTGACTGCGATATTTGCACCTTTCGGTTCAACACATCAGTCTTCGGCAGGATCCAAAGACTAAATACAGATAACTCCGATAATTGGACTTGCAAAGACTTAATACGGAACCAGAAGGCACATTTATTCAAGTTCAATTTAAATGCAGCACATCGTATATTGTGTGACACAGCGTATATTGTGTGGCACATCGTATATTATATGGCACAGCATATATTGTGTGGCACATCATATATTGTATGGCACAGCGTATAGTATATGGCACAGCATATATTATGTGGCACAGTGTATATTGTGTGGCACAGCGTATATTATATGACACAGCGTATATTATGTGGCACAGCGTATATTATGTGGCACAGCGTATATTATGTGGCACAGCGTATATTATGTGGCACAGCGTATATTATATGATGCAGAGTATATTATGTGGCACAGCGTATATTATGTGGCACAGCGTATATTGTGTGGCACAGCATATATTATGTGGCACAACGTATATTGTGTGGCCCAGCATATATTATGTGGCACAGCGTATATTATGTGGCACAACGTATATTATGTGACACAGCGTATATTATGTGGCACAGGGTATATTATGTGGCACAGCGTATATTATATGACACAGCGTATATTATGTGGCACAGCGTATATTATGTGATGCAGTATATATTATGTGGCAGAGCGTATATTATGTGGCACAGCGTATATTATGTGGCACAGCATATATTATGCGTAAGTTATTGTTTTTAACAATGAAGCAGAAAAGAAAAAAATTGAAGAAGAAAAATCGGTAGCAGCAACATCTTGAGGCAATTATTTGAGCACGTGACACCTGCATGTCGATTCAGGCGACAAAAAAAGGATGTGCATGGAGCTAGCAACCTCACTATGTAAGAACTAACGTTACTGAAATTGTTCTACAAAGAACTGTGTGCAGGATTCCATAAAAACTGGTTACGGTAAACAAAAAGTAATGGCGCAATTATAATTTGTTACCTGGAGTGGCAGGTAGGTGAGATGGTGACACCTGATGTCTCGTATCTGTCTCACCTTTACATACATGAGCTTACATTTTACCTGGTCATTCATTACCTCATAGATAATCACTGATACGATAGTTTATCAGATTCAGTCCGTCATATAACTGTTGCTACTATGTCTGTGGTTGAAAGTGCGTGCATTTGCCTTCCCAAGTCATCAATTATTTTAAAAAACAGCAAAGATGTACCCAAACCAGAAACTGTTGGCGGGGATGAAGGGATAGGGGCTTCATTGTTCTAGGGCTCGGCTCTTTATGAGGCGAAGATAATTTCACTTCCTCGCAGCCTTATTTTCCCCTAACACTAAGTGAAGTACCAATTTACATATGGGTAGACTGGAGCGTGTTGATACAGAGAAACGAACCCGGTAACTTTTAGGTAAGAAGCAAGGACTCGATCCTCACAGACGATCACAGGTCTAAGTGATTGTCTCGACCCCTATACGTGTCATTTTTAGAAAGTTGCCCTAAAAATATACTGCCATCGGGGATGAGGTGGTAGAAACGCCATTGTAATTAATCTAAACTTTTTATAAGAAGACAAAAGTTCCCTTCCTAGATGCCTATGATGCTTTTCTTCGTCCTCTTATGATCCCCCCCCCCCCCCTCCCCCCGCCACACAAAAAAATGCACGATTTTATTAAACGGGAAATTGTTTAAAGAACTTTCTTTTAAATACAGAAGTCTACTCCCCACTTAACAAACCATTTGGTCAGTGCTAATGACTGTGTGTGCACCTCATGAGTTGGAGAGTCTTCTGCCCTTGCAAGGTAACATACGTTGTTTAGAATATTTAAAAAAAACTACAGCATTAATTAATGAACAAGTTTTACTTACGGGTTCACTTTAAGTCAAGTACGCACATGCAACACTGGTCTCATACAACTCGCATAAGGTCTCCATGTTTGAGCGTTACACGTGTTGATTGTCATTAGACACGACACATGTCACCGCATGCTCTCAACTTCAATCTTGCAACTACAAAAATCCAACAGTTTCCACGAGAACCGCAGAGAAATACCACCGGCTGCAGCAGCGGTTCGATGGAATGTGGCTCCTACTTCCTCTCGCACGTGGACTGAATGACTCCCTCAATGGAGGAGTCGTCCACCCTGATCATTTGATCTCCCAACCTCAGCCACAGCACGCGCAGACCGTCGCGTGCCGTCTGCTGCTGGGAGGTGTGACGAGAGAGAACCCCCTTGTCTGTGCCGTGTGGTGGTCCGGAGGTTAGCTCTCCTGGTCTGCCTCCCATACTCTCTTCCAACCCGCCCCCCCCCCCTTCTCTCTCTTTCTCTCCTTCTATTTTGAGATAAGTTTATAAGAAATTTGAAAGAAGTTGTCTATAATGAGTATTTATATTGCGATGAAATGCAGGAGGCTATTTTTAGCGCACTGTGTCCCACATCCGGGGAGTGAGAATTGAGGGCGTTCTAATGGTTTTAGACAATGAGTATGAGGTTGTGCTGGCTCACGTGTGTGGATGTGTGTGTGGTTGTGTTGATATGGCTGTGTGTGGTGTGTTGTGTGTGTGGTTGTGTTGATATGGCTGTGTGTGGTTGTGTTGATATGGCTGTGTGTGGTGTGTTGTGTGTGTGGTTGTGTTGATATGGCTGTGTGTGGTTGTGTTGATATGGCTGTGTGTGGTGTGTGGTTGTGTGTGGAGGGTTGTGTGTGTGTGTGTGTGTGTGGTTTTGTATGTGTGGTTGTGTGTTGTGTGTGTGATGTGTGTGGTGTGTTGTATGTGTGGTTGTGTGTTGTGTGTGTGGTTGTGTGTGGAGGGTTGTATGTGTGGCTGTGTGCGGAGGGTTGTGTGTGTGGTTGTGTGTGCAGGGTTGTGTGTGTGGTTGTGTGTTGTGTGTGTGGTTGTGTGTTGTGTGTGTGGTTGTGTGTGTGGTTGTGTGTGGAGGGTTGTGTGTGTGGTTGTGTGTGGAGGGTTGTGTGTGTGGTTGTGTGTTGTGTGTGTGGCTGTGTGTGGTGTGTGGTTTTGTGTGTGTGGTTTTGTGCTGTTTGTGTGTGGTTGTGTTGTGTGTTTTAAGGGTTGTGTTTGTGTGGGGCTGTGTGATGTGTGAATGGATGTGTCTTGTGTGTATGTGTAGTTGTGTGTTGTGTGTGTGTGGTTGTGTGTGTGTGTGTGTGTTTGGGGGTTGTGTTTGGGGGTTGTGTTTGGGGGTTGTGTTTGGGGGTTGTGTGTATGGATGTGTGTTGTGTGTGTGTGTGTTTGGGGGTTGTGTGTATGGATGTGTGCTGTGTGTGTGTGTTTGTGTTTGGGGGTTGTGTGCTTGGGGATTGTGTGTTGTGTTTGGGGGAAGTTATGTGATGTGTTTATGGATGTGTGTTGTGTGTGTGTTTGTGTTTGGGGGTTGTGTGCTTGGGGATTGTGTGTTGTGTTTGGGGGAAGTTATGTGATGTGTTTATGGATGTGTGTTGTGTGTGTGGATGTGTGTTATGTATGTGTGTGGTGTGGGCTGTGTGTGTGGATGTTGTGTGTGTGCTGTTCGATATGTCCGCATAATTAGGTGAGGTTGGGCATTTTGCATATGGTCACACCGTCAGCGATGGTTATGAGAGAGAGAGAGAGAGAGAGATGAAGAGGGAGCGAGTGGGAGAGAGTGAGGGAGAGGGAGCGAGTGGGAGAGGGGAAAGAGAGATGGAGAGCGAGCGAGTGGGAGAGGGGAGAGACAGGTAGAGGGAGCGAGTGGGAGAGGGGAGTGAGAGAGGTAGAGGGAGCGAGTGGGAGAGGGGAGAAAGAGAGGGAGCGAGTGAGAGGGGGAAGAGAGAGGGAGAGGGAGCGAGTGGGAGAGGGGAGAGAGAGAGGTAGAGGGAGCGAGTGGGAGAGGGAAGATAGAGAGGGAGAGGGAGCGAGTGAGTTGGAGAGGGGAGAGAGAGATGGAGAGGGAGCGAGTGTGAGAGGGGAGAGATAGGAGAGTTGGAGAGGGGAGACATATATATACATATAGATAGATAGATAGATAGATAGATAGATAGATAGATAGATAGATAGATAGATAGATAGATAGATAGATAGATAGATAGATAGATAGATAGATAGATAGATAGATAGATAGATAGATAGATAGATAGATAGATAGATAGATAGATAGATAGATAGATAGATAGATAGATAGATTATCTATCTAAAAGATGGAGTAAAACAAAGATGGAGAGAGTTACAGGGGCATAGAGAAGAGACAGAAAGAGACAGCTAGTGCAAAGTGGGGCATGAAAGATACAGAGAGAGAGAGAGATTGTGTTACAGAGAGAGTGACAGAGAGAGAGATAGGGTGACAGAGAAGGCATAGAGAGAGTGACAGAGAGAGAGCTACAGAAAGACACATGATTCAGGTAGGTATGAGGTGGTCACAGACATCCAGGAACATCCTTGCAGGCAATATCACAGTGTTGTGGGTCTTCTTCTTCTTCTTTTTTTTTCTTCTTCTAATTTTTCTTTTTTCTTCTTCTTTTTTGTTGTTGTTCTTTTTTTCATCTTCTACATCGTTCAATCTGAAAAGGTAGTTGTAGTTTACAGAGGGGCTACGATATCTGTGCCTTTCGGTTCAACACATCCGATTTCAACACGCCATTTTAGGGACCTGGTTTCTCTTCCCTCTGTTGTCCCTTTTCTCTTAGCCAGGCTGCATGCGTGCAGTATGTTTCTAGAATCGCCATTTGGAGTCGGAATGGGGTCTTTGTTTCACTTCTGTTTCTGCGATCGTCCTAATGACGTTCTGTCGTAATTTACAGGGGTGCTGCAATATCTGCCCCTTTCGGCCCGGCACATCCTTTTGGTTTGAGCTGGTGTTTCTTGGGTACCGAGTTTGATTTCCCACTGAGACCTCAGGTCTGGGATGGCTATTTAGGAGGTCTTCAAACAAGACAGTAGGGACGGCATGGCCTAGTGGTTAAGTGGCACGGCTCACAATCTGAAGGTGCTGGGTTCGATCCCCATCACAGCACCGTCCGTTACCCTGGGCAAGCAAACCCTTAGGAGGAAGCAGACCCTTACATAAAATGCTTGCGGAAGTCGGATGCACTGGGCCGACAGGCGCACAATAAAAACCGCAGTGTAACGCACACCGCCATAGGGGATAGAGAAATAAGGCGAACGCCAAAAAAAGAAAAACAAGACAGTTATCGTGTCAGACCCCTACTCCAGAGTTTGGAAGGTACAGACGGGCCGGCTGAGGCATGTGTGGGTGACAGCTGTGCAGGTCTGAAACCTCCAGGGATTGGTGTGGATCATGCTTTGTTTCAGAGCAAAGATATAACTGACATGCCGACTTCAAAGGCACCAATTACGGTCCCGATGGATACGATAGGAGTGACTTTGTTGGGTATAGCAATGCCTACTTGTTGGATTATGGCACTGCGATGGATGAATCGGTAATTTACAGACTGAAGAACATATAGATGGACTCACGTTCGAGCGAGTAGAGCGCACGAGAGGACGAATCGGGAGTGTGTACAACTAGCAGGCTACAGAAACCATCAGTTTTCGAAATCTACAGAGTGAGAGAGAGAGAGAGAGAGAGAGAGAGAGAGAAAGAATGAGCGTAGATGGGTGGATATACATGAAGGGCGCACAGGGAGGTCGGTTCTTAGGAGTGGACAGAGTTGGTTGGGACAGAGATATAGAGAGGGGCGGAGAGGGACAGACTGGTTGGCACAGACATATATAGAGAGGGGCGCAGAGGGACGGAGAGGAACAGAATGGTTGGCACAGACATATATAGAGAGGGGCGCAGAGGGACGGAGAGGAACAGAATGGTTGGCACAGACATATATAGAGAGGGGCGCAGTGTGAGACACAGAGATCTAGATAAAGAGAAATACAGATAGAGATAGAGACAGAGAGACACATACACACAGATTTAGATAGAATGAAGCACAAACATACCTAAACACCGAGAGAGAGAGAGAGAGAGAGAGATGCATAGAGAGATCTGGGCGGAAAGAGACGCACAGAGATCTAGGCAGAGAGAGACGCACATAGATCTAAGCAGAAAGAGACGCACATAGATCTAGGCAGAGAGAGACGCACAGAGATCTGGCCAGAGAGAGACGTACAGAGATCTGGGCAGAGAAAGACGCACATAGATCTAGGCACAGAAAGACGCACATAGATCTAGGCAGAGAGAGACGCACATAGATCTAGGCAGAGAGAGACGCACAGAGATCTGGCCAGAGAGAGACGAACAGAGATCTACACTGAGAGAGAGACGCACAGAGATCTGGCCAGAGAGAGACTCACTAAGATCTGGCCAGAGAGAGACGCACATAGATCTAGGCAGAGAGAGAGAGAGACGCACAGAGATCTGGCCAGAGAGAGACGCACAGAGATCTGGGCAGAGTGAGAGAGAGATGCACAGAAATCTGGCCAGAGAGAGACGCACAAAGATCTAGGCAGAGAGTGACGCACAGAGATATGACCAGAGAGAGACGAACAGAGAACTGGTCAGAGAGAGACGCACAGAGATCTAGGCAGAGAGAGAGAGAGAGACGCCCAGAGATCTGGCCAGAGAGAGACGCGCAGAGATCTGGCCAAAGATAGAGAGACGCACAGAGATCTGGCCAGAGAGAGACTCACTAAGATCTGGCCAGAGAGAGACGCACATAGATCTAGGCAGAGAGAGAGAGAGAGACGCTCAGAGATCTGGCCAGAGAGAGACTCACTAAGATCTGGCCAGAGAGAGACGCACATATCTAGGCAGAGAGAGAGAGAGAGACGCTCAGAGATCTGGCCAGAGAGAGACGCACAGAGATCTGGGCAGAGTGAGAGAGAGATGCACAGAAATCTGGCCAGAGAGAGACGCAGAAAGATCTAGGCAGAGAGTGACGCACAGAGATATGACCAGAGAGAGACGAACAGAGAACTGGCCAGAGAGAGACGCACAGAGATCTAGGCAGAGAGAGAGAGAGAGACGCCCAGAGATCTGGCCAGAGAGAGACGCACAAAGAACTGGCCAGAGAGAGACGCACAGAGATCTGGTCAAAGAGAGACGCACAGAGTTCTAGGCAGAGAGAAATGCACAGAGATCTAGACAGAGAGTGACGCACAGAGATATGACCAGAGAGAGACGAACAGAGAACTGACCAGAGAGAGACGCACAGAGATCTGGCCAGAGAGAGACGCACAAAGAACTGACCAGAGAGAGACGCACTGAGATCTGGTCAAAGAGAGACGCACAGAGTTCTAGGCAGAGAGAGACACACAGAGATCTAGACAGAGAGAGACGCTCAGAGATCTGGTCAAAGAGAGACGCACAGAGATCTAGGCAGAGAGAGACGCACAGAGATCTGGTCAAAGAGAGACACACATAGATCTAGACAGAGAGAGAGAGACGCACAAAGATCTAGGCAGAGAGAGACGCACATAGATCTCGGCAGAGAGAGACGCACAGAGATCTAGGCAGAGAAAGACGCACAGATATCTAGGCAGACAGAGAGACGCACAGAGATCTGTCCAGAGCGAGACGCACAGAGATTTAAGCAGAGAGAGAGAGAGATGCACATAGATTTAGGCAGAGAGAGACGCACAGAGATCTAGGCAGAGAGAGAGAGAGAGACGCACAGAGATCTGGGCAGAGAGAGAGACGCGCAGAGGTCTTGGCAGAGAGAGACGCACAGAGATCTAGGCAGAGAGAGACGCACAGAGATCTAGGCAGAGAGAGACGCACAGAGATCTGGCCAGATAGAGACACACAGAGATCTAAGCGGAGAGAGAGAGACACACACACACAGAGATCTGGACAGAGAGAGAAGCACAGAGATCTAGGCAGAGAGAGAGACGCACAGGGATCTAGGCAGAGAGACGCAAAGATCTAGACAGAGAGAGACGCACAGAGATCTGGGCAGAGAGAGAGACGCACAGAGATCTGGCCAGATCGAGACGCACAGATATCTAAGCAGAGAGAGATGCACATAGATCTAGGCAGAGAGAGAGACGCACATAGATCTGGCCAGAGAGAGAGAGACGCACAGAGATCTGGCCAGAGAGAGAGACGCACAGAGATTTAGGCAGAGAGAGAGAGAGAGTGAGAGACACACACAGAGATCTGGCAGAGAGATGCACAGAGATCTGGCCAGAGAGACGCACAGAGATCTGGCCAGAGAGAGAGACGCACAGAGGTCTAGGCAGAGAGAGACGCACAGAGATCTAGGCAGAGAGAGACGCACAGAGATCTAGGCAGAGAGAGAGACGCACAAAGATCTAGGCAGAGAGAGACGCACATAGATCTCGGTAGAGAGAGACGCACAGAGATCTAGGCAGAGAAAGACGCACATATATCTAGGCAGACAGAGAGCCGCACAGAGATCTGTCCAGAGCGAGACGCACAGAGATTTAAGCAGAGAGAGAGAGAGAGATGCACATAGATTTAGGCAGAGAGAGACGCACAGAGATCTAGGCAGAGAGAGAGAGAGACGCACAGAGATCTGGGCAGAGAGAGAGAGACGCGCAGAGGTCTAGGCAGAGAGAGACGCACAGAGATCTAGGCAGAGAGAGACGCACAGAGATCTAGGCAGAGAGAGACGCACAGAGATCTGGCCAGATAGAGACACACAGAGATCTAAGCGGAGAGAGACACACACACACACAGAGATCTGGACAGAGAGAGAAGCACAGAGATCTAGGCAGAGAGAGAGAGACGCACAGGGATCTAGGCAGAGAGACGCAAAGATCTAGACAGAGAGAGACGCACAGAGATCTGGGCAGAGAGAGAGACGCACAGAGATCTGGCCAGATCGAGACGCACAGAGATCTGGACAGAGAGAGAAGCACAGAGATCTAGGCAGAGAGAGAGACGCACAGGGATCTAGGCAGAGAGACGCAAAGATCTAGACAGAGAGAGACGCACAGAGATCTGGGCAGAGAGAGAGACGCACAGAGATCTGGCCAGATCGAGACGCACAGAGATCTAAGCAGAGAGAGATGCACATAGATCTGGCCAGAGAGAGAGAGAGACGCACAGAGATCTGGCCAGAGAGAGAGACGCACAGAGATTTAGGCAGAGAGAGAGAGAGAGTGAGAGACACACACAGAGATCTGGCAGAGAGATGCACAGAGATCTGGCCAGAGAGACGCACAGAGATCTGGCCAGAGAGAGAGAGACGCACAGAGGTCTAGGCAGAGAGAGACGCACAGAGATCTAGGCAGAGAGAGACGCACAGAGATCTAGGCAGAGAGAGACGCACAGAGATCTAGGCAGAGAGAGACGCACATAGATCTAGGCAGAGAGAGAGACGCACATAGATCTGGCCAGAGAGAGACGCACAGAGAACTGGCCAGAGAGAGACGCACATAGATCTGGTCAAAGAGAGACGCACAGAGATCTAGGCAGATAGAGACGCACAGAGATCTAGGCAGACAGAGACGCACAGAGATTTTTCCAGAGAGAGACGTACAGAGGTCTAGCCAGAGAGAGACGCACAGAAATCTAGGCAGAGAGAGACGCACAGATATCTAGGCAGAGAGAGACGCACAGAGATCTGGTCAAAGAGAGACACACAGAGATCTAGACAGAGAGAGAGACGCACAGAGATCTAGGCAGAGAGAGAGACGTACAGAGATCTAGGCAGAGAGAGACGCACATAGATCTGGGCAGCGAGAGAGACGCACATAGATATGGCCAGAGAAAGAGAGGCGCACAGAGATCTGGCCAGAGAGAGAGAGAGACGCACAGAGATCTCTCCGGAGAGAGAGACGCACAGAGATATGGACAGAGAGCGACGCACAAAGATATAGACATAGAGCGACACAGATAGATCCAGAGAGAGCGAGAGATGGGAACAAAGATCTAAATCGATAGAGTGATACCGGGAAATAATCACAGAGAAAGGCAGAATAGAGATATCGAAACAAAGAGAGACCAGAAAGTTAAACAGATAGAGACGCCGGGAGACAGATAGATAAAGACATAGAGATGCACACAAGCATAGAGTGACATAGAGATCGAGACAGTGTGAAACAGAGAGAGAGAGGGAGAGAGAGAGAGAGAGAGAGATAGAGCGAAAGAGAGAGATACAGAGACAGACAGAACAGACAAGGTACAACGAGAGATGCTAAATAAGGAAATGAACTTTCGATTCTAAAACAGCGTAAACAAAGGACAGGCAGCGACTACAGAGACAAGTATGTATGTCATCTGAAAACGTACACTGGACAGACAAGGAAATAGATTAAAGACCCCTTGAAGCTAACCACCCCTTATCTGCAGTCCTACTTAAGTACCACATCCCGCTGGTGGTAGTGTAAAGATTATAGGCTGACCAGTATTTCCTCCACTCCACAGATTTTTGTTTCTTTAACCTCTAGCCCTCACAAATTTAACCTCTGACCTCCTACATCCGCATACCAAAGCGGGAAATTGTAAAAATAGTCCCGAATCAAGACACGAAATCCGTATTACTGCGCGAAAAAAAGGGTCCAGTAGTCTGTTTGGACTACAGCCCATTTCAGGGCTATGTAGATCTTAGCGCTGAACAAGAGCTTAGGCCTAGCTGTCCATTATTATTTTAAGCTCAAGAACTCAGATATACAGCAGGACCTGGCTTGGATGAACATGTAGGGTCTGAAGTATGGATGTAAAGCCGATTTGCATGTTTCGAGTTCACGGACTGCAGAAAAAAAATCAGGGCTATAATTTGGGCTTAGTACGAACGCTCCTACAGTCGACCCAGCTGTAAATGGGTACTTGACTCATGAGCTAGAAGGTAAAAAAAACCGAAAGGAAAGAAACTGCCGACACCACCTCACACCTTCGACGGCAAGTGTTGCCATGGGCTTCTCCTTCTTCTTTCGTCCTCTTGGAGAGTGTCTACGTCTGCAAAGTTGTCTCTTGTATGAGCCTCATTGTCTTCTGCCGCTTGGAGTGTGTCTACGTCTGCAAAGTTGTCTCTTGTATGAGCCTCATTGTCTTCTGCCGCTTGGAGTGTGTCTACGTCTGCAAAGTTGTCTCTTGTATGAGCCTCATTGTCTTCTGCCGCTTGGAGTGTGTCTACGTCTGCAAAGTTGTCTCTTGTATGAGCCTCATTGTCTTCTGCCGCTTGGAGTGTGTCTACGTCTGCAAAGTTGTCTCTTGTATGAGCCTCATTGTCTTCTGCTGCTTGGAGTGTGTCTACATCTGTAAAGTTGTCTCTTGTATGAACCTCACTGTCTTCTGCAGTTCACATACAGGTCCATATAGTTTCCCTTCCAGTTATGTTTCTCCTGGCCAGTATACCCGCCTCAGTATCTCATGCTCTGGACAGTCCTGAAGTATATGCCCCGCAGTCTGAGGTGCCTGTCCACATGTACACATACTTGAGCTGCCAATCCTAAATTGTGTGTACATGTGGTTGCTGAGTCGGTTGTGTTCAGTTCTGAGGCGCAGTATGGCAATCTGCTCTTGCCTACTTATATGGAACTGGCTGGGGCACGGGGCTGACCTTTACGTCTTTAAATTAAATATCGCAAAATATTTCAATCTCAAAGTTGCTTTATCATTGTTGTAAAGTGATATGTTTTAGTGGCCATTGTTTTCACAAGAGCTCTCAAACTCAATCCACTTCGAGGCTCACGTGTGTACAAATGTTGCTAAGTACGAATAACACAGCTCTGTAACAGTCTGTTGAGTATCTGGACAGTACAGCTATAGGACTATCAATCTCATGAGCGACGACCAAAATCTTGGCTCTGATAGAAGGTTCCAGAACAGACCAGTTCGTGGTCACACAGTGGAGAGCGTCAATGAACTTTCTTATATTGGAAATACAATGTCATCTTCTTCTTCTTCTTCTTCTTCTTCTTCTTCTTCTTCTTCTCTGGAGCCGAAATCTGGACTCAGCTGAAAAAGGACATCTCAAGACTCGAGTCCTTTCAAATGCGCAATCAGTGGCGTATTAAGGACATCTCAAGACTCGAGTCCTTTCAAATGCGCAATCAGTGGCGTATTAAGGACATCTCAAGACTCGAGTCCTTTCAAATGCGCAATCAGTGGCGTATTAAGGACATCTCAAGACTCGAGTCCTTTCAAATGCGCAATCAGTGGCGTATTAAGGACATCTCAAGACTCGAGTCCTTTCAAATGCTCAATCAGTGGCGTATTAAGGACATCTCAAGACTCGAGTCCTTTCAAATGCGCAATCAGTGGCGTATTAAGGACATCTCAAGACTCGAGTCCTTTCAAATGCGCAATCAGTGGCGTATTAAGGACATCTCAAGACTCGAGTCCTTTCAAATGCGCAATCAGTGGCGTATTAAGGACATCTCAAGACTCGAGTCCTTTCAAATGCTCAATCAGTGGCGTATTAAGGACATCTCAAGACTCGAGTCCTTTCAAATGCGCAATCAGTGGCGTATTAAGGACATCTCAAGACTCGAGTCCTTTCAAATGCGCAATCAGTGGCGTATTAAGGACATCTCAAGACTCGAGTCCTTTCAAATGCGCAATCAGTGGCGTATTAAGGACATCTCAAGACTCGAGTCCTTTCAAATGCGCAATCAGTGGCGTATTAAGGACATCTCAAGACTCGAGTCCTTTCAAATGCGCAATCAGTGGCGTATTAAGGACATCTCAAGACTCGAGTCCTTTCAAATGCTCAATCAGTGGCGTATTAAGGACATCTCAAGACTCGAGTCCTTTCAAATGCGCAATCAGTGGCGTATTAAGGACATCTCAAGACTCGAGTCCTTTCAAATGCTCAATCAGTGGCGTATTCTTGGAATTAGTTCTTAGGATCCGTACGTAATGTCGAGGTCTTCTACTATGACTAACCTCCAAACTGTATCGGAAGTCCTGGACCGTCGCCGCGTTTCCCTATTCGGACATGTTACCTGACTGGATCACGAAGTTCCAGCTCACCAGAACCTTCTCAAGGCAGTTCAAAGTGCTAAGGGTATCCAACCAGCTGTAGGGAAGAGCAGGAGAGGCCGTCCCCGGAACATATGGGTTCAACAGAAAGCAACTTTCCGCCCTGCTATAGACAAGGTCTAGCAGAGCACTGTTGTGACTGGCCATGGTGTCGTTCGACCGACGTAACGGGCCTCAAACTCCTAGACGAGCATTTGTTATTTTATTTGTTGTGTACCACGGGCCACACTACAGTTAGGTTAGTTTGGTTCCTCTTTCCCGCAAGTTCAAAATCTAGAAGGCCGCTGTTGCGTCACTCCTTACTGTATTATATACATCCTATCCAAGCGATGATCACCAGCCGGCAAAATGGAGCCTACATGTAGATTGTAACACAGAATGCAGGCCTCCCCTGGAAACGACTTTTACGTATGCAGACCTTTCACTACCAAAGCAACACAGAAGAATCACGGATCATTAAACAGCCTTCCTGATGATTTCAATCAACATCAAATGCCTCTCACGGATAAAGATGCTGATCAGCGCATGAGCTGCAGCTGTCAGCGACCCATAGCTGACTGCTAGCGTCAGGGCCAGCGAAACAGAGCTGCCAAGACCCTTCTACACCTCCACGCGGTGATCCTGGATAACAGGCTGAAGCAGGGAGAAGGGATCGAAGAGGGAGTGCTAACCCGGTACTCAAAAAATGCTTGCTGAAGTCGGATGTGTTGGACCGAAAGGTGCAAATATCGCAGTCAAGCTGTAAACTACGACACAGCGCATTCCGTTCTCTGGACTACATTCTGCTACTTAAGCCTTTTCAGCGTTTGGTGGGGGAAGATTGACAACGAATGAAGCCAAGCCAAGCCAAATGCCTCTCAACACTGGCCCAGACCACCTAGTGATCTGGCCAAGGCTTCTGGAAACAAGGAATAGGGAAGACATGCTCAGGATCATCGCAAGGCAATCTCTGTGGTCTAATATTGGAAGCACGACGTCTGGTGTGGGATAGAACAGCCACAGTATGTTGTTGTTGTTTTTGTTGCTGTTGTTGAATGTCAGCAATGAGGATTAGTCTTTTGAAAAGGACGATAGGTGGCGGGTTGTTGTAGCTCTCCTCACATCCCGAGCTTGCTGATGAATGTGGGTCAGGGTTTTCCAGGCGGTTGTGCTTTGCTTGGCTTCATTTGTGTGTCGCTCACTACTAAGGGGATCACGTCGACACCTCACCTCGTTAGCTAGGCTGCTATGAAAACAGCCTGTTTCCAGGGAGGACTACGAGGAAGGCGAGATGAAGGTCTTGGCCAGTATGTTTTGGTTGACCCTAACTAACATGTCTGATCAGTATATTGTGCCTGACCCTGACTAACATGTCTGATCAGTATGTCGGGCCTGACCCCGACTAACATGTCTGATCAGTATATGTTGCCTGACCCTGACTAACATGTCTGATCAGTCAGTATGTTTTGCCTGACCAGACGTGAGTCTTCCTCCCCCACCGAGGAAGTAAGTAAGTAAGCAATTACCAGCAGAGTTCTCTGTCAGCGCAGATATTTTCTGAAGACAATATCAATATTGAACTTCCACTCAGAAAAACACTGAGCTTAATGACTTAAGAGCAGCACTCTGGAAACTGTGCCAGCAGTCCGCACCAAAAAGGGTAGTGGTACAGTGGGTTCCGTCACACTGCAACATCCAAGGCAACGAGGAGGCAGACAGACTGGCAAAAGAAGGTGCAAGACTACCACAAACAGATACCAGTATGACGTACGAAGAGTCAAAACGGCTTATCAAAGCCAGATACATGACCAAATGGGAAACCGAACATACTGGTTACACCAAAAACGATGCCTATTACCAGTTGAACCGAAGAGAGCAGGTCGTTGTCTTCAGACTTCGCACTGGCCACAACAGACTGAGGTACCACCTATTCAACAAATTGAAGATAGGGTGTACCGACGAATGCCCGTGCGGTACTGGTAAAATGACCGCTGAACATCTGCTGCAGAACTGCCCGACATACGAGGATCAGAGAGAGCAGATGTGGCCATTACCAGTGGAACTGCAAGACAAGCTCTATGGCAGTGGCGACAGCCTCAGGATGACCGCCGCTTTTTTCGAAAGAATAATGGTTACTGTCTGACTGCGTACGAAGAAGAAGAAGAAGAAGAACTTCCACTTTAAACTCAATACAGCAACAAATCCTGCATTTCACCATAAAAACCTTTTCTGCCGGGAGCTTTGGCTTGTTAGACGGCGTAATTATTTGACCAGTCATTAAAAAAAATGTATTATAAAACTTGATCAAACTATATCGATGTTTCAAATGATGTATGAGGAGAAAGAACACGTTACATTTAGAAATGACGATTTTTATCTCTTACAGAATGTATAGTTCCATCGGACGTTGTAACAGTTCATAACTGAATCAAATAGTCTGAGAACGACTGATAGAGATGAGCAAACATACCGTCAACTGCTTCCTGCTGCAAGGACAGACAACTCATTTGAGAACGTCTTACCAAACGACATCAGTTACCTTGTTCAGTTTGCGAAAAACGTCGGTGGGTGTCTCTCTCTCCCTCCCTATCTATCTATCTATCTATCTATCTATCTATCTATATATCTATCTATCTATCTATCTATCTATCTATCTATCTATCTATCTATCTATCTATCTATCTATCTATCTATCTATCTATCTATCTATCTATCTATCTATCTATCTATCTATCTATCTGTCTGTCTGCCTGTCTGTCTATCTATCTGTCTGTTTGTCTGTCTGTCTGTCTGTCTGTCTATCTATCTATCTGTCTGTCTGTCTATCTGTCTGTCTATCTGTCTGTCTATTTATCTATCTATCTCTATCTCTCGTGTGTATATATATATATATATATACAGGGCTTGACAAAAGTGCTTGTCAGTGGTGAGTAAAAATTGTCGCTTGACAAGTTAAAAAAAAATTTTGAATTGTTAATTACGTCTTGAATTCGTTAATTACGTCTTGAATCGTTAATTACGTCTTGAATCGTTAATTACGTCTTGAATCGTTAATTACGTCTTGAATCGTTAATTACGTTTTGAATCGTTTCTACATAACGACTCTCGCACGATTATTCATATTATTACGGTTGAAATAGATTGTACAAAAGCTAACTTATCATGGTGAATCTAAATGGGCCTCATCCACCAAAATCTAAACTTACTAAAGCAATCGATCAGTGGTACTACAGTGCTAAAACTACCAAAAATGTTCAAGGACACACACACCATGCCTCTGACAGTAGTACATTTTTGCTTAAGAAGAAATAGCCTAATACTGTGTAAATAATACAATATATTTAGGTTTGGTACACATTGTTTTGTAGAAATAAAGGTGAATTAATGCTTCAATTTATTAACATACATCGGATAACTGTAGTCCGGCCATTCTGACTGGTGAGTCGCCCTAAAATGTGTCAAGCCCTGTATATATATATGTGTAATCCATTGCAGAACATCACTTCGTAAAACGTTTCTTGGCAAGTGGGCAGTACGGTAGGTGGTTTACGGTAGTTTACTTTCCGTAAATCGAGGAGCGAAAAAAACCATGTCTACCAAACAAGACACTTGCATGATTCAAACCGGGGTCGTGAAACAGACGCTTTATACATAGGCCACGCAGCCTCCCTATATATATATATCATCATCATCATCATCTTCACCATCATCATTATCATGTAACATGTTCTTTATAGAACGTCTCTCCCATCACAGTCTGTCTTGAAAGAAACTATTTCCCTTGCAAACAACTCCAGCCTCCGCCATAGTCATACTCAGGCATCCCTGGATATACTGGTGCCACCGTCTTCTTGGTCTATCCTCTTTTACCTGACACTATACCTTCTATCACTGTTCTCTCAAGACCGCCGTGTCTCTTGATGTGACTAAAGTATTTCCATTGTATATCATATATATATATATATGAATTGTACAAGATTTCTATGAAGAGGCTACATGTCGTACAATTCACAAAGGCAAATTGCCATACCCAGTTACAGTGTTACAGTTGCAGCTGGGATGCCTACTATCTCCAACAAGGACTGGGGGATGCGAGGTAGAATACAAGAAGTACTTAGGACATTTAATAAAAAGGGAAACCTCGATTTTGCTGATGAAATACGTATGCTGTCACATACGTAGGAAAACATACAAGGAAACATGGGCAGACTAAAACATGAAGCAGGAAATGTGGGAAAGCAGATTTGCGGATTAAAACAATAGAAATGGGAATAAATATCAAAGAAATACCACATAAATATTGATGGTCAGATGGTTTAAGAAGTACATAATCTTACATATATGGGACGTCACGTTGATAAAGACGGAGAATCAGACCAAGATGTCAAGACCACCAAGATGGGCAAGGCTAAATTTGCTTGTAGCTCTCTTAGTTCAATGGAAACTCGAGGACATTCTCAGTGTAGAATAGGATTAAGCTGTTTAACACAAACGTAAAATCTTTCCAGTTATATATAGGATTAAGATGTTTAACGTAAAGGATGTCCTGATATATATATATATATAGGATTAAACTGTTTAACGCAAACGTAAAGGCTGTCCTCTTATATACAAGATTAAACTGTTTAACGCAAACGTAAAGGCTGTCCTCTTATATACAAGATTAAACTGTTTAACGCAAACGTAAATGCTGTCCTCTTATATATAGGATTAAACTGTTTAACGCAAACGTAAAGTCGACATTGTTACATGGCTCTGCTAAATGTCTCCATACTTCCTGTTAGATGACCACAGATAATGGCAGACACAAATATGTGGAGAAAGAACACGGCAACTATAAGTACAGCAGGACATTTGGGAGATGAAGTGGGGATGGATAGGACATTCTCTCAGAAGTAAGCTAGGCGTTTTAACCATGCATGAGCTGAATTGGAAGCCACGAGAAAAGATACGAGCGGGGAGGCCAATGATCACCGGTGGTGAACTGTCGATGAGGAAGTCAGTTCAATAGGAGTCTTGTGGGTGGAGATCAAGAAGACGGCACATAGTAGGAATAGGTGGAGAAGGGAATCAGGTGTATGTATACATGATGATGATGGTTATAGGATGGCCTTGTCTATATTGTTATAATTCTATAGGATGCAACTCTCGATTGATCAATTGTTATCCTTCCATGGGATGCCACTCTCGCTTGATCAATTGTTATCCTTCCATGGCATGCCACTCCCGGGTATCTAGATAAGGATGCGTCGTTTAAGATCTCTGATCTAAACAATCTACAAAACCCATTCATCTAAGTGGTACCGGTGATGAAAGAATATGCCCATTGTTTTCTTCAAAGCAAGTCGAGGAAAGTCGAATAAAGTTTGTTGAGTATGGAGTTAGCAACCTCATCCTGTAAACAAAAAACCATTCTTATTGAAACCACTGATGCTTAGATACAGGCTTCCCGTAAGTAGGGTAGTTTCTCATGGAGTGAGAATCTGAAAAAAAGAACAAACTATTTAAAAAAGATCGACTTTATATGAATTTTATTTTTAATCATATACACCCGCGTCTAGAAGAGAAGCGACTAAGAAAGTCAGTGAGTGTTTCTATATTGAAATAAAGCTTCCATGTCAAAGAGCCAGCTGTAGATGGGGTCCTATGCTTTACCTGGAACGAAAAGGTGAATCTCCACATAAACCATTTCTGTGTTTGCTTGACCCACACACCTTCGCTCGTTCCACAAGAAGACAAAAACCCAGAGGAGACATTTATTGATGAGAGTAGTTGATTTTTTCCCGAGAAACCACCAGGTCTCGTGTTAAACGATGTTTGCCCATCGTTACTATTGGTATGTTATATGTTATTTTTGTCAAACACCTCGTCGAAAGACGCGTTGTGGTCGCTTTCAATGTATAATGACTAAATAAATAATAGTATACAAAGAAAACCTTTGACGACGGGGAAGATAGAAGACAGTGTTAGAGATAGAAGGTGAAAAACATTGTTTAAAAAAAATTGTGTTTGACATCTGCTCTGGCCAGCGCGTTGTCGGCCTACCCGTGGGGGTAGCTTCTCTTTCAAGATAATACAAGTTTGGAGATCGGCATAGACAATCATGTTTTTGGAGGATTCACACAGACAATGGATCTCGTTTACCGTCCTCTTCAGAAATATGTGGCGAATAAAGGACAGTTGTTTCCAATAGATGCTGGTGGGTAGTGGCATGTGATTGTGCGGGGTTGGTAGCAAGGGTCCGATACATTGTAGGGTATCGTCCGAGGAAGGAACAATAGCGCGCGGATTAATGGGTCCGTCGAGAAACAAAGCAATGTCGCTCTACTGTGACATGGAAGCACTTTTTGTTTGGGTATACACAAAGTATAGAGCGCGATTGATAAATTAATGTTTAGTGGGTATTCGGTTAAGAGCGAGTACAGGTATGAAAACGGGTGGGTTCATCAGTGTGCAGGACTTTCCATTAAAGGAGCGCGTGCAGGGATATTCACCTCGCGATGGTCGAAACTTAAGACGAACAAACCCGATACATCAAGCGCGTGCGACTTGAAATTATTATTATTAGTGTCGTCTTTTCTTACGGTCAGACAACTCTCAATTGTTCTGGCTGGCATTCACTACTTTCCTCAAGTCTAATGCCGGGAGTGATCGTCCCCTGGGCAGTGTGGCACCACGCTGGTGTTCTGTCACTGGACCAAATTAAGACGCTGGACCCTGTGTCCTTAGAAAGTGAATAATCGTCTTCTGTACATATATTCTCCCTCCCCTCACCCCCTCCCCCTACTTCTTCTAGCTCCAATTTCAATGTAGAGTAAATTGAGAACAATACCTGGCGTAGAGCGCGTGCCTTGTCCCTCGTACCTGATAGGTATCGGATTGTTAAACAGCTGCCCTGAAAGGATTTGACGGATTAGAACCGGAAGCCCCAGCTTAATATAAAATAATAATTACAATTAATTAATTTCTATACTCCGGTTTCAACAGATTTCTACTCGTCTGCTCGTGCCGTCAAAAGTCTGGAAAAATGTATGGTTGACGAGCCACGGGCACAAGAGCTCGAGGTTGGATTTGAGAGGTCAGGATATTTAAAAAAAAATAATTTTAAATATTAAGTTGGACCTGCTGGCTATAGATGCAGATGTCGCGGTGGAATTGGCGCTTATGAGGTGTCCGGTTTTTGAGGTCAAACAGCTAGACATGAATCTGTTGAATTTTCAAAAACCCTTTATGTCTGTTCTCCTCTCGATCCAGTTGTTCCCAATTTCCCTTTTCACGCACGCGTCTCTTTATCCATGTTCTGACATGTTTGATAATGATTAATATTCCAGTTATGAGTTGAAGTACAAAACGGCAATTTGACACGGAATATCCGGGGTCATCCTTTTGTTGGGATGACTTTTAACAGTGTTTATCAGCTTCGTTTAGTATTCTTTCATTCTGGGTCTAACGGAAGGCTGAGGAACCATGGGCTCTCCTGTCCCGTTGTTTATGGAGGTGTTTCTCTAAGTATTTGTGGGTGGCTGTGTTTTAGGGGAAGAAATGACGGGGAAGGGTAGAGCATTTGCCACAGGTATATTTGTTTACTGTTTAACTTTGTTTGGGTCAGACTAACGTGTTTATAGATTTGTTTACTGTCAACTATCTTTGGGTCAGACTAACGTGTTGAATTATTTGTTTACTGTCAACTATCTTTGGGTTAGACTAACGTGTTGAATTATTTGTTTACTGTCAACTATCTTTGGGTTAGACTAATGTGTTGAATTATTTGTTTACTGTGTCCTTTGTTTAGGTCAGACTAATGTGTTGAATTATTTGTTTACTGTCAACTTTGTTTAGGTCAGACTAATGTGTTGAATGATTTGTTTACTGTCAACTTTGTTTAGGTCAGATTAACGTGTTGAATGATTTGTTTACTGTCAACTTTAGAACAGACTAACGTGTTGAATGATTTGTTTACTGTCAACTTTGTTTAGGTCAAACTAACGTTTTGAATGATTTGTTTACTGTCAACTTTAGAACAGACTAATGGGTAAAATGATTTGTTTACTGTCAACTTTGTTTAGGTCAAACTAACGTGTTGAATGATTTGTTTACTGTCAACTTTAGAACAGACTAACGTGTTGAATGATTTGTTTACTGTCAACTTTGTTTAGATCAGACTAATGGGTTGAATTATTTGTTTACTGTGAACTTTAGAACAGACTAGCGTGTTGAATGATTTGTTTACTGTCAACTTTAGAACAGACTAACGTGTTGCATGATTTGTTTACTGTCAACTTTAGAACAGACTAACGTGTTGAATGATTTGTTTACTGTCAACTTTAGAACAGACTAGCGTGTTGAATGATTTGTTTACTGTCAACTTTAGAACAGACTGGCGTGTTGAATGATTTGTTTACTATCAACTTTAGAACAGACTAATGGGTTGAATGATTTGTTTACCTTCTCGACAAAGAGACCTGTGTTTTTCCTCTCAGAAGTCCACTCTCAGTTAAACGTCTATGATACTTTTGGAGACCTGGTACAGAATTATTTCGTTACCTTACAGTACATCTCGAAATTAGGTGGGAAGTAAATCTTTATAATCGTTCTGCTCTTCTCGTGGAGCGGACATACCAAACGAACATGCTCTACTGTGCGTTTCTTCTTCCCACATGGGCACATGCCTGTTTGACCAATTTTTAATTTGCTGAACATTTGAGTTTTTTAGTCTGCAGTGACTTGTTCGCAATCAGAATATTGTCACTCGATCCCGTCTTGGTAAGGAGCAGTATGCTTCTCTTATATCAGATTCAGGGATCAAGATGCTGAGCAGTGCATGAGCTGCAGTGGTCAGCGACCCATAGCTGACTGCTAGCGTCAGGGCCAGCGAACTACAGCTGCCAAGACCCTTCTACACCTCAACGCGGTGATCCTGGATAAAAGGCTGCAGCCGGGCAGACTGGCTAAGGAGAAGAGATCAAAGACGGAATGCTAACCCGGTACTCAAAAAACGCTTGCTGAAGTCGGATGTGTTGGACCGAAAGGTGCAAATATCGCAGTGAAGCTGTAAACTACGACACAACGCATTCCGTTCTCTGGACTACATTCTGCTACTTAAGCGCTTTCATGGTTTGGTAGCGGGAGATTGAGAACGAACGAAGCCAAGCCATATCAGATTATATGTGTTCTCTTCTTCCTTTGTCTTTGAAGTTCAATTCTCTCATTGTCTGTATCTGTGCGTGTGTAGCGCTGTCCTCAGTTTAGATTTTCGATTCCTCCCTCTTTGGCCATTCCTCATTTCCATGTATTGGACAGGAATGCACATAATTTTCACGTTGTTGAGCGCCATGACAGGCTATCCATTTCTATGCTGATATGATTTCGGTGAGACTGATAGGGAATCTATAAGGGAAATGATCTTGTTTCTGGCATGTAACATACGTTCACCCACTAGAAATCATTTACATGACTACCTCGCTCCGCTCTGCAAAGAAATTGTCTCTCGCTCCAGCAGAAAGCACCCAACCTGATTGTTGATCGTGCAGAACATATACGAGGGACGTTCAAATCAGACCGGGACTTTTTGTTGTAGTTCTACCTGAATGGGTCATAGCGTGCTGGAATTACTAGCATTAGTTATGAGCACTTGTGTCCTTTTTCCTCTTCTTCTGCTTTCGTACTCAATCTCCTGCTACCAAGTCCTGAACAGGGCTTCGCAAGTAGCAGGATGTAGTCCGGAGATCGGAATGCGTTGTGTCACTAGTTTACAGCTTGCCTGCGATATTTGCACATTTCGGTCCGACACATTCGTCTTCGGCGACAACTTGTGTCCTTTTACTGCTTTGTGGCCCACTTGCCATGACAGGCACATAAACATGGCGGACAACACTGTTAGTGCTTGCATGGAACAGCGCGTTGTGATGACCTTTCTTGTGAAAGAAGGCGTGAGATATGCCAAAATTTAAACACAAATGCAATCACAACACAGGGATGAGACACCCAGTCGCAGGAAGACATTTGAATGGTGTAAACGTTTTAGAGAAGGCCGTACATCCGTGAGTGAATATCCCGTCCTGCTCCGACAAGATAAGGCTCGACCTCATACGGCTAACCGTACTATGTGCCATCTGCAGCAACTCGGCTGGAAGGTATTGCCACATCCACTTTACAGCCAAGACCTCGCTCCAAGCGATTTCTACCTGTTTGGACCCCTAAAAAAATTCTTGGCAGGTGAGCATTTCAGTACCGATGACGAAGTGAAACAGGCTGCCCTGAATTGGTTCAGAAATATTGACAAATCTTTCTACGCTGAAGCTTTTCAAGCATTACTTAAACGCTGGGATAAGGAAAATGTCCTGATTTGACTTGAACGCCCCGCATACATACGGCAACCGCATTATCTCTAGTATTACTATTTATCAGTTGTTGCTTCTTCTTTTTTGTTTAGCCTCGACAACTACAATACTGCTGTAATACTGGCGTGTTATTGTGTGTTTTTTTAAATCTCACAAAATAGTTACTTAAAGACGCGCCAGGCGAGAAGGGGACTCAACGGTTTGTCAGTCAATGACCAAGATAGAAACTCAGACAGTGGTCACTGATCTCTGTGGTAGTGGGGATCAAGATGCTGAGCAATGTATGAGCTGCAGCGGTCAGCAACCCATAGCTAACTGCTAGCCTCACGGCCACCGAACCAGAGCTGCCAAGACCCTTCTACACCTCCACGCGGTGATCCTGGATAACAGGCTGCAACAGAGCAGGTGCAAATATCGCAGTCAAGCTGTAAACTACGACACAACGCAATCATTTTTCTGGACTAGACCCTGCAACTTACTAAGCCCTTACTAGGGCTTGGTATCGGGTGTTTGAGAACGAAGAAGAAGAAGAAGAAGAAGAAGAAGAAGAAGAAGAAGAAGAAGAAGAAGAAGAAGAAGAAGAATGTGGCAGTCATTGATCAAGGATCGTAGCTCAGACGAAGGTCACTGATAACTCTGCCTGTCATAAACCAATGATCAAACTTCAGACGAAGGTCACTGATAACTCTGCCTGTCATAAACCAATGATCAAACTTTAGACGAAGGTCACTGATAACTCTGCCTGTCATAAACCAATGATCAAACTTCAGACGAAGGTCACTGATAACTCTTCCTGTCATAAACCAATGATCAAACTTCAGACGAAGGTCACTGATAACTCTGCCTGTAATAAACCAATGATCAAACTTCAGAAGAAGGTCACCAAAACAACATCCACTACCAAGTAAGAAATCAAACACCAGAGAAAGAGAAGTAGGAATAAAGACATTCAAGCTAGGAGATCCAGACGTTAGGACCAGATACTATCGGTAGCAGTAGGAAGTGCCGAAGATTCACCTAGAGATCTAGAAGCACTTCAATTAAAATTCAAGACTATCATCAAAGCAGCTGTAACAGAAGCATATAGCCAAGTCAGAGACACACACTAGGACATGAGAAATGAAAATGTTAATCAGGAAAGGGAAAAAAACAATTGAAACAATACGTGGAAATCACAAATACTGCAGCACAAACAAAACAATACTTGGAAATCACAAATACTGTAGGACAAACAGAACAATACTTGGAAATCACAAATACTGCAGGACAAACAGAACAATACAAAGACTACGTAACACGTAGAGCAGACATCAAGAAAATAATTCTAACAGTAACACAAAAATCCTGGAATAAATTTGGAGAAACTGAAAAATAATGCAGGAGAAAACCAGAAGCTGTTCTACAGAACCTTAAAGAACGTGGGAAAGGAAAAAGAGTGGCCACTGGAATCTGTAATAAGACAAACAATGAGCTTTGCTTACCTCTCCTAGGGAGATAACTGGAATCTGTAATAAGACAATGAGCTTTGCTTACCTCTCCTAGGGAGATAACTGGAATCTGTAATAAGACAATGAGCTTTGCTTACCTCTCCTAGGGAGATAACTGGAATCTGTAAATATGTAATAAGACTAACAATGTGCTTTGCTTACCTCTCCTATGGAGATAACTGGAATCTGTAATAAGACAAACAATGTGCTTTGCTTACCTCTCCTAGGAAGATAACTGGAATCTGTAATAAGACAATGTGCTTTGCTTACCTCTCCTAGGGAGATAACTGGAATCTGTAATAAGACAAACAAGAGCTTTGCTTACCTCTCGGAGGGAGATAATTGATAGATGGAAAGACTATTTTTCAGAGCGTCTCTGTGAAGAGGAAGCCCAAGTTCCAGGTACGTCAGGTTCTAACACAGAGGAGGAAATTAGGGATGGGGAAAACATCACAACGTGGAAGGCAGCACTGGAGACAAATAAAGGTTGGTAAAGCAGCAGGACACCAAGGTATAACACCAGAAATTGTCAGGTAAGTTGAAACTGCATATGAAATGTTGTTCCTGGAGGTTCCCATGATAACATGGCGCCACAAGACAATACAAAAGGATTGTAAGATAATATCATTATACCAATACTCAAGAAGACTGACAACAAACAGCGTGGAAAGAACATATACATCTATCTCCTTAGTGTTCTCGACAAAGATTACTTTAGGATACTGGAGCATAGGCTAAGACATCAGGCTGAGCCATAGATAGGCTAAGCGTAGTACGGTTTCACAGCAAACGGTTTCACAGCAAGACATTGTCTTCTCTCGGGGCAAATAACTTGGTGACGAAACTTTTCCGCATGATGATGAAATGCATCTCGGTTTCTTGGGCCTGGAAAAGGCATTGGATGGTTCCCTGAAGCAGGCCTTGGAACGGTTTGAAAAGAAAGAGCATCACACAGATTTTAAAACCTGCAGAAACCACATTAGAACAGAAAACCACACGTCAGAGTTCAAGACCACTAGTGACGTAATGCATTATCTATATATATATATATATACCTGTTTCTGTTTCTAAGAATCGACTTCACTGCACTCCGGGCATAGCCATAGATACTCACTCTCTCTCATCAAATGGCGTAAGGTATGGATGCTGATGGTCCCTGTAGCTAGCTGGTTGTACACTCTCCTGCACCGTCCTCTCATGGGCCCCACTCCGCTCGAACCTCGTTTAATGTCGAAACTTAGCAGTCTGTAGATTTCTGCTTCATCTATTGTGGTGTCCTCATCCAGCAGGCGGTCATTGATTGATTTCAAAATGTCACTTCTGTCCATCACCAATGTGGCCATGATGGGAGCTTGTGAAGCCAAGATGTCAGCTCTTTCATTGCCCTGAAACCCATCATGAGCAGGACAATAGATCAATGTCAACGCCTGGAGATTTGAGGCCTCAACAGCTGCTATCCACTCGTACCTAAGCCATACTTTCTGTACTTTCTGAAGTACGGCTTGCGCGTCTGCCACGATGACTACCTTTGTTTTATATATATATATATATATATATATATATATATATATATATATATATATATATATATATATATATATATATATATATTATACCTGCTGTAAATTGGTGAAAAATGTTACTCGAGCAACGAGAGAGGCGAAAGGCAAATACATACCACGACGCTGGGCTACAACCCGGTAGAAAGTGGGACGACAAAAAAAAAATATGTTTATATATTTCATGACCATACATCTTCATAATACTCATGGGAGATGTGGTCAAAGCCTGTAAGACAAAGACCAAGGAAAACTCAGTTGGGGCCTAGAAGATGAGACCAGTCTACATATGGGAGCTGAGGTTTGCCGAGGATGTGGTTCTAATGATTAAATCAGAGACACGTCTTCAGACCAGTCTTCAAATCTGGAAAGAGAAGCTGGGGAAGTGAGGTATGGCATATGAGAAGTTCGAAGACAAAAACCATGGTAATCTCGAGAAGAAGAGAAGAGAAGAGAAGAAAGGAGAAGACAGAAGAAGAGAAAAGAGGAGAGGATAGGAGAAGAGAAGAGAAGGAGAGGAAAAGAGGAGGAGGAGAAGAGGAGAAGGAGAGAAGAGGGGAGAGGAGAAAGGAGAAGAAGAGGAGAGAAGAGCGGACAGGAAAAGAGAGAAGAGGAGTGAAGAAAAGAGCAAAGGGAGAAATGACAGGAGAAGAAGAGGAAAAGAGAGAAGAGGAGACAAATGAAGAGAAGAGAATGGGAGAGAGCAGAGGAGAGCAGAAGAGTAGAGCAGAGAAAAGAAGAGTAGAGGAGAGTAGAGGAGAGTAGAGGAGAAGAGACGAGAGAAGAAGAGAAGACAGGAGAGAAGAAGAGCAGAGAAGATAGGAGGGGAGAAGAAAAGGAGAGAAGAGAAGGTAGGAGAAGAGAGGAGAAGAAGACGAGAGAAGAGAAGAGGAGAGGAGGAGAAGAGAAGAGAAGGAGGAGAGAAGATAGGAAAAGAGAAGAGAAAAGAAAAGAGAAGAAGAGAGGAGAAGAGAAGAAAAAAGAAGAAAAGGAGAGAGAGAAGAGGAGAGACTAGGAGAAGAGATGAGAAAAGAGAAGAGGAGAAGAGATGAGACGAGAAGAGGAAAGAGGAGGAGGAGAAGAGAAGAGAGGGAAGCAGAGGAGAAAGGAGAAGAGAAGAGGAGGAGGAATGAGAAAAGAAGATAATAAGAGAGAGGAGTGGAGAAGAGAAGATGAGGCGAGAAAAGAAGAGAGGAGAAAGGAGAGAAGAGATCAGAGGAGAAGAGAAGAGAAAAAGAAGAAAATAAATAAGAAAAGAAGAGAGGAGACGAGTGGAGAGGGAAAGAGAGGAGAAGATAAGAGAGAAGAAGAGAAGAGAAAAGAGAGAAGCGAGGAGAAAAGGAGAGAAGAAGATAGGAGAAGAGGAGAGAAGAAGAAAGTAGAAGAGGAGGAGAAGAGAAGAGAAAAGAGGAGGAAGAAAAGAGAGAAGAGAAGAGAAAGGAGAAATGAGGAGAAAAGGAGGGGAGAGGACAGAGAAGATAAGAGACATCACATTTCTCTTAGTGAACAGTTTGTGAAGCAAGTCAAGCAGTTCAGATACCTTGGAGCAGTAACAATCAAGAAGGAAAGGTTTCAAAGAAGAGTTGGCTACTCGAAGGGATGCAACTAGTTAGGCTTTCCACGCCATAAATAGAGGATTCCTCAGTGACGGGAAATTAGCCCGAAAACTAGGATGCTTGTAAACTATCCACCTATGCTCCAGTTTTGACTTATGGGGTGTGAGTCATGGACGATGACAACAAAACCAGAAAAGCCAGCCCATATCGTCAGAAATGGTATATCTAGATGGTTCAAATAACAATGCGAGACAAGATCCACAATCAGACAATACTACACGATCTTCGAGCGCATCCCTTGCAGGCTCAAGTGGAGAAATCTCACCTTTGGTGGGTTGGCTTTGACTGAAGAATGAAAGACGATTAGCCATCACAATAGTCATGAGAATCAAACAGTCGAGGATCCAGATGTCAAGGATGACCCAAAGTGCGTGGGGACTTTAACATTTGATAGTCTATAAACGATTGTCTACTCTTGGAACCGGGTCTAGAGACAGACAGCAGTAAGAGTGGTCTGATACTATTTCTGACAAAACCTCAACGTCAGAAAGTAGAACAGTTAGACGGTCTGGCGCTCTTTCTGACAAACGTCTTCGTAAGAGGGTAGAACAGTTAGACGGTCTGGCGCTCTTTCTGACAAACGTCTTCGTAAGAGGGTAGAACAGTTAGACGGTCTGGCGCTCTTTCTGACAAACGTCTTCGTAAGAGGGTAGAAGAGGAACGACTAAGAGAGTAAGTAAGTAGAACACATCCAAAGAAAGCGACCAGTTATTGCAGGAAAGTTATAGAACGAATACTCCATATATAATACAAGAAAGTTATAGAAAGAATACTCCATATATAATACAAGAAAGTTACAGAAAGAATACTCCATATATAATACAAGAAAGTTATAGAAAGAATACTCCATATATAATACAAGAAAGTTATAGAAAGAATACTCCATATATAATACTAGAAAGTTATAGAAAGAATACTCCGTCCATGATACAAGGATACACGTGTGAGTATTCAGCTTTCACGGGGATACGAAGAAGTGCGCAGAATCAACAAACACGTAGTTAAACAAATACTTATGAGGCCGGTGTGCCTATCTTCAAACACACACCTATATAACACACACCTGATTGTGCACAATCTACATACACACAACAAAATAACATATATATATACATACCACCAAACACAAGAAGAGTTTACAAGTTTTGACGATGGTTCACACATGTCAACAAATAAACAGATATGCGTCCGATCCACAAGCACACAACAACACATAGAGAGGCACACAACAACACATAGAGAGGCACACAACAACACATAGACAGGCACACAAGCACACATAGACAGGCACACAACAACACATAGACAGGCACACAAGCACACATAGGCAGGCACACAACAATACATAGACAGGCACACAATCACACATAGACAGGCACACAAGCACACATAGACAGGCACACAAACACACATAGACATGCACACAAACACAAAGAAACAGGCACACATAGACAGGCACACAAATACACATAGACATGCACACATAGACATGCACACAAACACACATATACATGCACACAAACACACATAGACAGGCACACAAACACACATAGACATGCACACAAACACACATAGACATGCACACAAACACACATAGACATGCACACAAACACACATAGACATGTACACAAACACACATAGACATGCACACAAATACACATAGACATGTACACAAACACACATAGACATGCACACAAACACACATAGACATGCACACAAATACACAGAGACATACACACAATCACACATAGACATACACACAAACACACATAGACATGCACACAAACACACATAGACATGAACACAAACACACATAGACATGAACACATAGACATGCACACATAGACATGCACACAAACACACATAGACATGCACACAAACACACATAGACATGAACACAAACACACATAGACATGAACACATAGACATGCACACATAGACATGCACACAAACACACATAGACATGCACACAAACACACATAGACATGCACACAAACACACATAGACATACACACAAACACACATAGACATGCACACAATCACACATAGACTTACACACATAGATATGCACACAAACACACATAGACATGCACACAAACACACATAGACATGCTTTTAATCCCCAACACTAGTAAAAGCAAACCTACACACGCTCAATCAACAAACACACACACACACACACACACACACATTCGCCAAATTCACAACCACACGAGTAAACAAACACACATACACACGTTTGCCCAAGTTACGTACACACGGGCAATCATTAACTGACTTCTCAACAGTTGTTGATTGGTCTTAGTGTGCCCGTTACATCAGTGCAAGATCCAAGAGGATGACACAAAAAAAGGCAGACAGAATGTCCGGCCGACGATCACATCTGTGAGGTAACCTGCAGGAGGTCTCATCCATAGAAACAAATGAGATTGATCCTGCACTACCTCAATGCGGACACTTATGTCGACCAGACAGAGAACCGGCACGCTAGCCACACTCTCACAGTTGGCCGCCCTCCGGAATGCGACACGTGGGTCGGTGGGGGACAGGTGGCGCTGTTCCGGGCTCCACTCAGTATTGTTTGCTTTAACACCTGCGGACGACGTCACAATGGCTACTCCGCCTACGTCACAATGTCCGGTCTGTGGCCTGGCGTATTTTGCTCGCGCTCAAGACGAAAACTGGACACAACAACTGTTAGGGTGAAATTTTCAACAAGAAACTGACCTGTCCCTCTCCCCTCTTCCTCGATTGCAGACGCAGCCATTTGTAAAGTGTACATTGTCCAGAATTGTTTGAACTGGACATCTGCTGTTTTCTGCAGTGTCCGTCCTCGGACTTTGGCCACGCTGGACAGCAGGCAAGCAAAAACTGACCACACGTTTTGTTTCTGTGTCTGCTCGCCAGGAGCCCCCTTAAAGGAGTGCCATGACCCCGTCTATGTGGGGCACGCGTCAGTGTCACATTTCAACCAATTTTGTCTCCATTTTTCACACTTCAGGCTTTCATATTTTCATATTTAACTCCTTCTCTCGGTACAACCGATATTTCAGCTCGTGAACTTTCTCAAAATGTCATGCAGCCAATATATTAGTACGGTTTGCGTTTGTAAAAATACCGAACTTTTATCTAATCAAATTTGCTAAAGTGTGCTTACTTTGTCCTACTGGAATTCTGTCTGACACCGAGGAAGGCAACTTACCACCCCACCTGATAAACAAGCTGTTGTCTCGTACTGTGAAGTCTATAACACTCCATCTCCCATAGCAGTGTCTAATTTGGGACTGCCTTTACCGTTAGTAGAATTCTATATAACTCATTATCTAAAGAATTTATTCTTGAAAATAACTAGGTCTCAAACAAAAGATATTCTATGGACATCGCGCATCAGAAATAAAAAGTCGTGCATCCAGAGTCCCAAACTATTCAGGAGTTTATGAGCTGAGATTGTCAAATATTTTTTACAAATGGATTCATTCTTTTTTAATTTTGTTGTTGTTGTTGTTGTTGTTGATAATGAGACACACTGCACTGCTGATTATTTGTTTTATAAGGAGCAATTCAGGGACAAGAAGGATAGCAGTTTGTACTCTCTTAAGAAGGGAAAAATAACATGGCTTTAAATAAACGTTACATACAGTCAAACTGTTGTCTGTAAATAAAACATCTTTCGGTCTTATGTGATAAGAGAAAGTCTAAGAAAAAAAATGGATTGATGATGTTAAAGAAATGCTACAGAGGCATGTCTTGAAAATGGAAACTGTCTCACAGACGGAACAAGAAAGAAGATTGCAGCTTCGTACTCAACACAATATCTGACTATTAAGGGTAACAAATGAGACAAGGATAAATAAGGAAACGAAGAACACGATAATGCTACAAAATGTTGAATATTGTAAAACTGTATTCTATAAAACGGAAGAATATATGTACAAGTCGCTGTTTCCATAAGCTTACTCAAAGGCGTCACTAGATACTCAGGGGCGTCACTAGGGTTGGTCAAATTGTTGTTGTTGTCAATGGCCACAATGAGTATGTTTACTTGTTTGTGTGCCACCAAAAATGGCGTTAAGTGGTTCAAGTAGCTTTCCTCATAATTCGAGGGTGCTGATGAAGGTGGACTGGGGTCCTCGGGCCGTTGTGCTATACTTGACTTCATCTGTGTGTTGCTCCCTACTTCGGAGATCGCGTTGATCCTTTACCTTGTTAACCAGGCTACCATGAAAACAGTTCGTTTTCATGAATGACTATGAAGAAGCCAATGTGAGGGCCTTGTCCAGTATGTTTTGCCACTGAATGTGAGGAAAGCTACTGAATGTGAGGAAAGCTACTGGATGTGAGGAAAGCTCCTGAGTATGAGGAAAGCTACTGGATATGAGGAAAGCTTCTGGATATGAGGAAAGCTACTGGATATGAGGAAAGCTACTGGATAGGAGGAAAGCTACTGGATATGAAAAAGCTACTGGATATGAGGAAAGCTACTGGATATGAAAAAGCTACTGGATATGAGGAAAGCTACTGGATATGAGGAAAGCTACTGAATATGAGGAAAGCTACTGGATATGAAAAAAGCTACTGGATATGAGGAAAGCTACTGGATATGAGGAAAGCTACTGGATATGAAAAAAAGCTACTGGATATAAGGAAAGCTACTGGATGTGAGGAAAGCTACTGTAACCCGCCGCTTAACGTCCTTTTCAGGACGCACGAAAAAGTAGCATTCTTATTGTGGGCATTCACAAACAACAACTTCACTTTCGGGCCACGGTAACACTCGGGTGCTGGCAGATACATTAGTAATGAATAATGATGAAACATTATAATCAATAAATGACCAGCTGTTAGTTGATGGATCTGCGATCAGTAATCATTAACATACGGACTGCAGGAATGTGGAGCCAAATGTAGATTGAGCATTGAGAGGGGTATACAAGGACAGACAAAAAGTGTGTACACCCAGCGAGCTACGATAACCCTCTGTAGCAGTACCATTTGCCTTCTGCTGAAAGAGACTGTGTGCCAGTGCCCGGAGAGCAATGGTGTCTGTTTAACTAAAGGTATAATAATAACAACGTTGGTCTATCACTTCATTTTTCGTTCTGAAATGAACCTTTCTTTATGTTGTGTCGTAGATTACAGCGAGGCTGCGATATATGTGTCTTTCAGTCAGACAAATCCAGTTTCAGCACGGCACATTTTAAACCAGGGTTCGTATTGGCCACTTATTCTCTAAGCTAGGCTGTACATATTCAGCCAGTTTCTTGGACCGCCAAATGGACGTGGAATGGGTTTTGGACGGCTCTGGTCCTCTGATTCTGACACAAAAAGTCAGTTATGAGTCACTGACTGCTGTCATCTCCTGTCATCTGCAACCACACTTTAAAACAACATAAAATTTTTCTCGACTCCATCCGACTGCTCTCTATAAAATTGTCTTCGCATTATAAAAAAGCAACAAAAAAAGCAGAGCATCCAGGTGGTAGCGTAGTTAGAGCGATTGATTCACGCGGAAAAGGAACAAAGTTTATACAACTGTCTTGACACATACAAGCTTATCCACCTATAACTGAATACCTGGCTTATTGTTCTGGAAGACAAGACGGCAAGGAAGGGTCGGATCACCTCATCCGACCTTACCTTACCTTACAATACCTTGCCTTACCTTACATCACCATACAGTACATTATCTTGTCATACCTTATTTCACGTTACCTTATCTTACAATACCTTATCTTACATCGCCATACATTACCTTATCTTACTTTACCTTATTTGCCATACCTCATTTCACTTTACCTTATCTTACATCATCACACATTACCTTACCTTGCCATACCTCATTTCATGTTACTTTACCTTGCCTCCCAATACCTCCCAGCATCGCATTTCATTTCATGTCACCTTAACCCACCCCACCCCACCTCACCTTATCCCACCCCACCTTACCTTATCCCACCCTACCTCACTTCAATTAACTCAACCTACCTTGCATTGTCTTACTTGCGTTACCTTACCGTGCCTCACCTAATTTCACACCTTGCCTACCCCACTTTACATAGTATCACCTTAGATAACCCCATCTTTATTTACATCACCTCTCTTTACATTACCCCACCACACCTACATTCGCTTTACCTCACCTCACCTCACCTTACTGCGCCTCACCTCACCTCAGCTTAACTAAACTCCTTTCATCTCATTTCACCCAACTTCACCCCTCCACCTTACTTAACCGCACCTATTCTCACCTCCCGTCACCTTACCTTACCTACCCTAACCTTACCTCATCTCACCTTATCTCACCTCACTTCCCCTCATCTCAACTCACCTCTTTAAAATCCAAGGCCGCATACAAAATAATCTGCTAAAACTAAAATATAAAAGGAATATATTCCGCTTGTTTCGACAATCGCCGCGCTGTGTATAGTCTTGTGTTGTCACGTCACTTCGAGGTTCGAGCCTGTACCCTAACCACTCATCCACCCGCTCATATTTTTTCCTACCTCATTTCAGTAATTATTATTAACATCATCGTCTTCCTCCTCATCTTTTCCTCCAAGACATCCCTCTGATTATGTCTCCACCTCTTCTTCTTGTTCCTCCCCCCCCCCATACTTGATCTCATCCCTAACAAAGCACTGAACTCCCCCCCCCCCATACTTGATCTCATCCCTAACAAAGCACTGAACTCCCCCCCCCCCCATACTTGATCTCATCCCTAACAAAGCACTGAACTCCTCCCCCCCCCCCTCTCTCACCCCCCTCCTTCCAACAGCTGCAACACTTCTAGCATAAAATCCACCCCCCCCCCCCCACCAATTCCACCCGGCCTGTTTACCCTCCCCAAACTTCTTCTCACCTACCTCCAGAGAGGGATGTGTGCACAATTCATCGACTAGAACTGGTCAACCGTTTCAAGGACTGGACAAAACGGAGAGGACACAGTGAGGTCCGACAGGTCAGCCCTCGGGGCAGTCTGCACCTTGTGACGAAACATCTGGTCTTCCTTTGACCTTTCGCAAATACACTCCGGTCCACACTTCACAAGTACTTCTCGCTCTGTGGCGCGTGCAGCTTGTGCCCCCTTAGACTTCGGTCTCGTTGAACGACCGGGTTATGTTCCTAAAGGGAATCGCTGTAAAGCGTACCATCGTAAAACGAGACAATGGTGTACGTACTGTCAGGATGACCGCTGCTTTCTTCGAACAAATTCAAGTTGACGTCTGACAGCGTACGAAGAAGTAATGTTCTGGTTGAAATCAATTTGCTACTTGAAGAAAATCTTGATTTCCAGACGACCGCAAGTTCGTTTGTAAATCTCCATCTACCAAACTCTGAAACGGCTTAAGTAGCAGAATGTAGTCCAGAGAACGGAATGCGTTGTGTGGTAGTTTACAGCTTGGCTGCGATATTTGCACCTTTCGGTCCAACACATCCAACTTCAGCAAGCATTTTTTGAGGACCGGGTTAGCCTTCCCTCTTCGACTCCTTCTCCTTCGCCAGTCTGCCGTGCTGCAGCCTGTTATCCAGGATCGCCACGTGGAGGTGTAGAAGGGTCTTGGCAGCTCTGGTTCGCTGGCCCTGACGCTAGCAGTCAGCTATGGGTCGCTGGCCACTGCTGCTCAGCATCTTGATCCCCAGATTCAGGCTGCCTAAGTGGAAATACTTCGGTATAGGAGAGCTCCCACTGTTATACTTATAGTAATAGCTCAAACCCTAGGACCACCAAATATTACTATAGTTTACTGTTGCACTTTGAAGCGGCCGAGCGCAGCGTGTGCCTCACGGAAGCTACAGAACCAGCTGTAGGAAGCCATGCTCTAGTAAGACAGGCTTGATTGTATAGTAAAACAGGAGAGACAGTTCTGACAAACAAACTACTGACTTGATGGTATTCTGGGGACAGTCAGATCCTCCTGAAGGGTATCAACATACTGAGCGGTCTGTAAGCTGTAGAGGTCAGGGTCCCAAAACCGATTGCTAACGTCAGGGCCAGCTACCCAGAGCTGACTGCTAGCATCAGAGCCAGTGACCCAGAGCTGACTGCTAGCGTCAGGACCAGCGACCCAGAGCTGACTGCTAGCGTCAGAGCCAGTGACCCGGAGCTGACTGCTAGCGTCAGGGCCAGCTACCCAGAGCTGACTGCTAGCGTCAGAGCCAGTGGCTCAGAGCTGACTGCTAGCGTCAGGGCCAGTGATCCAGAGCTGTCGATACCCTTCTTCGCCTGCACGTAGTGATCTTGGATAGTAGGACATACTGGCTAAAGAGAAGGGATCGAAGAGGGAATTCTAACCCGGCACTCAGAAATGCAGTGTTGAGTCGGATGTGTCGGACAGAAAGGTTCAAATATCGCAGTCATGCTGTAAACTACGACACAGCTCATTCCCATTTCATTATTACATTCGGCTACTTGCAAATTCATTTTCATGACTTGTTAGCGGTAGTTTAAGAACGAACGACGACAAAGAAGAAAAAGAAGAAGAAGAAAAAGAAGAAGAATATAATTACAATATCTCATCTTTTACATTTATTTTTGTAACGTCTTCAATTTACATTTTCTCTCTGCTGGCGAAGGCTAATGTTAGGTTCAGGTGTAACATTTGGACCAAGTAGTCTCCACTAAACGTCATGGACGGGTGCTACATTTTCACCAAGACTCCACTTTATCTCACAGTCAGGTGAACCATTCCCACCACGACTTCACCTTATCTGGTCAGGTGAACCATTCCCACCACGACTCCACCTTATCTGGTCAGGTGAACCATTCCCACCAAAACACCACCTTATCTCACGGTCAGGTAAACCATTCCCACAATAACTCCACCTTATCTCACTGCCAGGTGAACCATTCTCACCAAGACTCCACCTTATCTGGTCAGGTGAACCATTCCCACCAAAACACCACCTTATCTTACGGTCAGGTAAACCATTCCCACCACGACTCCACCTTATCTGGTCAGGTGAACCATTACCACCACGACTCCACCTTATCTCACGTTCATGTAAACCATTCCCACCAAAACTCCACCTTATCTCAATGGCAGGTAAACCATTCCCACCAAAACTCCACCTTATCTCACTGTCAGGTGAACCATTCCCACCACGACTCCACCTTATCTCACGGTCAGGTAAACCATTCCCACCAAGACTCCACCTTATCTCACGGTCAGGTAAACCATTCCCACCACGACTCCACCTTATCTGGTCAGGTGAACCATTCCCACCACGACTCCACCTGATCTGGTCAGGTGAACCATTCCCACCAAAACTCCACCTTATCTGGTCAGGTGAACCAAGACCACCAAGACTCCACCTTATCTGGGGTCAGGTGAAACAAGACCACCCTTAACCCCACACCCAACCCACCTCCTATCCTCACATCCACCCGATAAGATACTGTACTGCAAATGCCCGACAATGATCTATGTAGTAGTGAGCCTGCTGAAATGTCTTGCATTACACTAAAGCCAGGATAACACAGTTCTACGTTCTTTAATTCGGCTCGTCATATACAAAGCGCTACTGTAAACCCGCTAAACGTTCAAGCAACGGACAGCAACAAAGTCTCACTACCGCACAATCAGGGCAACAACGAAACTAATCTATCTCCGTGTCTCTCTCAAGTTATACGGTTGTTTTATTCTTTAGCTTATATCTTTTTTAAACCTTTATTCTTTAACTTTTTTCTTAAACATCTTTATCTCGTCAAAGAAAGATCAGTCCATCCTGGCGTGGCTGTTCTGTGTAGTTCTGGCGAACAATTGTGGTTCATTTAACTGTACAGGCTGTACTGTCTGGTGTCGTCAATCTCGTCTGACACATCTGTCTGTCACGTGACATGCTGCGTTTGCCTGAGGACATCATTTAAGTAAATCATGCGTGACTAGACCTCATCAGAGCCTAAATGGGTGCGCATGAAATCTTAAACCCTCTGGTACCAATAAGCGAGACCTTTTTTGCTCACCGCTGCCCTGCTCCAAACACTTTCACACTTATGGTGACGAGATCTTCTGCGCGTGTCTTCATCGCAGGGGCTTCTGGGGCTGTTTGTGTGTGTCTCCATGACAACGGCAATATGGAGGCTACTGGGGGAATTGCTAATGAATTATAGTAAATTACAAACGTAATTAGGTCAGCTGTTAAGTCTTAGTGCAATTGTAGTCGATCGTGGAAGATTAGATCAGCGGACCTCCAGCCCTGGTGCATGGACTATTGGGGTCTACGAACAATCCTGGAGGTTGTAGGTGGGGGAGGGGGGAGGGTACATACGAACCTAATTTAAACATTTGGAAATTAGGAATGTATTTTTATATTTTATTTCGTTGTGGCTGGAGAGGGAAGGGGCGACGTCGAATTATCATTTGGTTTATAGGTTGGGCATACTGATGGAAGCAGTTTTTTTGGGTCGGGTTTATAAAAAGAAGCAGATGTTGTAGTAGTGGTAGAAGGGGCTCTTATTGTTGTAGCGATGGTTGTAGTTGTTGTCGTAGTAGGGAAGGGGTAGTAGTAGTGAGGGTGTTGAGGGTAGTAATAGTTATGGTTGTATGATGGTAGTCTCAATAATAGTAGTTGTTGATGTAGTGGTAGCAGTAGTGGTATAAGTTCCAATGGTAGTAGCAGTAGCTGTGGTGCCTGTGGTAGTGGTAGTAGTAGTAGTAGTAGTGGTGTAGTATTAATAGTAGTAGTAGTAGTAATAGTAGTAGTAGTGGTGGTGTAGTAGTAGTAACATGAGCAGTAATAGTAGTAGTAGTAGTAGTAGTAGTAGTAGTAGTGGTGGTGTAGTAGTAGTAACATGAGCAGTAATAGTAGTAGTAGTAGTAGTAGTAGTAGTAGTAGTAAAACTAGTAATAGTTTTAACTCTATTAACAGTACTACTAACAGTAGTGAATGCCGAAGTGGAGTTTTGTTGCTCGCCTGTGTGTCGATAGACGAACAAGCAACAGCAAAGACACTGACTTGTGCTGGAATGATATCAACTGTTGTGTTGGCTTCTGTCAGTACCACTGTCACACGTTGTTGCTGTCTGCGAGCACCGAGTTCCCTGTTGCTGGATCGTCTTTGTGCTATCGTCTGCTGCTAAGTCTATTACTGCCAGTCGTCACGACGCTCAGCCTGAAGTCTGCCTGGTGCTCATCAGGAGCTGTAAGGAGAAATTGAATCCCTTCACGGACACCTCTTCAAGCCTGAGGGTGGACAGAAAGGATTGACCTGGTCAGCGACCCCCAGGCACATTTGGCACGTGCTCGCATCAAGCGACGAGACAGAACCCTTTTGTCCTGGACTAACCACTGTCCTCTCGACTTTAATTCAGCGTCTGACAACGTCGGGAGTACAGGACATTTCTTCACATGACACCTGGATTATTTCTATCCTCTTCGTATCTTCTTATCTGTCCCTCCTATTCATCGTCAACAAAATCTTATTTTCCTTTATTAGCCGGACGCTATTTTAACTAGGAAGCGATCAGAATTTTCCCTCGCAAATATGGCGTCGTTTAGAAAGCTAAGTTTGATTCTGGCGTTGTGTGAGTACGTATTATCGTACTAGAGGTTTGGACTTCAGGACGTTTCTCTTGTCCCTATAATCTTTTACACACTAGGAACACGTCTCATTAAATTATTAATTGTCTGTTTTTACTTCTTAATTCCGTCCGTCTATTTGGAGTTTCGTCTGTTGAATTATCATAGGTATTGTTTTCTGTCTCATTCCAGTTGTGTTTTTTATTTTGTTCTCTGTTGTTATGACTATTGTTTATGTTCTGGAGATAGAATTAATTCATTATAAAAATACAAACACACGTACATTCATACATACATACACATATGCACGCACGCATACAAACACACATACATACAAACGCACATACATACAAACTCACACACACACACACGTACGCACGCATGCACACACATACATACATACATACATACATACATACATATACACGCACGTACGCACACACATACATACATACATACATACATACATACATACATACATACATACATACATACATACATACATACATACATACATACATACATACATACATACATACATACATACATACATACATACATACATACTTGATTAAGGGAAGACCTGTGCCTCGGCGTGGCTGTGCCTCTGTCGGTACCAACTCTGCCTCCAACGTTCTCTATCCTGGGCTAAGGAAGTCCAAAGGGCAATAAGGTTTTCATTTAACGTAACGCTGATCTTGTAAGAGAGTACATAGAGGTCATAATACGGCAACTCTGGGTCCTTTTTCTGTCCGAATGTTACTAGACTTTTGTCGGCATGCTCCATGGGTCCTCCTGTCTTCTAAGTATGTGGATCTATGTGAAACTAAAATATGGGATCAAAATGCTGAGCAACGCATGAGCTGCAGTGGTCAGCGACCCATAGCTGACTGCTAGCGTCAAGGCCAGCGAACCAGAGCTGCCAAGACCCTTCTACACCTCCAAGCGGTGATCCTGGATAACAGGCTGCAGCAGGGCAGACTGGCTAATGAGAAAGGATCGAAGAGGGAATGCTAACACAGTACTCAAAAAATGCTTGTTGAAGTCGCATGTGTTGGACCGAAAGGTGCAAATATCGCAGTCAAGCTGTAAACTATGACAAAACGCATTCCGTTTTCTGGACTACATTCTGCTACTTAAGCCCTTTCATGGTTTGGTAGCGGGATATTGAGAACGAACGAAGCCAAGCCAAACTAAAATATGCCGGCCACATTAACACATCACGATAGTCTGAACCAACCTGACTGGAAGGTATGTTGCCTGGACAATGTGACAGAGGTAGGTCAACGAAAAGATGGAGGCTAGAGAAAGGGCTAAAGATCGAGTCTTAGTTGTTCTTCTACATCTTCGTTCGTTCTCGATCTACCAAGCCCTAAAAAGGGCTTTACAAGTAGCATAGTGTAATCCGGATAACGGCGTGCGCTATGTCGTAGTTTACTGCTTGACTGCGATATTTGCACCTTTTGGTCCGACACATCCGACTTCAGCAGGCATTTTTGGGTACCATGTGTATGGTGACAAAAGTGTGGCGAACGTAAGCTCCGGCGACGGTCCATCCGAATTGCTGCATCAATTTTGGCGATGACATCTTCTGGTACAACAATATACGCCTGACCTGGTCTCGAAAGATCTTTCGTTAACCCACGTCCTTCTTTAAACATCATTGCCCAGTTCTTGACTGTTCTCTTCAACACACTGTTGTCACCATAAACTGCCTGCATTCTGTGATGAATGTCAACTGATCGACATCCTTCAGCTGTTAGAAACCGAATCACCGTTCGTTGATCAACTCAGGACGAATTGTGTATGACACCCGCCATGTTTTCAACAGTCTGCCGATGAAACTATGAGTCGGAGGATAATAAAATTGTGCAAACTTGACGGTTGGTACGTTCTGTTTACATCAAAAGTGACGTCATCATGCGCATCGTACGTATGTTCACCTGGTCCAGTTAGGTCCGGTTTCATTTGAACACGCCTCGTATTAAAATTCAAATGCGAGTCCGAAAGGTAGACCAGAGAAGACACGAACGTCACCCTCTTATGGCCTAACCGATTGATGTAAATAACAAAAGGTATGCCTTAGGTGACTTGACATCAGACACTCATTTGCCTTACTAAGTGCTAGCTACCCCACTTCTTATCAAGTACGTAGGTGCCGTCCGTTTATTGTTGTGTACATGATGGGCTAGTCGACTGCATGCTTGACTTGAAAGTCGCCGCTCTTCTACTCCTAAACGGGATGAACGGAAACTGTTGGCGATCGAGTCCTGCAGGTATCAAGCTACCTCTGGTCTCAAGGTAGGTCGGAACAGAGTACCAGTTTCTTGAGCTATCTCCAGTCGTCTTGCCTTATGTCTTGCCACTGGTCCAAGGTAGATCGGGACCAGAGAGTGAGGTTGATGACCAGCGCAGTTTCTTCTTCACTATAATCCAGATACAGTTTCATCATCAAGACAATACTATCTAATAATGTCGCCGTCATTGTTTGCTATGGGCAACAAACCCATGTAGAGCTGTAGAGGTCATCTTTGCCTTTTCTTATATGTTCTACAGGATGGGCTATAGCAATCTAAACACACAATTCTCCTTAGTCGCTCTTTCAGACATACCAGGCAGGTTGCAGTGCCATAATTCCCCATTTAGGGAACTGGCATGACCCACTGGAAGCTAATGCTCCTTTCATTTAGTCGTTCCTCTTTTGCACCTAGCCTTTATGCAAACCCGTATTGGGTAAGAATTTCTTTGCCTTTAGAATGTCTGTACGAGCAACGACTAAAATCCTGGTCATATCGATGGTCAATTTCCAAACCCATTTCCTTTATCAGCGTGTACACGGCACCTCCGACTCATTCCTCGCCTACCCTTGAGATCAGTAGAACCTTGAAACTTCCGGGATTCGAACAGCACATTATGCGTCACTACTTCGCTAGTTTCTTGAGAGGCGACCTCTCAACCCCCTTAAAAGTTTACTTTTAGAACATATACATGTTTGCAAAGTGTTGCAGACCATTCCTTCCTCCCTCTCTCTTCTCTCCCCACCTTCATCACAGCCCCAAAACATATATAGGTATGCACTTCTTTGCACAGATTTTCTCCATCTAATCCAGTTTATTTTGGTCCTATGTACGGGTTTAATCTGGTGCAAGTTAACAAGTATGCGTTTGAAGGATCTCATTAACTCTATAACGATGTCATCTACGCTGACCTCTAGCACGTACCACTGGTCAAATTACTTGACGAAATCTATTTGAAAGAGAGGAAATGAAACTGCCTCCCCCAGTATTACTGGTACTACCCCACTACAGCATCCCATACAGCTCCTCCTATCAGAGTAACAACTAGGCCGCCCGAAACAGACGTCTTATCACACCACCTGCCGGTCGCGAGCCAGGAACGTGCCGGCCACCGGGCTCACATTCTTAAAGAGTTTAATTTCTCTTCTTTCTTTGACCCCGCCTGTCTGGACGTAGGACAAAAACTATCTTCAAATATATTTCCCTTTCAACGAGAAGCCATTGTGACGTCCAGCCTAGAGATTTGCTTTGTAGTGAACATTTCAACATGGCCGTTTGGAGGACACACTCGCTTTCAGAATTCTTTCACTCGCTGACGGGTGGGTTAATGGATGAGACACGCCTTGTTTATAGCAACACCTTGATGGTATTCGGAGCACAACCACGCGCCACTCACGTGACCTTCTGCCCGAGGAAGACTGCTTGTCTCAGACAAGATTGGATTACCGTCATAGTGACGAATGTTGGTTCACGTCACAGGAGGTCAGAGGTCGCGATTACATGACACCATTCGTGTAGGTCACGTGATTGAGATGTCATCCAGGCTCATTAGCAGTAAGGTCACGATTACAGATCGCTCCAACCTCATCTGCCGGTCTGCTTCCTTGCTTGCGTCGCCTGTTTCAGTTTCTCCATTCGGTAGTTGTATTACGCTCATTTGACCAGGCTCGGATTATCCATTGAGCAAGGTGGGCAACGTAGCAAACACTCCGACCCTCACGGACCGTGCATTTCTGCGTGTTGTTACTATTTTTGCCCCCTTTTCGTCTGAAACGTCCGGTTTCAGCACGACATTTTAGGGATCATGATTTCCCTCTCTATTATATCCCTATTCTCTCAGTCAGTCTGCATGGGTGCAGTTTGTATCCAGTGCGGCCAAGGTCTTAACCTGCTCTAATTCGCTAGTCTTGAAACAAGCAGCCAGCTAAGAGTCGTTCGCTAGCTGCTGTCAGCTCATTCACTGCTGCATATCCTACCCTTGACCCAAGATTTGAGAAACCTTGCGTTCACTGTCTACTTTGGAAACTATGAGTCTGAGATAATGAAATTTTGCAAATTTGACGGTTGTCATGTGCTGTTTACACCAGAAGTGACGTCATGATGCGCATTGTACCTATATTCATTTGTTGTAGTTTGGTCCTGTTTCATTTGAACACGCCTCGTATATCGGATACATATATAATTATATATAATTTAGGCTGGTAAGTTAAAAATGAAACAAAATAACACAATCGAGGCACATAAACGCAGAGAAACTGATATATTTCGAGTCGGACAGTAAACTTCTAAAGCTGGACCTTTACTTGGAAAACTTGGAATTATGATTTTCAAACAGGCATGCCAATGTATGTTGCCAGGTAACCGACGGCATCGGTTATACGTAGTTGGTGTTTTAAATTTACTGCTGATACTAGACCTGGGGGAATGTACAAATAATTTGGATAGATTTTTAATTAACATTTTTTAATTTTGTCCCAGCAGTGGCCGCTAAGCCTGCTCTTTACGATTTCTTACTGTCAAAGAATGTTTGACGTGCGCGACACTGCACACGGGATTCCGATCTCATTACCAAAGATCAGGGGAATTTTTACCAGAATATGCACGTGAAATAATCATGGTCTCTACTATGATTCGAAACCGCGACCTCCAGCACCTAAGCTTGACTGCGATATTTGCACCTTTCGGTCCAACACATCCGACTTCAGCAAGCATTTTTGAGTAACAGGTAGCCCTCCATCTCCGATCCCTTCTCCTTAGCCAGTCTGCCCTGCTGCAGCCTGTTATCCAGGATCACCACGTGGAGGTGTAGAAGGGTCTTGGCAGCTCTGGTTCGCTGACCCTGACGCTAGCAGTCAGCTATGGGTAGCTGACCGCTACAGCTCATGCGCTGCTCAGCGACTTGTTCTCAAGAGGCCATTGTCGGCGGTTTCAGTGTGAGCATTATTTGATTGATAAAAATTATGAATTTGAAGTAAAACTTAGACAGCCCAAAAATAATGTAATTCATTTTTGATTGCACAAACAAACAAATCTAAAATTGCAGAAGAACCTAGAAATAAATAGTTAACGGTTTATCCCCGATGAAGTCGGATGTGTCGGACCTAAAGGTGCAAAATATCGCAGTCAAGCTGTAAACTACGACACAACGCATTCAGTTCTCCGGACTACATCCTGCTACTTGCAAATCCCTTTTCAGGGCTTGGTTTGCGGGATATTAAGAACGAATAAGAATATGAAATGATAGAAACTGTCGATGGTTTCAATGTTGAAAATGATATTAATCTGATTGACAGACAAATGATCCAGGAAATATATGAATTATATCTCAAGACAGCGTTCGATTTTGGATTGAGAAGTGTTTGCTAGACTGTCCGAATTGAATGAGATTTTGGATAGAGAAGGGTTTGCTAGACTGTCCGAATTGAATGAGATTTTGGATAGAGAAGGGTTTGCTAGACTGTCCGAATTGAATGAGATTTTGGATAGAGAAGGGTTTGCTAGACTGTCCGAATTGAATGAGATTTTGGATAGAGAAGGGTTTGCTAGACTGTCCGAATTGAATGAGATTTTGGATAGAGAAGGGTTTGCTAGACTGTCCGAATTGAATGAGATTTTGGATAGAGAAGGGTTTGCTAGACTGTCCGAATTGAATGAGATTATTTAACAAAACATGCCGTGTCTACGGGGTTTAAAACAGGGGAGAGGAGACTTACGTCTGATCAGGCAAAACATACATATCTAACAATTTTAGGACCAGGCGAAATATACGGGTCAAGACCCATACCTCACATCTCCGCAGCTCTCCCCTGAAACATGCTATTTCGTGGCAGTCTGGATAATGAGATTATGGAATTGACGTGATCCCCGTAGTAGTGAGCGACACGCAGATGAAGCCAATTATAATACAATCGCCTAGAAGACCCCAGCCCACCTGCATCAGCACGTTTGAAAGCGGCGTCAAAAGAATGCTGAAGGTTGGATGGAGATCAAAGACGAACCTGCACCAGGACATGATGTCCCATACACTAGGTGGAGATTTCTGATCAGGTTAAGCACAGGTGTGGGTCTTTTAATTTTTTTAAATTTCTTTTTATTTTGCGTTCGTCTTATTTCTCTAATCCCCAAGGCGGTTGCGTTGCACTGTGGTTTTTATTTTGCGCCTGTCGGCCCAGTGCATCCGACTTCAGCATGCATTTTATGTCAGGATCTGCTTCCTTCTGCATTTTCTAAGGGTTTGCTTCCCCGGGGTAACGGCCGGTGCTGTGATGGGGATCGAACCCAGCACCTTCGGATTGTGAGCCGTGCCACTTATAACCACTAGGCCACGCCATCCCCTTAGGTGTGGGTCTAACCTGGACAAGTGGTGATTTACAGACGATGAATATTGCGAATGTGGGACCGTCCAGGACCCGGGACACCTGATTATATCTCCTAGGATGCAGGAATCGTGTGCAGTGGAGGACCTGATGGTGGCAGATGTGGGACCGTCCAGGACCCGGGAAACCTGATTATATGTCCTAGGATGCAGAAATCGTGTGCAGTTTAGGACCTGATGGTGGCAGATGTGGGACCGTCCAGGACCCGGGACACCTGATTATATGTCCTAGGATGCAGGAATCGTGTGCAGTGGAGGACCTGATGGTGGCAGATGTGGGACCGTCCAGGACCCGGGACACCTGATTATATGTCCTAGGATGCAGGAATCGTGTGCAGTGGAGGACCTGATGGTGGCAGATGAAGGCGCACTGATGGTGGTTGGTTTTTGGGCGAAGGCTATGTGAGGGTGCCAGACACGGAAAGTAAGTAAGTAAGCACGTTTGAGATGTGAGGAAAGCCACTGTAACCCGCTACATAACGTCCAAGCGTACACAAGATTAAACTTACTCAATATGAACATTCAACAACAACAAACTAACAACAACAATGTATAAAATAAAAAGATAGTGAGGCTCTGTCGTAGTTTGTACAACATAAACACCAACAGAATAAATGACACACAAAATCGAGGAGAAATGGAAACATGAGTGGATTCTGTATTTGATATCTACTGGAAACGTTATGTTTTGTTTGGTAACTGTTTCAGTCATCTGAATCGTGCTTGGTAACAGATGACTTTAGTGACTGAAAAAACATCTCTCAATCAAACAGAAGCACGAGTCAAGCGATGGACACAGGCTTGTCCAGTTGTCGTATTTTCTGCGCGGACACACAGCAAACATCTTTGATAACCAAGAAGCTCAATTCTAGAGAGAAGCGCAGTGGTACCGCCATGTTCTTCGTCGGGTGGTTCCTGGAGAATGTACTTTGTCAAACAAGAAGAATTTGGTGCAAAAAATAAGGGATATTTCTAGAGCGAACTAATTGCCGAGTTTGACCAATTGCTTGCTTGCCATACGTTTGTTGACATCGAAACAATGGACGTGGATACTGTTCATCTCTGTCTGAGATAATATGCCACGAAGTGATTCAACAAATGGCTAAAACTGTGATAGGATATCGATCTTGAATGACATAAAACGCGCCGGTTATTAGTGTCTGTGTTTGTACACTCGACGGTCTGATTTGTCGTATTTTGACCAGTTAACTGTGATTACTGCGCGGTACTCGCTACGGTAAACCCCTCAAACTTTTTTTTCCTACCAATACTGGCGAAAAGCTGGTCACATCGCGCAAACGTTTGTTTCCTACCGATACTGGCGAAAAGCTGGTCAAACCACCCAAACGTTTTTTTCCTACCAATACTGGCGAAAAGCTGGTCAAACCATCAAAACGTTTGTTTCCTACCGATGCTGGCGAAAAGCTGGTCAAACCATCAAAACGTTTGTTTCCTACCGATGCTGGCGAAAAGCTGGTCAAACCACCCAAACGTTTGTTTCCTACGGATACTGGCGAAAACCTGGTCAAACCCCTCGTCGTTTGCCTCTTCGATGACTGGGAGCTCGTAAATTCTGGGAACAGTCTTGTGTAAACGTTGCAAATGGGGGAGGAAGACTAACGTCTGGTCAAGCACAACATACTGACCAGACATGTTAGTCAGGGTTAGGCAAAATATACTGGCCAATACCCTCACCTCGGTTTCCTAGTAGGCTTCCCTAGAGAAGTGCTGTTGTTATGGCAACCTGCTAATGGGGTGAGGGATCGACGTGATCCCCATAGTGGTGAACGACAAGCAGATGAAGTCAAAGCATAGCACAACCACCTGGTGGATCCCGGTTCACCTTCATCAGCACGCTCGGGATGTGAAGAAAGCTACTGCAGTCCGCCACTCAACGCTCTTTTCAGGACGCACATACGAGTAAACCTACTCATTATGGGCACTCGAAACAACAACAACAACAACAACAACAACAACAACAACAACAACGCTGCAAACACGCCATGTCGGTTAACGTCATGCAGCAAAAACTGCACGATTTGAATCCACATGTGACCTAGATTACTTGTGCTGCACATTTGTTCAATTGTGTCGGATGCAGTTGACTGCCATCTTGAAACAGTCAATTTATTTGCCACAATACAGCAGATGTAGACCGTTGGTCAGTTTTGCTCTCGTTTCTAGAAAAAATCTTTCCTGTAATAAGACTTGTCAGATACCTGTGTATCTATTAAACTGACATGATGCAATATTGGATTAAGTGGAATCCATTCTTATTGTTCAGTCCCAGACAGGACACACATGGCGGGAATCCAAGATAATATTTGGTGCATAATATTTCGATAATATTTCGAGTTTGTTATCAAGATGGTACTTACTTTCCGTGTCTGGCAACCTCACAAAGTCTTCGCCTAAAAACCAGCCATTCTCAGTCCTCTTTCATTTGTCACACCAAGAGGTCCTCCACTGTACAGGATTCCTGCATACTATGACATATAATCAGGCGTTCCGGGTCCTGGACAGTCCCACATTCGCAGTATTCATCGTTCGCAAATCCCCACTTTTTCAGGTTAGACCCACACCTGGACTCACCTGTCCTTACCCTGTCCACAGATGTCCACGGAGTATGCGACAAATCATGTCCTGATGCAGGTTCTTCTTTGATCTCCATCAAACCTCCACCATTCTTTAGGCGCCACTTTTCTATGCGGTTTCTCTCGGGGCTCTGTTCTGAGGGCTTTACAGACCACAGGAGACTTTTCCTTGATTTCAGTTGTATTATTTCGGGTGTATATTCACAAAGAGTGTGTCTCTGGTCATAGAACTGGTCACATGACTGGTGACAGGACTCTGGTAACAGGACTCTTTTCACAGGACTGGTCACAGAACTCTGGTCACAGGACTGGTCACAGGACTTGTCACAGGACTCTGGTCACAGGACTGGGGACACGACTCTAGTCACAGGACTGGTGATAGGACTCTGGTCACAGGACTGGTCACAGGACTCTAGTCACAGTCCTCTGGTCACAGGACTCTGGTCACAGGACTGATGACAGGACTCTGGTCACAGGACTGGTCACAGGACTCTGAACACAGGACTCTGGTCACAGGGCTGGTAACAGGACTCTGGTCACAGGACTGGTCACAGGACTCTGGTCACATGACTTTGGTCACAGGACTGGTGACAGGACTCTGATCACAGGATTCTGGTCATAGGACTCTGGTCACAGGACTCTAGTCACATGACTCTGGTCACAGGACTCTGGTCACAGGACTCTAGTCACAGGACTCTGGTCACATAACTCTGGTCACATGACTGGTCACAGGACTCTGGTCACAGGACTCTGGTCACAGTACTCTGGTCATAGGACCCTGGTCACAGGACTGGTCATAGTACTCTGGTCACAGGACTGGTCACATGACTTCAGTCACAGGACTATGGTCACAGGACTCCGGTCACAGGACTCTGGTCACAGGACTGGTCACAGGACTCCAGTCACAGGACTGGTGACAGGACTCTGGTCACAGGACTGATCACAGGACTCTGGTCACAGGACTGGTGACAGGACTCTGGTCACAGGACTCTGGTCACAGGACTCTGGTCACATGACTCGGGTCACAGGACTCTGGTCACAGGACTGATGACAGGACTCTGGTCACAGGACTGGTCACAGGACTCTGAACACAGGACTCTGGTCACAGGGCTGGTAACAGGACTCTGGTCACAGGACTGGTCACAGGACTCTGGTCACATGACTTTGGTCACAGGACTGGTGACAGGACTCTGATCACAGGATTCTGGTCATAGGACTCTGGTCACAGGACTCTAGTCACATGACTCTGGTCACAGGACTCTGGTCACAGGACTCTAGTCACAGGACTCTGGTCACATAACTCTGGTCACATGACTGGTCACAGGACTCTGGTCACAGGACTCTGGTCACAGTACTCTGGTCATAGGACCCTGGTCACAGGACTGGTCATAGTACTCTGGTCACAGGACTGGTCACATGACTTCAGTCACAGGACTATGGTCACAGGACTCCGGTCACAGGACTCTGGTCACAGGACTGGTCACAGGACTCCAGTCACAGGACTGGTGACAGGACTCTGGTCACAGGACTGATCACAGGACTCTGGTCACAGGACTGGTGACAGGACTCTGGTCACAGGACTCTGGTCACAGGACTCTGGTCACATGACTCGGGTCACAGGACTGGTCACAGAACTCTGGTCACAGGACTGGTGACAGGACTCTGGTCACACGACTGGTCACATGACTCTGGTCTCAGGACTGGTCACAGGACTCCAGTCACAGGACTATGGTCACATGACTCCGGTCACAGGACTCCGGTCACAGGACTGGTCACAGGACTCCAGTCACAGGACTGGTCACAGGACTCTGGTCACAGGACTGCTTTTGTCTCTCAACTTCAGGTGTGACATGACGGTGTAATGGAACGATACACAAAGTCATGTTCGTGTTGTCGTTACTCCATTACAAGACAATCGTACTAATGACGTTTGCCAATATGTATGCATCATTGGTTTCTTTTCTTCAAAATATTCACAGACATGTTTGCTGAATATAAAAAGAAAGCAACAACAAACAAACAAAAAACTGACAGAAACTGATTATACGCAGAACACAATTCGCAGATGAATGATAAAGGTACAGGGGAGTGATAGATATGTGCAAGTTGCCATGGAAACACTAACAGCAAGTGACAAGTTTCAGGCATCAACATATCTTCCTATTGTTGTCGCCTTATAATGTAACATCAACATTAGATCATACATTTATTAGACAATGTCAGATCTATTTGGTGACATTAGTCAGTCAGACCTGCAGAAGGAAGACCTTAGTCAGTCAGACCTGCAGAAGGAAGACCTTAGTCAGTCAGACCTGCAGAAGGAAGACCGTAGTCAGTCAGACCTGCAGAAGGAAGACCTTAGTCAGTCAGACCTGCAGAAAGAAGACCTTAGTCAGTCAGACCTGCAGAAGGAAGACCTTAGTCAGTCAGACCTGCAAAAGGAAGACCTTAGTGAGTCAGACCTGCAGAAGGAAGACCTTAGTCAGTCAGACCTGCAGAAGGAAGACCTTAGTCAGTCAGACCTGCAGAAGGAAGACCTTAGTCAGTCAGACCAGCAGAAGGAAGACCTTAGTCAGTCAGACCTGCAGAAGGAAGACCTTAGTCAGACCTGCAGAAGGAAGACCTTAGTCAGTCAGACCTGCAGAAGGAAGACCTTAGTCAGTCAGACTTGCAGAAGGAAGACCTTAGTCAGTCAGACCTGCAGAAGGAAGATCTTAATCAGTCAGACCTGCAGAAGGAAGACCTTAGTCAGTCAGACCTGCAGAAGGAAGACCTTAGTCAGTCAGACTTGCAGAAGGAAGACCTTAGTCAGTCAGACTTGCAGAAGGAAGACCTTAGTCAGTCAGACCTGCAGAAGGAAGATCTTAATAAGACATGCTGAATGAAGTCCTTAGTCAGACCTTCCAAAAGAAGACCTTATTCAGACAGACCTTCCAAAGGAAGACCTTAGTCAGTCAGACCTGCAGAAGGAAGACCTTATTCAGTCAGACCTTCCAAAGGAAGACCTTAGTCAATTAGACCTGCAGAAGGAAAACTGCAGTCAGACCTGCCGAAGGAAGTCCTTATTCAGTCAGACCTGCCGAAGGAAGACTTTAGTCAGTCAGACCTGCCAAAGAAAGACCTCAGTCAGTCAGACCTGCCGAAGGAAGTCCTTATTCAGACATACCGATGGAAGACCACAGTCACATGCCAAAGAAAGACCTTAGTCAGTCAGACTTGAAGAAGGAAGACCATAGTCAGACATGCCAAAGGCAGACCTTAGTCAGTCAGAATTGGCAAAGGACGACCTTATTTAGTCAGACCTGCAGAAGGAAGACTAGTCAGACATGCCGAAAGAAGACATTAGTCAGTCATCTGCCGAAGAAAGACCTTAGTCAGTCAGACCTGCCAAAGGAAGACATTAGTCTGTGAGACCTGCCGACAGAAGACCTTAGTCAGACATGCCGAAGGAAGTCCCTGTCAGCCAGATCTAGCAAAGGACGACCTTACCCAGTCAGATATGCCGAGACATCGCCATAAACTGATCCCAACATCAACAGGTCACTGGTCATGATGTAGTTGTCAAGTCAAGAGGTCACTGGTCATGATGTAGTTGTCACGTCAATAGGTCACTGGTCATAATGTAGTTGTCACGTCAACAGGTCACTGGTCATGATGTAGTTGTCACGTCAACAGGTCACTGGTCATGTTGTAGTTGTCACGTCAACGGGTCACTGGTGATGATGTAGTTGTCACGTCAACAGGTCACTGGTCAAGTTGTAGTTGTCACGTCAACAGGTCACTAGTGATGATGTAGTTGTCAAGTCAACAGGTCACTGGTAATGATGTAGTTGTCACGCCAAAAGGTCACTGGTCAAGTTGTAGTTTTCACGTCAACAGGTCACTTGTCATGATGTAGTTGTCAAGTCAACAAGTCACTGGTAATGATGTAGCTGTCAAGTCAACAGGTCACTGGTCATGATGTAGTTGTCAAGTCAACAGGCCACTGGTAATGATGTAGTTGTCACGTCAACAGGTCACTGGTCAAGTTGTAGTTGTCACGTCAACAGGTCACTGGTCAAGTTGTAGTTGTCACGTCAACAGGTCACTGGTCAAGTTGTAGTTGTCACGTCAACAGGTCACTGGTCAAGTTGTAGTTGTCACGTCAACAGGTCACTGGTCAAGTTGTAGTTGTCACGTCAACAGGTCACTGGACAAGTTGTAGTTGTCAACGTCAACAGGTCACTGCTCATGATGTAGTTGTCAAGTTTCCGCCTATAAAGATGACATATGTGCCAATGAGAGTGGTGCTACACACGTCAGCAACACTTTCGCATCGAGATACGACCATCAGTTTAAGTGCGGCGTCATAACTCAGGATACTATTCAGTGTATAAATTCACGCGTCGAGACCGTGTCGAGCTTGTTGATAAGACTTTGGTTCACTAACGGCTCTCATCAAAGATCGTTGTCAGTCTACACTCAAACTAGTTAGAAGTGACATGCGTTCAACGATCACTCAAGACCTGTGACCAATCCAACTATGATGTTCAGTAATAACAACATTCTTCGACAACTGACTGATCTAAAACTATGATGTTCAGTAATAACAACATTCTTCGACAACTGACTGATCTAAAACTATGATGTTCAGTAATAACGACATTCTTCTACAACTGACTGATCTAAAACTATGATGATCAGTAATAACGACATTCTTTACAACTGACTGATCTAAAACTGTAATGTCCAGTAATAACAACATTCTACGACAACTGACTGATCTAAAACTATAATGTCCAGTAATCACGACATTATGTGACAACTGACAGATCTAAAACTATAATGTCCAGTAATCACGACATTATGTGACAACTGACAGATCTAAAACTAAAATGTCCAGTAATCACGACATTATGTGACAACTGACAGATCTAAAACTATAATGTCCAGTAATCACGACATTATGTGACAACTGACAGATCTAAAACTATAATGTCCAGTAATCACGACATTCTTTAACAACTGACTGATCTAAAACTATAATGTCCAGTAATTACGACATTATGTGACAACTGACTGATCTAAAACTATAATGTCCAGTAATTACGACATTATGTGACAACTGACAGATCTAAAACTATAATGTCCAGTAATCACGACATTATGTGACAACTGACAGATCTAAAACTTTAATGTCCAGTAATCACGACATTATGTGACAACTGACAGATCTAAAACTATAATGTCCAGTAATCACGACATTTTTCGACTGCTGACCTTTGGCGACATTGTGGAAACATCGTTTGCAGTAAAAGGCAGGAATAAATATTTTAAATAATCATGACAAAATGGTAGACCATACTTTGTCTTACTTAACCATGTATACTGTAATGCTGAGATCCGGGTACTGAATTAGGCAGAACAGTTCAGTGGCAGACATCAGTGAGCCAAAAGCTATCCTTCTTTCTGCAAAAAATAACCGTCCTGTGCCCTCCCTGTTTTGCCTTTCTTCTTCTTCTTCTTCTTCTTCTTCTTCTTCTTCTTCTTCTTCTTCTTCTTCTTCTTCTTCTTCTTCTTCTTCATCTTCTTCTCCTTCTTCTTCTTCTTCTCCTTCTTCTTCTTCTCCTTCTTCTTCTTCTTCATCTTCTTCTTCTTCTTCTTTTTCTCCTTCTTCTTCTTCTTATTCTTCTTCTCTTTCTTCTTCTTCTCCTTCTTCTTCTTCTCCTTCTTCTTCTTCTCCTTCTCCTTCTTCTTCATCTTCTTCTTCTTCTTCTACGTTCGTTTTCAATCTACCGCTACCAAACCCTGAACAAGGCTTTACAAGTAGCAGGATGTAGTTGGAGAACGGAATGCGCTAGTTTACAGCTTGTGTGCGATATTTGCGCTTTTCGGTCCGACACATCGAACTTCGATAGGACATTGCAGAAAGTTTGTGGGTGATTTATTTCTCGAGCAACATGATTCCTAGTCGACAGTAAACTGGCTTACTAGACTAGGGCTACAGCTTGCGAGGAGTTCGAGTTCACGGACGGAAAGAAACAAACCCGGGTCGTGGTTTATGCCTGGTACGACCGTTCCTCCAGTCGACCCAGCTGTAAATAGGTACTTGGCGTATGAATTGGGGGAAGGTAAAAAGAGCAAGGGAGGCAACTGGCCACCCCACCTCACACAGGCTGCATTGTAGTACATGAAGTGTTATCTTCACCCCCAACGGCAGTTGTTGCCTGACCTTTACCATTTTTATTTTTTGAGGCTCACTAGACCCGGGGGAAGTGGCAGCTATGTGGTTTCAAGAATTCAGGCTTTTCCCTGATGTCTTTCAGCTTATCCAGAATGATAAGACATACGCTCTGGATTTAGTTAAGCTGGCATTGCTTGACGTCTTCATACAGCGCGTTTCCCACCAGCACTTATAGGGGGTGTGCCTTCCTACAGCGCGTTTCCCATCAGCATTTCAAGGGGGTGTGTCAACATTGATATGTCCGGTACATGGACAATTTCTCTGGATCTCAATATATAGTTTAGTGTCAGGGATACCCCATACTACATCTAATAATAGCATGGACTTTATCATTGACTATAATGAACAGCGGATATCTATGAACAAGGCATGGGCATATGTGCCTTCATATGTTGGATGTACCCAGGACCCCAAAAGGCCTTAATCTGCCCCTGCCTCTGACAAGTTCCCATATCATACTTTGATGACCTTTAATCATAAAGGACCCCTGTGGTGATTTTAAGAAATCATGGAGCCCCTACAGAAAAACTATTATAGGTCAGGGAGCCCCTACAGGAAAACGATTATAGGTCAGGGAGCCCTACAGAAAAACGAGTTTAGGTCAGGGAGCCCTACAGAAAAACGATTATAGGTCAGGGAGCCCTACAGAAAAACGATTTAGATCAGGGTACCCCTACTGAAAAACGATTATAGGCCAGGGAGCCCTACAGAAAAACGATTATAGCTCAGGGAGCCCCTACAGAAAAACGATTATTTTCCTGAGGTTTAACCATTTATAGTAATCAGTCCTGCCGAAGACGGATGTGTCGGGCCGAATGGTGCTAATATCGCAGTCAAGCTGTAAACTAGCGACACAACACATTCCGTTCTCCTGACTACATCCTGCTACTTAGAATGCGCTGTTCTGGGCTTGGTAGTGGGAGATTCAGAACGAGCGCAGAAGAATAAGAAGAAGGAGAAGAAGAAGAAGAAGAAGAAGAAGAAGAAGAAGAAGAAGAAGAAGAAGAAGAAGAAGAAGAAGAAGTTATCAGTAATTTGTAATTATAATGTCTTATTCTGGATTCGCCCGGTGCTCAACCAGGTGGTTGACCTTATGAGGGTCCCAAGTCTGGTTCCACTCGTTGCAGTCGCGGGTACGAGTTGACCAAAGGATGAGCAGATTATGCGACATGCGGTCGCGGATGCTGCTGTTCCTCTCTATCGAGTCTGGTCATCTGGTGAGTGACTGGTCGATCGTCGGGTCTCTTCTTTTCCTGAGGATACCATAGAGCTGTTTTGGAACTCCAGCGTTCGTCTTTCCTTCTTGCGATGTGGCAGCCCATCAGTGTGGAATAGTCGATATGCTGCTGAATGTCTTTGACTTGTGACATTCCTCAGATGTTGCGAAGGGCGCTATGTCACTGCTGCTTGATTGTCAGTTCTACAAGATGGCGTTCAAGTGAGGCGTGTGTTGTCTGTTATTGCTTTTCTAGTGCCTTTGTTAGTGGCCGTGTTTCGCTGTCGTAACACAATGTCGACAAACAGTTGAGTAGAATAAGTCTGCACGCATTTTATGTGCTTTTTTGTGGCATCTAACGCTATCCTGTTGGGGTGGAGGGAAGCACAACCGGCTTTTCGGCGCAATCTTCCTCGCATTTCTCTCTGGAAACAAGCTATTTTTATAACAGACCGGCTAACGGGGATGTGAGGAGAGCTGCTGAAAACCGTCACTTAACTTAATGCTCTTTTCAGGGCGTACAAAGAGTAAGGGAGCAGCAGTGGTTAGCGGTCTGGCTTCGCATCTGAGTGGTCCTGGGTTCATTCCCCAGTTGGGGCGGCAATGTTTTTTCAGACCGCAACGGCTCCATGATCGACCCAGCCTTAAATGGGTACCTGTTCAGTCCGGGAAGTAAAATCGGCGAGGGAGAGGAGATGGCTACCGCTCTCATTTAGCCACGCCTTTGATTTGTGAGATCGCTAACACCTCACCCCCTACGGCAGTAATGCTATGAGTTCCTTTTTACTTTTTACAAAGAGTAAAGTTACTCATTGTGGTCATTCAACAACAACAAAGTACAACACACATATGTATGGCCAGTATAGAATCAAAGTACTACACACATTTGTATTGCCAGTATAGAATCAAAGTACAACACACATATGTATGGCCAGTATAGAATCAAAGTAAAATACACATATGTATGACCAGTATAGAATCAAAGTACAACACACATATGTATGGCCAGTATAGAATTGCAATGCTACTAAAAATCAAAGCTAAAAACTGAATGAATTGAATAAATTATATTAATTAGCTGTACAGTACACAGCTGTCCTGGGTTTGTCCAGATATAGGAGCTAAGCTGGGTTGTTTGTCTTTTAAACCACATTTATTTTATTACACATAATCCCCGAAGACCTCTCGCGGAATCCTAGAGCTCCGCGGGAATACCGACTGAGAGACTGTCCTGCAGCGACAACCAAATTACCGCCTGTCTGTGACAATTTGAAGCCATTTGTGAGCAGACTAGGCCAAAGTGGCAACTGTTGATTGATGAGATGAAGCGCGCTGGGCTGTTGGGATTTTTATGGACAGAAATCTGTAATCAAAAAGTGTGTGGAGGTATGTCCGTAGAAAGAAATATTTGGAGAGGAATCTGTGGAGAGAAATGCAGGGAGAGGAATCTGTGGATAGAAATGTATGGAGAGGAATAAATGCAGAGGAATATGTAGAGAGAAATACATGGAGAGGAATAAACGGTGAAGAATAAATGGAAAGGAATAAACGGTGAAGAATAAATGGAGAGGAATATGTAGAGAGAAATACATGGAGAGGAATAAACGGTGAAGAATAAATGGAGAGGAATAAATAGAGAAGAAGACGTGGAGAGGAATAAATTGAGAAATAAATGGAGAAGAATAAAGGGAGAACAGTAAATAGAGAGTATGTGGAGAGAAACAAATGGAGAGGAATATGTGGAGAGGAATGAATGGAGAGGATATGTGGAGAGAAATGAATGGAGAGAAATGAATGGAGAGGAATATGTGGAGAGAAACAAATGGAGAGGAATATGTGGAGAGAAACAAATGGAGAGGAATATGTGGAGAGGAATGAATGGAGAGGATATGTGGAGAGGAATATGTGGAGAGAAACAAATGGAGAGGAATATGTGGAGAGGAATGCATGGAGAGGATATGTGGAGAGAAATGAATGGAGAGAAATGAATGGAGAGGAATATGTGGAGAGGAATATGGGGAGAGAAACAAATGGAGAGGAATATGTGGAGAGGAATGAATGGAGAGGATATGTGGAGAGAAATGACTGGAGAGGAATAAATGGAGAGGAATAAATGGAGAGGAATAAACGGAAAGGAATATGTGGAGAGGAATAAATGGAGAGGAATGTGTAAAGGAGTGAATGGAGAGGAATATGTGGAGTGGAATCAATGAAGAGCAATATGTGGAGAAGAATAAATGGACACGAATAAGTGGAGAGGAATAAATGGAGAGAGATGTGTAGAGAGGAATATGTAGAGTGAATGGAGAGAGATGTGTAGAGAGGAATAAATGGAGGGGAATATGTAGAGTGAATGTTAACTATATTAGATCTGTGCTTCCTGTAAATGCACATCAGGTACGAATTTGCATAGCGGGTAGACAACGTAAACAGCAAGCTATTAGATACTCTGAACTAGTTGAGTCAGTTTGAAGCACACGTACTCAGACATAGAAGAAATCTCTGATAACACATTACTTAACACCACATGACATAGGAAGAGGATAGGCTTTCTTCTGGGCATTGCGAGAAACGAGTAATTCACAATGTTATCCTTCGTAATTCTAATCGTGGGTATGGTTTCTAGAGCGTCTTGTCAATCCTTGATGGCTACTCCACACGCGTCTGGGTTCAGTGTATGAATATGTGTGCAGTTGTTATAAGTTATAGAATTTGCTGGGGTTCAAGCCTCGGTCCTGACAAGTAAGAGTCTACCCAGTTGTTGTTGTTTTATGTCCATAATGAGTAATAACCATTTTGTGCGCCCTGAAAAGGACGTTAAGTGGCGGGTTGTAGTAGATGTCCTCACATCCCGAGCATGCTGATGAAAGTGGACCGCGATCCTTCAGGTGGTTGTGCTATGACTGACTTCATCTGTGTGGCGCTCACTACTGCGGGGATCACATCGATACATGTCTCGTCAGCCAGACTGCCTTGAAAACAGCCTGTTTACATGAAACGATAAACGGAAGAGAAATTGTGGTTTTGGTCAGTGTATTGTGCCTGACCCTGACGCGTCGTCCTGGTCAGGGCCTTACCGGACTAGCGTCTTAGTTCCCACTACACAGATGTAAATGGATACGTGATCTTTAGTAAAAGAAGTCAAGAAAAGCAAGAAGACAGATCCCCTCGCCCCTAATACAATGAAGTCTCTAACACTTCCTTCCCGACGGCAACGTCTGCTAAACAACTATCGCCATTTGTATACAACGTCTGTCACCTTAGCGAGATTTCGCGAGAAGAAAGAGCGCGTGTTTTCGACCAGTACGTGCAGTGTTTGAGTAATTCTTACGTTCTAGCTACTTAATATCTTAATATTGGGGTCGCCTGGTCTCGCGCTTGATGCCTAATACGTGCTGGTAAACCGGCCCGATTCGTGACACCACTAGTCTGAAAGAAAACAGGCAGTGACAGATCGCTTTCCCTTAAGGGCACTAGAACCGTCTTTATTACGGCATTTTCTTCCGATGATGTGAGATTTCAGGACGAGGTTTATGAGATGCCTATGTGCGAGAGCGGGAAGTGATTACCACAATATCTGACATGAATATATTACCACGTACTAACAAAACAGAAGTTCCCTCTGGAATATCGTCTGTCCTTAATTTTTTTGTAAAGAAACGACGGATAATGCTTACACTCACCAGAATCGTTATAGAGGTCATCAACATAAAAGAGATGTGACGCAATGTGTCTATTGCCAGTCCCTCCCATCTGACTTATACTTTGTCACAAAAAGACCGATCGTCCTCAATGGGACCACACAACTCATAGATATATATGTATATATACGAGGCGTGTTCAAACGAAACCGGACCTAACTGCACCAGGGGAAGATACGTACGATGCGCTTGATGGCGTCACTTCTGATGTAAACATCATATATCAACCGTCAAGTTTGCAAAATTTCATTATCGTCCGACTCATAGTTTCCTCAGCAGACCGTTGAAAACATGACGGGTGTGATATGGAATTCGTCCAGAGTTGCTCAGCGAGCGGTGATTCGGTTTCTAACAGCTGAAGGATGTCGACCAGTTGACATTCATCGCAGAATGCAGGCAGTGTATGGTGACAAAACCAACTTCCCGGTCTGAACCGGTACCCATTTAAGGCTGGGTCGACCATGGAGCCATTGCGGTCTGAAAAATCATTTCCACTTCAACTGGGGAATGAACAGAAAACCACTCAGATGCGGCTTCCTACTAACTGACCACTCTACTACTACTTCTACTGTGACATGGCCATATCTGTTACGAGGAGTTATTGGGGGGGGGGGGGGGGGGTGACATTTCAAATGCATCTTTGTTCTTGTACGAAGATATGCAGGAATATTAATGAACCCAGTAAGTGCATGAGAACTAGGTTACGCTGTTGTTGAACAAATTAGCTGTCGCCTGAGTAAACTTAGTGGGGTCAGCCAGAGGAGGATTAAACGTATAAGGTAGACTAATTATCTTGATCTGAGCACACGTGAACAGGGGTTGTGCAGGTTGAGTCACATAGTATTATAAAGACGAATATGACAAGTAGATTGCTTGACGGAACTGTAGACTTCAAGGCAGAGATAAAGCTAAGAAGCCAATAAGAATGAAATGTCATACGTATGTCTTTAACTGGAAGAGTATGAGCTTATAATGGCAGGAGAAATACCAGAGAGAAATGCCAGAGAGAAATGCCAGAGAGAAATGCCAGAATGAATAACCAGAGAGAAATACCAGAGAGAAATGGAATAGAGAAATGCCAGAGAGAAATGCCCCAGAGAGAAATGCCCCAGAGAGAAATGCCAGAGAGAAATGCCCAAGAGGTGTCTAATAGTGATACTTTTTCCAGCAGTTTACAAAAAATTATAAATCATGTTTCCAAAATGCATCTTACAAATCAGGAGTATAAAAAAAAGCCATGAGAAGAAAGAACGTGATAAACGGTTTTTTTAAAAGTGGGAATGAGTGCAACTTTTTAAAATGTCTCATTGAAATCCTCTATGTATTTGACGCAAAAAGAAACAGTTGGAAAAATGCATTTCTAAAAGAAAGTTGGTTTGGGTAATCATGCACATGATTGTATGAAGGGACATATGCAGAAAATTAAAATGGAAAATAAAAAGGAAACACACATGAATGCACATGTGGAAGTGAGTTTGGACATAGTGAGAAGTCAACACAATTTAGGCCTTGCCTTGTATCACAACCGAGTTTTCATCAAAAGAAGATAGAAATAAAATAACGTTACCAATTGTCACACCCCTCTGACTAAAACACGTACCCCACCCATCGGTCGCCAACCATTATGAAATCGCGGAAGGTTTTCTGTGGGGTACCGGCTGAAACAGTAAACTAAAAAAAATATTTTACTTTTAAAGCAGTTTTAATTGTAATCGGTGTTATAAAGTTTTAGTAATATCATAAATTTTAAATATTGAATATAACCCATAACAATATGAGTAGTTGTAGATTGTGTGTTCCCAGTGGATACACTGATGCGACAAATAGTCAAACACATCAATGCGCAGACCCCCCAGAGCTTTACATAAGCAGTTTTGGGGGGAACCAAACATCCGGGTCATCACATTCTGTACGGAGATTTCTTTACGTAAGCGAATTCCACAAAATAAAATCAATGGTATGTTTTGGCCACTAATCAGATGGGTGGATTGAGTAACCTTGAAATATGTCGTAAGTTTAAATTATACTGATTATATTAGACTGAAAAATCTATTTCTGGTGTTTTCTTTTGTTATATAATAAGGCCCTTTTTTTTAATGAATCGAGGTCGCGGGTCACTTTGCTTCTATAAAATGGGGCCACGGGTTACTTTGCTTCTATAAAATGGGGCCACGGGTTACTTTGCTTCTATAAAATGGGGTAAATGGTCACTTTGCTTTTATAAAATGTGGTAACTGGTCACTTTGCTTCTATAAAATGGGGGTCACGGGTTACTTTGCTTCTATAAAATGGGGTCACGAGTTACTTTGCTTCTATAAAATGGGGCCACGGGTTACTTTGCTTCTATAAAATGGGGCCACGGGTTACTTTGCTTCTATAAAATGGGGGTCATGGGTTACTTTGCTTCTATAAAATGGGGTCACGAGTTACTTTGCTTCTATAAAATGGGGCCACGGGTTACTTTGCTTCTATAAAATAGGGTCACGGGTTACTTTGCTTCTATAAAATGTGGTAACTGGTCACTTTGCTTTTATAAAATGGGGTAACTGGTCACTTTGCTTTTATAAAATGTGGTAACTGGTCACTTGCTTCTATAAAATGTGGTAACTGGTCACTTTGTTTCTATAAAATGAGGTCGCTGGTCACTTTGCTTCTATAAAATGTGGTAACTAGTCACTTTGCTTCTATAAAATGGAGCCACGGGTTACTTTGCTTCTATAAAATGGGGCAACGGGTTACTTTGCTTCTATAAAATGGGGTCACTGGTTACTTTGCTTCCACAAAATGTGGTAACTGGTCACTTTGCTTCTATAAAATGGGGCAACGGGTTACTTTGCTTCTATAAAATGGGGTCGCTGGTCACTTTGCTTCTATAAAATGTGGTAACTGGTCACTTTGCTTCTATAAAATGGGGTCACGGGTTACTTTGCTTCTATAAAATGGGGTCACGGGTTACTTTGCTTCTATAAAATGGGGTCATTGGTTACTTTGCTTCCATAAAATTAGGTCACGGGTTACTTTGCTTCTATAAAATTGGTTCACTGGTCCCTTTGCTTCTATAAGATGGTGTCCTTGGTCACATTGCTTCTATAAAATTGAGTCACTGGTCACTTTGCTTCTATAAAATAGGATCGCGCCTCGAAAAAGGCTGGGAACATGTGGCCTAAAACAATCCCAGAAGATATCTGCAACGATTTTGTTCCTAGAAAACATACTGACATTTGAAAGTGCCAGTGAGAGAACTACACGTAATAGTTTGATCTGGAATCAACACAAACAACCATTATGGTGCTTTCTGGGTAGATTATTTTGTCACGTGACAGTCAATATTCTCGAGACTAGCATATCCGGGTCGAAATGTTCACGCGTCTGCTGAAGGCTGGGATTATAATGGAAGGTTGCGGGAACTTTCCTACATGATCCTGAAACATGGAAAAAGGTTTAGTCACATATAATGTCCTATAGCTTATCGAATATTAAGAAGGCGTCTGCTGTCTGCGACAGGATTTTTAACGTTTTATAAAGCGCTAATCAAAGCTGAAACTGTGAAATAATGCAATTATTATAGTACGTCATTGGTGTACATCATCATCATGTGCCGGACTCATCTTGGGAGAACGTGGTCTGATTAGAAATGTTTCCCCACAGAAAATGCCATGAAAGATCGTTTAGCAATATAAATACTTCTTCTTCTTCTTGTTCTTCTTCTTCTTCTTCTTCTGCTTCTTCTTCTTTGATCAACTGATGCTGTGCTTCTAGTCCGATGAGGTTCCCAATCAACTGATGCTAGGCTTCTAGTCCGGTGAGATTTACGATCAACTGATGCTAGGCTTCTAGTCCGCTGAGGTTCGCGATCAACTGATGCTGTGCTTCTAGTCCGGTGAGGTTCACGATCAACTGATGGCTAGGCTTCTAGTCCGGTGAGGTTCCCGATCAACTGATGCTAGGCTTCTAGTCCGGTGAGGTTCACGATCAACTGATGCTGTGCTTCTAGTCCGGTAAGGTTCACGATCAACTGAAGCTAGGCTTCTAGTCCGGTGATGTTCACGATCAACTGATGGCTAGGCTTCTAGTCCGGTGAGGTTCCCGATCAACTGATGCTAGGCTTCTAGTCCGGTGATGTTCACGATCAACTGATGCTGTGCTTCTAGTCCGGTAAGGTTCACGATCAACTGATGCTAGGCTTCTAGTCCGGTGATGTTCACGATCAACTGATGGCTAGGCTTCTAGTCCGGTGAGGTTCACGATCAACTGATGCTAGGCTTTTAGTCCGGGGAGGTTCACGATCAACTGATGCTATGCTTCTAGTCCGGTGAGGTTCACGATGAACTGATGATAGGCTTCTAGTCCGGTGAGGTTCACGATCAACTGATGATAGGCTTCTAGTCCGGTGAGGTTCACGATCAACTGATGCTATGCTTCTAGTCCGGTGAGGTTCATGAAGGAGACTGTGTTTCAGGTCTTCGCCGGTCCCCCACAGCTTTTCGAGCATGGTCGCTCCCCCAGGTCAGACTGCCTCTCTTTGGCCTGCATAGGTAGGACAGTCCTGCAGAATATGTTCTGGTGTTTGTTTGGGTGCTACACAATCGCACGTGGTAGTGTCTCTGAGACCCATTCTGTGGGGGTGAGGCTTTGAATCTATAATGTTCCATTCTGAGTCTGAAGATCTTTGTCTGCCCATCTCTATCAAGTTTGTCTATGCTGTCATTTTCTGGCTTGTATTATTTGTGCTGGTCTCTCCATTCTGTCCTCATAGATCGTTTGATGAGTGTCTTTGCTTCTTTATAGCTCTGGATGGGGAGTCTGCGTGCCTCAATATCCGGTATTTGCTAGTTCATCTGCTTTCTTGTTTTCAGGGATCTCACAGTGGACCGTATCCAAACTAGAATTAAATATATTTTTTGAGACAGCAATCCTCCTTCTTCTTCTTCTTCTGCGTACGCAGTCAGACAGTAACCATTATTTTTTCGAAAAAAGCGGCGGTCATCCTGAGGCTCTCGCCACTGCCATAGAGCTTGTCTTGCAGTTCCACTGGTAATGGCCACATCTGCTCTCTCTGATCCTCGTATGTCGGGCAGTTCTGCAGCAGATGTTCAGCGGTCATTTTACCAGTACCGCACGGGCATTCGTCGGTACACCCTATCTTCAATTTGTTGAATAGGTGATACCTCAGTCTGTTGTGGCCAGTGCGAAGTCTGAAGACAACGACCTGCTCTCTTCGGTTCAACTGGTAATAGGCATCGTTTTTGGTGTAACCAGTATGTTCGGTTTCCCATTTGTTCATGTATCTGGCAGACAGCAATCCGATGTTGCATTTTATTTTATGTGAGAGTCTATCTTGTTTGGGGCTGAGATGGCTTGGAGTACACTCCTGGAGTCTGTTAGAATGACCGTTTTCCTTGTAGTTATGTTTTGGCTGAAAAGAATATGAGTTGCTGCTTGAACAGCTCTTGTTTCAGCTCTGAAATTGGTACAGGTTTCTCCTGTTGGTATGGAGTGATTTTCTGTGTCGCCATTGGAGTGTTCGATGTAGATTCCACTGCATCCCCTTTTGTTGCTCACCGAGACAGATCCATCTGTGTCCAAGAGTTGCTAGGGTACTGTCCCTTGAGCTCCCGTAGAACGTGTGTCCAAGAGTTGCTAGGGTACTGTCTCTTGAGCTCCTGTAGAACGTGTGTCCAAGAGTTGCTAGGGTACTGTTCCTTGAGCTCCTGTAGAACGTGTGTCCACGAGTTGCTAGGGTACTGTCTCTTGAGCTCCTGTAGAACGTGTGTCCAAGAGTTGCTATGGTACTGTCTCTTGAGCTCCTGTAGAACATGTGTCCAAGAGTTGCTATGGTACTGTCTCTTGAGCTCCTGTAGAACATGTGTCCAAGAGTTGCTAGGGTACTGTCTCTTGAGCTCCTGTAGAACGTGTGTCCAAGAGTTGCTAGGGTACTGTCTCTTGAGCTCCTGTAGAACGTGTGTCCAAGAGTTGCTAGGGTACTGTCTCTTGAGCTCCTGTAGAACGTGTGTCCAAGAGTTGCTAGGGTACTGTCTCTTGAGCTCCTGTAGAACGTGTGTCCAAGAGTTGCTAGGGTACTGTCTCTTGAGCTCCTGTAGAACGTGTGTCCAAGAGTTGCTAGGGTACTGTCTCTTGAGCTCCTGTAGAACGTGTGTCCAAGAGTTGCTAGGGTACTGTCTCTTGAGCTCCTGTAGAGCGTGGATTTTTTGCTCTGTTGTCGGCTGCTAACTTTTCTTTGTTAACCCTGGAACCTCTAAGATTATTTTGGACCGGTCCTGGCTCCGTGTCCAGGGTACTGGAATTAGGGCTTCGCACTTTTTGGTTTCAACTTCAAGGATGTCTGCGTGTTTTCTGTGGATTTCTCTGGCCTGATGGCTGGGGCTTTTCCTTAGTATTCTGTTTTGTGTTCTCTCTTGTAACGTCTGATGAAGAGAATGATCAGGTAACCTTTTTAGTTTTTCAAACTGAGTAAGGAATTTATATTTTCTGCTTAATTCAAGGTGCTCAGTATTTGCTGCTCCTTTTTCACATCTCTGTATTTGGAGTGCTTTTCAATGCTCTAAGGGTAATTCTGAAACTCATAGTTTAAACTCGGTCTAGGTTTCTAGTGTTTGTTTTGGCCGCTGTTGACCAAGTGCTAGAGACATATTCCATGATTGCACCAGTGTAGACCTGCTGGTGGATTTTTTTTAAAGCTTTTGTTTTTATCATGGAGTTAGTTTAGAAGCATAAATTTACAAGCAGAAAATCGGCATACAGCTCCATTCCAACATTTTCTCATTTTCCATACCATGTGTGATCTCACAAGCCACATCGCATGACATGAAAGGGGTGGATAGTGGATGCAAACAGGATGAAGCCACATCGCATGGCATGAAACGGGTGCGTAGTGGATGCAAACAGGACGAATAATGGAGCAGGGGCCCGAAAGAAACTGTGTGCCCCATGTTAAATGATTATCTCGGAGGCCCTGATAGACACTGCTGTCAGAGATGAAGTTTTAGCTACTTCGTTTGGTACTTTCGCATTAACTGGTACATTATTATATAAAGAAAATAACTAAATGCAAAAAGAAACGAAACGCAACATAAAGAATTCGCCTCCTAACATAATTCTAACATACCCCTAACCATAACACTCAATTTAACACTAACCCTAACATTAACAAAAGCCTAACCATAACCTCAGGCCTGTTAGTAGCCCTAACCCTACCCCAACTTTAACTCTAATGTAACCCAAACCCTTCCCATGCAGTTTCCCTAAATTTAAGGTTAAATACCAAAACCAGCCCAATTTCTTGCGTTTCGTTTCTTTTTGCGTTTCATTATTTTCCTTGTATAATAGTGTACCAGTCATTGTACTAGACATTAGCTTTTTATAAAGCGGAGTGATCAGTCCCCCTTCCTCTGTGCCTTTCCTTCCCCAACATTAAGCCGGATACATATTTGCAGCTGGTTCGAAAAGAGGATGTCAACAGTGCGGATCGAAGCCTGTACTTTTACTGAGAGGAAGCCACCTCGGATTAAGGTTTTTATTGTTATCTGTGAAAGACCATTGGAAGTATCTTCACTTTCATCCTTGACAGATGCTAACCCATATTTAGCCTGGTAAACTATAGCGAAAATGACAGTCAGCGTGACCTGCCGCCATAAATCGACATCACATGCTGGTTTGTGGTTGGACTTCCAGTCCAGGCACATAATTGTCCTCCCTTGACCAGCTGCCGTACGACAGATTAACCGTTTTCCGGTCATCGTCCACCACGGCCATTACAACTGACCACGTGGTTGTCAGGAACGGTAATGTGACCTTTGGTTTCTAGTTTCAATGTAACTTAAATTTGCAAATTGGGTTAGAAGCTTGCTAACCTGGTCAATTCTATCTTGTCTGTTTTTCTATTTCACATCTGCTAAAAATGAAGTGGATAAGTGATACTCGACTGATTATTTCTAGTTCCACTTGAACATTGACCTACAGCCGTTTCCATCCGCCTATTTCTATTCTGGGTAGCCATCTTGAATCACCGGCCCAAAAATGAATTGGCTGAACACGATCGTTATTGCCTCAAGGATTAAGTCAAGAGCCATTGCCTAGCAGCTTATAGTGATGGATTTTACGCGTGTTGTGTCTCTCTCTCCCCTCTCTTCGACTCTTATACCTCCATTACTTAGTGTTTCGTGTCTCTCTCTCCCCTCCCTACCCCTCTTATACCTCCATTACTTAGTGTTTTATGTCTCTTCCCTCCCTACCACTCTTATACCTCCATTACTTAGTGTTGTGTGTCTCTCTCTCCCCTCCCTACCTCTCTATTACCTCCACTAATTGGTGCTGTGTCTCTCTCTCCTCTCTCTCTCTCCTTTCTCTCACCTCCCTACCTCTCTATTATCTACACTACTTGGTGTTGTGTCTCTCTCCCCTCTCTCACCTCCCTGCCACTCTATTACCTCCCTACGTATCTCTCTCCTCTCCCTACCACTCTATTACCTCCACTACGGTGTTGTGTGTGTCTCTCTCTCATCTGTCACCTTTCTACCTCTCTATTACCTCCACTACGGTGTTGTGTGTGTCTCTCTCTCCTCTCTCACCTCCCTACCTCTCTTTTACCTCCACTACGGTATTGCGTGTCTCTCTCTCTCCTCTCTCTCAGCTTCCAGCCACTCTATTACCTCACTACGTCTCTCTCCTCTCCCTACCACTCTATTACCTCCACTACGGTGTTGTGTGTGTCTCTCTCACCTCCCTGACTCTCTATTACCTGCACTACGGTGTTGTGTCTCTCTCTCTCCTCTCTCTCACCTCCCTGCCACTCTATTATCTCCCTACTTCTCTCTCTCCTCTCTCTACCACTCTATTACCTCCACTACTTGGTGTTGTGTCTCTCTCTCACTTCCCTACCTCTCTCTCACTTCCCTACCTCTCTCTCACTTCCCTACCTCTCTCTCACTTCCCTACCTCTCTCTCACTTCCCCACTTCTCTCTCACTTCCCTACCTCTCTCTCACTTCCTTACCTTTCTCTCACTTGCCTACCTCTCACTGACCTTCCTACCTCTCTATTACCACTACTTGGTGTTGTGTATCTCTCTCACCTCCCTATCACCCAAGAATGTCCGCGAGAAGATACAATTATTTGATACATCTATATTCATCTAAGCTGTTTGTATATCGCGTTTGTATTGCCATTTATCCACAACAAAAATATTTGGTCTTAATGTTTACGTCCTGTCGTTTCCTCTAAAGTGTGCCCACACCGAAGTAACACAAACTTGCTGACGTAGTCCACACCGAAGTAACGCAAACTTGTTGACGTAGTCCACGCCGAAGTAACCCAAACTTGTTGACGTAGTCCACACCGAAGTAACCCAAACTTGTTGACATAGTCCACACCGAAGTAACCCAAACTTGTTGACGTAGTCCATGCCTAAGTAACCCAAACTTGCTGACGTAGTCCACACTGAAGTAACCCAAACTTACTGACGTAGTCCACACCGAAGTAACCCAAACTTGCTGACGTAGTCCACACCGAAGTAACGCAAACTTGCTGACGTAGTCCAAACCGAAGTAACACAAACTTGCTGACGTAGTCCACACCGAAGCAACCCAAACTTGCTGATGTAGTCCACACCGAAGTAACGCAAACTTGCTGACGTAGTCCTTACCGAAGTAACGCAAACTTGCTGACGTAGTCCACACCGAAGTAACCCAAACTTTGCTGATGTAGTCCACACCGAAGTAACCCAAACTTGGTGACGTAGTCCACACCGAGGTAATCCAAACTTGCTGATGTAGTCCACACCGAATTAACCTAAACTTGCTGATGTAGTCCACACCGAAGTAGCCCAAACTTTGTGACGTAGTCCACACCGAAGTAACACAAACTTGCTGATGTAGTCCACACCGAAGTAACCCAAACTTACTGATGTAGTTCACACCGACTTACCCAAACTAGCTGATGTAGTCCCCACCTAAGTAACCCAAACTTGCTGACGTGGCCATCTGCATCTGATTCTCAATTGTTCTGCATTTTATTTTTATTGTCACAGTCCAAATGGATGGTTTCCTTTTTGTAAGCTTGTATTTAACTTGACACGACCGTTGTCCGTTTGCGTGGACTTCTATTTCTCCTGGTTTAACCAACTGCCCAACTGATCTGGCAAAGATGGCGCCGTAACTGGCTGCGAGTCTACATTTCTCTACTGTTTTGGATCATTATGGATGCCGCCAGACCCCGGATTTGCCTGGAATTCACACTAGTCGACGACTTACACTTGTGATCCCGGAAACGTGGTGTTGTTTTCCGTCTGGACTTGTTATTTCGTTCTTTTTTTTGTGATTTCTTCCATCCGTTTATCCTGGACTGGACGCCGGCTGAATGGCACTACGCGTATACCTGTGTCGTATTTCACGGGTTAGTTCTGCCGGTTCACCTTCACGAATTTGGCGTGTGTGGATTTTAGATGCTACTATGATGAGCTGAATACAGCTGGGGAGAGATGCCAGACCCACTCACACGCTGAGTGTTGTCCATACGACCTCTTGTGGTTATCGAAAAGGCACGACAAACTGCGTTAGATGCCATCCCACCTTTCTACCCTGCGGGTTACATGTTTACGGAAAGGCTTCGGTGGTAACCATGAGGCAAAGTCTGCATCCTATGCTATCTCCAGTCGTCTCGATGAATGTCTTGCCACTGGCAAAAGGTAGCTTAGGCTCTGTGAGTGAGGTTGACAAAAGGTAGCTTAGGCTCTGTGAGTGAGGTTGACAAAAGGCGCAGTTTCTTCCTCACTTTAATCCAAATCACCGCGCAAGTCACCCATTTCAGCGGACACAGCAAGAGATACGACTGTCCACACGGCTGAACAAAGAGAGTGGTCTTCATCACTTGTGATGGACAACTATGTGACTAGAGAGAACCAACTGCCCCATAAACAAGAGAGCTGGAGTTCTGTTCACAGCCTCTATTAGTGTAGCTTGTTAATCTGTTTTTATTTTTTGTAAAGGGTCTGCCTTTCTCTGTATTCTACTGACGGAGGCACGAACCTGTCCACACCGGCTCACGGCCTTTTATGTGATACCAAGGCATATGAACCAGTGCTCGGGTGCGTGTGTGTGTCTGTATGTACATATGGTAATTAGGACGCTCTCAGAGGTCAACCCAACCAAAGTGCAATGGAAGGGTCTCAACTTGAGCGCACAAATGAAAGTTATGTAAGTGTGTGATTATTGGACAGAGTCAAATGAAATAGAATGTGAAATCAAAAGAAATAGGACGACTTGTTAATCTATTTTTAAAATTTGTTCTAAATTTTACGTGTTTGCCTCACTAGTTTCTACTGGCGGGGGCGCGCCTATTCCACCACAGACCATAGCCAATTGGGCGACATTAAGACGCATAAACCAGTGCTTGGATGTATGTGTGCGTCTGTATGTACCTATGCTAAGTTTGTGCGCTCTCAGAAGCTAGCCCAACCAAAGTGCAATGAAAGGGTCCTACCCTAAGGGCACGTGTGACAGTTGTGCAAGACTGTGACTGTAGGGCAGTCAAATGAAACAAGAGTGTGACTGTAGGACAGAGTCAAATGAAGCAAGAGTGTGTGGAAAGAAGAGAGATCTCTTCAAGAGAGGACGACGTGTTAATCCAGTCCTCTTCAACCTTTGTATACCCGGCATCCACTTTTGTAACTTCTATGAGAGTTAATTACCTTAAGCATAGTAAAATCTAAATTGAACAAATCTCAATAATTGTCGACTAAGTCTGCGTATTTTGAATGTTTTTAATCATCATGTGACATATCCTTTGCAGAACGTTGCGACCATCACAGTCCGTCTGAAACTATCGTTTGCCAAATCTCGAGCTTGCTCCAGAGGCATGCCCAAGCATTCCTTGACATCTTGGTGCCATTGCATTTTTGATCTGTCTCTGCCTCCCTTTCCCGCCACCATACCTTATATTACTGTTATCTTAAGACCTCGCTAAATTTTTTTTTCATGATGGAATTTATGAACCAATTCTTCCATATGTCCAACTCTAGTCGAACGTCTGCACTTTTTCTTTCTTTTTTTGTAAAAATAGGACCTTTCTATAACATTTAGACTCATGGGTAAATGTCCATGTTTCACAGCCGTATGATGCCACGGGGAAAGCACAGGTTATCAACATGTGCGCTTTTGTTGGTTTTCTGGTATTCTGCCATTATTTCCTCGGGTAATGTTAAAACAGCATGTCATTATTCTGATACCGCCCACATAAAAGCTACAATCGTCCACTACTCGGTGATATCGTCCACTACTCGGTGATATCGCCCACTACTCGGTGATATCGCCCACTACTCGGTGATATCGTCCACTACTCGGTGATATCGCCCAATTTGAAGAGCATCGTGTTAATCAACACACAAAATGACACCCATACAGTTCCCAAAAAACAAAAATAAATGGTTTAGTATAAATAAAAGCTTGTGATCAGAAACGCAGTTGTTCATATTGACTTGTTATCTTTCCTTACGGATGATAACAGGGGAACATCCTTGTGGCGTGTTGCATTTGGGCTATTTTTAGAAATATGGGTCAATGTGCTAGATTTTTCGAGATGAGTATGCCAGGAAATTCACTCGAATTTATTATGAACGTATGAAAATAGCATAGACATATTAAAGTGAGCTGCCCGAGTGTTACCGGAGTCTAAACGGGTAGCAAAGCATTGTAAGACTGCAACCTGCTTAACATGTTGTAAGAGGCACTAAGGAGATCAATGTTTGATGCCCTAGCTTGGAAAGGAAGACTAACTTCTGGGCAGACGAAACATACTGATCAGACAAGTTAGTCAGGGTCAGGCAAAACATACTGGTCAGACACGTTAGTCAGGGTCAGGCAAAACATACTGATTAGACATATTGGTCAGGGTCAGGCAAAACATTCTGGTCAGACATGTTAGTCAGGGTCAGGCAAAACATACTGATCAGACATGTTAGTCAGGGTCAGGCAAAACATACTGAGCAGGCATGTTAGTCAGGGTCAGGCAAAACATACTGATTAGACATGTTAGTCAGGGTCAGGTAAAATATACTGAGCAGACATGTTAGTCAGGGTCAGGCAAAACATACTAATGTTAGTCAGGGTCAAGCAAAACATTCTGATGTTAGTCAGGGTCAGGCAAATCAGACTGTTCAGACATGTTAGTCAGGGTCAGGCAAAACATACTGATCGGAAATGCTAGTCAGGGTCAGGCAAAACATACTGATCGGACATGTTAGTCAGGGTCAGGCAAAACATACTGATCGGACATGTTAGTCAGGGTCAGTCAAAACATACTGATCGGACATGTTAGTCAGGGTCAGGCAAAACATACTGATCAGACATGTTAGTCAGGGTCAGGCAAAACATACTGATCAGACATGTTAGTCAGGGTCAGGCAAAACATACTGATCGGACATGTTAGTCAGGGTCAGGCAAAACATACTGATCAGACATGTTAGTCAGGGTCAGGCAAAACATACTGATCAGACATGTTAGTCAGGGTCAGGCAAAACATACTGATCGGACATGTTAGTCAGGGTAAGGCAAAACATACTGATCGGACATGTTAGTCAGGGTCAGACAAAACATACTGGTCAGACATGTTAGTCAGGGTCAGGCAACACATACTGATCAGACAAGTTAGTCAGGGTCAGACAAAACATACTGGTCAGACATGTTAGTCAGGGTCAGGCAAAACATACTGGCCAAGGCCCTCACCTTGGCTTCCCAGTAACCCTTCTTGGAAAAGGGCTGTTTTCATGGCAACCTGCATCTGGGGTAGTTGCTTGCCGCCGCGATTCAATCTCTACCAGTGTTCGTAAAGCGATCTCAGTCCCGCCAGGCGGTGCGATAGCGCGGGCTTGCGGAAAACGCTCGCCTGCCTTTCCCCGTAGAGCTATTGGGGTGCGGTTTGTTTTGGCGTCTCCTCCACCGAGGTGCGCTTCTCTGGTCCGTATCAGGAAACGTGTTCAGTCCGTGGTGATTTATCTAAGGCTTATAGCAGAGCTCGACAGGTCGTCTCGCTGGTGGTCAGACTCTCGCAAAGAGCTTGTGACCGGCAAATGGAAAGCGGGAATCGTGCCTCAAGGCCCTGTGTTCTCCCGGGGACCAACCCTCGGGAGAAGGACAGGCCAAATTGTGTCTAGCTAGTCCCAGTGAAATTCATCGCCGAGGTCGTTGGGATCCGTTCTGCACAAAGCGCTGCCATCCCTTCTCGAGCGAGCCCGGTCGGTCGGTCGTCTGGTGCGTGTAGGGGCCCCTGTCAGGCGGTCCTAGGTCGACGGAGTGAGGGACGGGTGGAACAACCGTCCGTCCGTCCCGTCAGTCGGTCCCTGCGGCCGTCCCAGTGAGGCTTTTTTACACACCCTTCCTCCGCCGACCGGTGTGTGCGCTACGTACGTCTCTGACAGATATCTGGTTGGTCCTGCCAGTAGTCATATATAACTGTGGCATTTCTAGAGCTAATACATGCTTACCAAGCTCCGACCCTCGCGGAAAGAGCGCTTTTATTAGTTCAAAACCAATCGTCGTTTCCCCTCGCGGGGTTGCGGCGTCCCCACTGGTGACTCTGGATAACTTTGTGCTGATCGCATGGCCTCATGTGCCGGCGACGCATCTTTCAAATGTCTGCCCTATCAAATGTCGATGGTAAGTGACATGCCTACCATGTTTGTAACGGGTAACGGGGAATCAGGGTTCGATTCCGGAGAGGGAGCATAAGAAACGGCTACCACATCCAAGGAAGGCAGCAGGCGCGCAACGTACCCATTCCCGGCACGGGGAGGTAGTGACGAAAAATAACAATACGGGACTCTTTCGAGGCCCCGTAATTGGAATGAGTACACTTTAAACCCTTTAACGAGGATCTATTGGAGGGCAAGTCTGGTGCCAGCAGCCCCGGTAATTCCAGCTCCAATAGCGTATATTAAAGTTGTTGCAGTTAAAAAGCTCGTAGTTGGATCTCAGGCGCAGGCGGGCGGTCCGGCTCGCGCCGGTTCACTGCCCGTTGTCTCCTGCCCTACCGTCTGCCGGCTCTCTCCCACGGCTGCTCTTCGCTGAGCGTCCTGGGTGGCCGGCGCGTTTACTTTGAAAAAATTAGAGTGTTCAAAGCAGGCCTCGGCTGCCTGAATAATGGTGCATGGAATAATGGAATAGGACCTCGGTTCTATTTTGTTGGTTTTCGGAACTGGAGGAAATGATTAACAGGGACAAACGGGGGCATTCGTATTGCGGCGTTACCTGCTACGGTAATCTGGTCTTCACCCTGCAGAAATCGCAGGCTCCAGAAACTTGGCCATTGACAAACTAAAAGCCCTCTATTGATACGTTCTGGCTAATATTGAACGAGTGCTGGAAATAGACCCTCGGAAGACAGGTCAGTTTTACCCTACTAATGACAGGGCGTTGCTACGGTAATCCTGCTAAACTCGAGAGGAGCCGCAGACAAATTGGTTCACGTACTAGGCTGATAAGCCAACGGTGCGAGGTGAGGGATTACCGCCGAACGCCTCTAAGCCAAAAATCCCGCCTAAAAGCAGCTCAGCACGAATGCAAAGGGAGGCTTCGACATGGTGGGGATCTGGGGCCCACGCTCCAGCCCCGCCCGGTCAAGCCGCAGAATGAGGTCTCTGCCGTCCGCTGATCAAAGTGGGCGGGAAGCTGCTCGATATTCACCCCATACGGCGATGAGGTATGAAATCATTTGTAGAAGACTTAGTTCTCGGTCGGGGTGCCCTAAGCAGTAGATCAGCTACCTCACTGCGGACTGCTGAGACTCAACCCTTGACCATGAGATATGTCCGCTCCCCAGGCGAACAACATCTCCGTGCAAGACTAGGCTTGTCACCTGGTCAAATGCACTATTTCGAGAGGAATCACAGGTCGCTGACATTTGGTCCACGTGCTTGGCTGATAAGCTACCATCTGAGGGATTACGACCGAACGCCTCTAAGCCAGAATCCCGCCCAAAATCTCAGCACCGCTGAGATGGGAGGCTACGACATGGCTGGGGCTTGCGTCCCGGCCCGATCGAGCCGCAGGAATGCACCTGGTAAAATGCACTCCTTCCTCGCTCTTTGCCTCTGTCTGCTATCAGTCATTCCAATGGACGCAGAAGAGATGCAGTCCAGCGGACATTGCACCTCCTGCCCTATGGTGACAAGCTCCCGGGTGGCGGGGAATGCTAGGCGTACCATCACTGCAGATGAGCCGAGAAAATAAAGCGAGCAAAAAGATACCTCACTCATATGCATATGCTACGTTTCTGGCAGGACGTGACGATCCTGGGAAAAAGTCACACTGGACTGCCTCTCTTCCGGGATAGTATAAACTAGTACATAGTCCATCATATCATTGCCAAACGCTATAGACACGAGTAGGGAAGACTCGATAGTCCTGCAAGATAACGTCCTAAGAGAGACAACTCTGACCAAAAACAACTGCTGCCTTGCAGTTAGGCTGGGGACAGCCAAGGGCTAAGGAGGGCAACCCTACAGAAACGCCTGTTGAAATAGGATGCACCGAGCCACTGGCTAACAAATTAAAACAGTGCAACGTAAATATCGCTGTAAACAGCGTACGATGTAGAAGAAGATGGCAACCTGCTAACGTGATGAGGGATCGACGTTATCCCCATAGTAGTGACGTTACGCAGATGAAGGCAAGCATAGCACAATCGTCTGAAGGACCCCGGTCCACCTTCATCAGCACGCTTGGGCGGTTGTGCTATTCTTGGCTTCATCTGCGTGTCCATCATTACTACGGGGATCAATGACACCTTTAGAAATTACCAGCTCCATTTTTCAGGTATCCAATATGTAAATATAAATATATATATATAATTAAAGTCAAGATCCCGTCACGCCATGCGATGCACAGGAAATATGGTGTTAGGCCCATATTATTTTGTAACCCGCGGTACATAGTGGGTGATGTGATCAGCATCACGCCCGCCGCCTTTACTTCCCGGATTGAACCGGTACCCATTTAACGATGGATCGACCCGGGAGCCATTACGGTCTGAAAAACCATTTTCGCCTCGACTGGGGGATGAACCCAGGACCGCTCAGATGCGAAGCGAGTGCGCTAACCGCTGCGCTACGCGGCTCCCATGTATATATATCATCATCATGTAGCATGTCCTTTGTAGAACGTCGCTCCCATCACAGCCAATCTGAAAGAAACTCTTTCCCTTGCCAAAACTCCAGCCTCTGACACAGTCATACCCATGCATTTTTGAATATCTTGGAGTCATCGTCTTCTTGGTCTACCCCTTCCTCTTTTGCCTGGCACATACATCCCATCACCGTTCTCTCGAGACCGTTGTGTCTCTTATGTGACCAAAATATTTGAATACACATATTTTTTATTCTTTTCATTTTACGTGTTTGCCTCGATAGATTTTAATGGCTGAGGCGCGCCTATTCTACCCCAGGCCGAAGTCAATTGGGCGACATTAAGACGCATAAACCAGTGCTTGGATGTTTGTGTGCGTCTGTATGTACCTATGCTAGGTTTGTGCGCTCTCGGAAGCTAGCCCAACCAAAGTGCAATGGAAGGGCCTTACCCGGAATTCGCGTGTGAATACACAATTTAGTGGCTCCTCTTCTACTCCCGGGTGTAGATGTTGCTCCTCTTCTACTCCCGGGTGTAGATGTCGCTCTTCTTCTACTCCCGGATGTAGATGTCGCTCCTCTTCTACTCCCGGATGTAGATGTCCCTCCAATTCTACTCTGGGATGTAGATGTTTGCCAGAAAGATCGACACATCATTCCATCCATCCCCTGTCTTCCTCTTTCCTTTGCCCCATTCTTGTCAATGATCTCTAATAGACTATCTTATGTTGTCTTCGAGTAGACTTTTGGTGGCCTTTGGGGTTCGGATCCTTGACTCGTTGCTTCCCATGACTACCGGGGAGGCCAATCGTCTTTCATTTTCTTCATGAAGACATGGCCTAACCACCATGGTTGAGATTGGTCCCCTCGAGTCTGATAGGACTAGGGTTCAATATCTTGTCGTATTGTATAATGGGGGATATTGTGTGTTCTTCTTACTTAGACCATCTTCCTCAGATGCCTTGGCTTGGTTTGGCTTGGTTTGGCTTAGCTTGGTTTGGCTTGGTTTGGCTTAGCTTGACTTGGCTTGGCTTGGCTTGGCTTCGTTTGCTCTCAATCTCCCGCCACCAAACCCTGACACGTGCCCTAAGTAGCAGAATGTAGTCCAGAGAACGTAATGCGTTGTGTCGTATTTTACAGCTTGACTGCGATATTTGCACATTTCGGTCCAACACATCCGACTTCAGCAAGTATTTTTTTAGTACCGGGTTAGCATTCCCTCTTCGATCCCTTCTCCTTAGCCAGTCTGCCCTGCTGCAACCTGTTATCCAGGATCACCGCGTGGAGGTGTAGAAGGGTCTTGGCAGCTCTGGTTCGCTGGCCCTGACGCTAGCAGTCAGCTATGGGTCGCTGACCGCTGCAGCTCATGCGCTTTCCCTCGGATATAGCTTCTTTGGGCTGCTGCCATCATCCATGCCTCGCATCCATAAGTCACAATTGGTGCATATGTGGAGGAATTTACAGCCATTTTAGTTTTCGTACCTATTCCTCTTATCCCGAGGAATCATCTATTTATGGCATGAATAAGTTAGCCAGTTACTGTCATGAATTACCACAAACGGCTTACAGGTCTTCTTCTTCTTCTTCTTCTGCGTTCATTCTCAATCTCCCGCTACCAAGCCCTGAACAGGACTCAGCAAGTAGCAGGATGTAGTCCGAAGATTTGCGTTGTGTCGCTAGTTTACAGTTTGACTGCGATATTTGCACCTTTCGGTCCGACACATCCGTCTTCGGCAGACTTACAGGTTTGATCTACTAAGAGCATTCTGGTTATATGGCGCCAGTGACTCGCACCTCGCCTCTTTTTCTGATAATAAGCCGAAACAAATATTCCAGGGGCAATAACACTGAATATATTGTTTTCAACTGTACTGCGGGTAACTTCCTCGTCGAATGTCTAAACGAATATGGTTTAAGTTCCTAGTCAATGATATAACTTAAAAGACTGCGGTCTGAGGTTCAAAGGAGCGTGCCTTCAACAGTAGAATCGAGAAAGGCAAACCTTTAAACAGAAACTAGGAAAAAATGTGTTAGTCAAATATTACGTTACGAAATGAGAGAGAGAGAGAGAGAGAGAGAGAGAGAGAGAGAGAGAGAGAAAGAGATATTTTAAGAAAGAGAGCGAAAGAACTGTAGAGGGAGAAATAAGAGCGAAAGAGAGAGAGAGGGGGGGGGGTGGAGATTATATATGGTATATTAAGAAATAAAGAAAGAACGGTAGAAGGAGAAAAAAAGGAAAAAGAGAGAAAGAAAAGAGAGAGAGAGAGAGAGAGAGAGAGAGAGAGAGAGACGGTTTTTGTGACGAGGCGTGTAAAAAAATGACAAATATTTCGTGACGTCAAATGTGACCGACTCATAAAGCACTATCCAGACTAATTCCTGCTAACACTTCTTGCATAACAGAACTTCGGGCAGATCTACAGGTGCTCAGTCTTTTTCAGCAAATGGCGATGGGTTAGGTACTGATGGTTTCCACTCTACTGAAGCCAGGTCTGGTTTCAAAATTGTGCAACCTGTATATCGCCGGTTGATTCATTCCAGCATTATCGCCCAGAGACCGAAGATGCACCACTGAATGAGTTAGCTGCATTTCAGGTCTTTGCCTGTTCCCTGCAGCTTTATAAAACAAATGTGCTGTGACAAGACGTAGATACCATCACTGTCAACAACTGTTTTATTCAGGCTTCTTGTGAGACCGAAATCTGTGCACGCCTGGAAGACGTGATCTATCAAGCTCTGGGGTTCCTGCTGACTGGGAATAACAGTTGCAGCGTCATTGGCAAATAACTTCCCTGATCTTGGTTTAAGCTTTGACTTTCGCAAGATTAAACAGGTGGTTATCTGATCTAGTGTAAAGGAAAGTAGAGGCAGCCATAAACACACTCCGATAAGAGAATTTTCAACAAGCATAAAGACAACAGGAAAGTCGTGGATACAGCCGAAATGAATGGCTCAGGCAGGAAGAATTGGGGTGTATTTCTTAAACGCTTATGCTCCACGGGACAATGACAGGTTTCGATTCAATGAATATATAACCATTAAATGGTGAATTGTAATTATTTTCTTGTGCAAAGTAAAAATTACAAATTGAGTGTCCTGTTATGCAATGTTAGGGTGTTTTATACAAGAATATATTATCGGCACCATGATCTTGCCCTAAGTGGCTTTCATCTTTGCTGGTCCATCGCTTACTTTAATCTAAAGTAGGTCATGGCTGGTCCACGACTTCGATATTTTCAGGCTAGTATCTTTATCTACATCCATCCACTCTTCTCCTACTAAAAAGGACAGTTTATTTGGCTTGGCTCGGCTTCGTTTGTTCTCAATCTCCCGCTACCAAACCCTGAAAGGGCTTAAGTAGCAGAATGTAGTCCAGAGAACGGAATGCGTTGTGTCGTAGTTTACAGCTTAACTGCTATATTTGCATCTTTCGGTCCAATACATCCGACTTCAGCAAGCATTTTTTAGTACCAGGTTAGCATTCCCTCTTCGATCCCTTCTCCTTAGCCAGTCTGCCCTGCTGATCCTGTTATCCAGAATCACAGCGTGGAGGTGTAGAAGGGTCTTGACAGCTCTGGTTCGCTGGCCCTGACGCTAGCAGTCAGCTATGGGTCGCTGACCACTGCAGCTCATGCGCTGCTCAGTATCTTGATCCTGGAGAGTTTATTTGACTTACCATATCATCTGCAAATATGTAATGTAGTTTGCATTCAAGAATATTTAAAATAAAAATTCCTTCGCCTATAACATACATTTTGAAATGCCGCAGACTATAATTACATTTCTTTCGGTTTATTCTTCCTGTTCATCATCTTTTTCTTCTTTTGCTTATTCATCCGCCGTAATACATTCGCATTAATAACTTTAACAAAGTCACATCTGCGTCTGTCTTCATGAGGCGGGTTTAGACTCTTTAGGACCGGGAAGCCCAATGCATCTGTCTTCTTCTCGTACATGCATTTGTTTGCGCTGCTTCTCCTGTGGCTGTCCCTAGACTACCTGCAAGTGTTGCAGTCTAGTTGTTGTCACCTGTCTTGTTGAAACATGACAAGATATCCAGTTGTCATTTCTACCCTATTATCTTCATCATTTTGTGCATAAATGTGCCTATAAATGTGCATGTAAATATGTCTATAAATATATCTACATGTGTCTATAAAAGTGTATATGTGTATATCTAAACAAGTATAAACGATTCTGAACTTGGAAAGGGATCAAGATGCTGAGCAGCACATGAGCTGCAGTGGTCAGCGACCCATAGCTGACTGCTAGCGTCAGGGCCAGCGAACCATACCTTCCAAGACCCTTCTACACCTCCACATGGTGATCCTGGATAACAGGCTGCAGCAGGGCAGACTGGCTAAGGAGAAGGGATCGAAGAGGGAATGCTAACTCGGTACTCAAAAATGTTTGCTGAAGTCGGATGTGTTGGACCGAAATGTGCAAATATCGCAGCCAATCTGTACACTACGCACAACGCATTCCGTTCTCTGGACTACATTCTGCTACTTAAGCTCGTTCATGGTTTGGTAGCTGGAGATTGAGAACGAACGAAGAAGAAGAAGAAGAAGAAGAAGAAGAACTTGGAAGTATGGTCTCTAACTGGCCTAGATGTCTTGTTGTCTGTCTTTATATATACATATATATATATATTGAGAGAGAGAGAGAGAGAGAGAGAGAGAGAGAGAGAGACCAGTTGGTTTTTTTATTGAATATAATTTGTTGAGCACCACCAGGTATTCCTGGATTGTTTTTGAGTGTTTTTTCTCTCAAGGTTTGATTGTCTAATTCTAGGTGGGGATTGCAGAAATATTAGCATAGGATATAAACGAATTACTGAGAGAAAGATTGCATTAGGAGATTGTGAGCAGGTGCTTAATCATTGCACTACAGATAGAGAAACTTCAAGCTATGGTCACACAGGCGTTCCACCAGAAAACTGATTTGTGACTTAGTATATAAATAATATAAGTTTTGAAAAATCATTTACCATATTTATAAATTCTATAAAGTGTCAAGGGATTGTTGGATGCCATCATAACGTAACTTAACTTAACTTAACTTAACGTCTTTATACTGGTTTAGAAGACCCTGCAGAGTCTGTATACAACCAGTTACATTTACATTACCTTGCTCTAAAAGCTATGCGCATCCAGTTTATTCTTAAATGCATTAACTGTCCGTGCCTCCACTACCTCCCCTGGCAATGCATTCCAAGCAGACACCACTCTCTGACTAAAAAAATATTTCCTAATATCTAATCTGGACCTCTCTTTAGTCAGCTTGTAGCTATGTCCCCGTGTTATTGTAGGTGGCTGTATTTTAAAAAACTTCTTATAGTCTAATTTATCGATTCCTCTGATCATCTTATAAACCTGTATTAAGTCACCACGAATTCTTCTCTCTTCGAGACACTGTAGGCCGGTTTTTCTGAGTCGTTCCTCATAACTGTAATTCTGGAATCCCACTATCATCTTTGTCGCTCTTTTTTGTATTCTTTCTAGCATGTTTATGTCCCCTCTATGATAAGGACTCCACACCTGTACACAGTACTCCAATCTAGGTCTAACTAAAGCTTTATACAGTTTGACGATCACTTCCTTGCTCCTATGTTTAATATTTCTTTTTATCATACCTAGAGTAAAAGTTTCCAATGTAATAACGTAACCTGCAGAAAATTTACATGAATGTCAAGTGAATCCCATAAAATGACTCTGAAATATGGCATATGACTAAGAGTATCACATCCAGAGACCTTCATAAAAATACAACCAGCTACAAGAACAAGAAGGCATAGCTACAAATTAACTAAAGAAAGGTCCAAATTAGATATTACGAAATATTGTTTCAGAGATTCGTGAATATTTGTAGTGCATCGCCACGGGAAATGTGGAGGCAGGGACATGTAAAAATAGATTGGATGCGCATAACTTTTTGAGCAAGGAAATGTAAATGAAACTGATTGCATACAGACTCTGAAGAGTCTTCTAAACTAGTATAAAGACGTTTAGTTTAAGTTAAGTTATAACAGTGCGGCCGCTTTTCTCCGCGGATATTTCTACTCTTGGTAAGTCCGTATCCTGTACTTTGGATTCAGAATTAATGTACAATATATATGTTCTTGCGGCAGAACATAACAAAGGAATGCTACAATTTGAAATAGTTTGAATTCGTATGAATAGCTGATATGACTTGATAGTTACGATACCGTCTTAAAGCCGGAAAGATCAACACTATCAATGGGAAAGAACTCTGATCAATACTATCCAGACAAGGGTTGTTTGTGTTAAATATAATTGTGATCGATGCTTGGCAATAAAATGTAAGTCCTTGAATATTGATCGGAAGATCAACATATCTTTGTGATAACATAATGAAACTGACAGGTCATAACGTTTATTTGAACGTGGCAGAATTCAAATGAATAACCATTAGCAAGCTCATATATAATAATGTGTGTCTTGTGGTACTGTTTTTCTGTCATCTGTGCCTTTATTTGTGGTCAATTTTTAAAAAAACACCCAACTTTGTCGACATAGCAACGAGTTTTAGAGCGGTGTCCATTATTTGATATAAGATAGACTGAGAAACGTGACATACATTATTCGTTGATTTTTTATGGTTTTTTAATTCGGAAAACTTACCTAAATGGCAGATGCATGTTTTTCATTCAATAATTCTCTACCAGTAAGTTGAGTAAGGAATGGAGACTCCCACTCCAACCTCGACCTGGATGTGTTTTTGCTTTCAGTTTTCTTGGTTGAAATGTCATCACTATGTTATTGTTGGTTATTCTAGCTATGGGCAATGTAAGTTAAGGTATGGGACCTACGAAAAGCAGATGCAATGAAGCTTCGAGTCACTCAAAGGTTAATGGTAATGGAGAACATTTACAATCTCCATGAAAGGCATGAAGAAACCGAATTCGTAGATACTTCGTTATTAAGAAAATACAAATGAGTGGTGCATGCCATATGCATGACAACCACAACAGACATGACACGTGTCATCATAGTAGCCGTACAACTTGAGTGCTCTCACATGATTGTCCACCAATGAGATGGAAAGATGGTTTGAATAAAGTCCAACATGGTACTCCGTGGCACAAGACTACATTGAGTTTAACCAAAAATAAGGCTACCTGGCATCAGGCACTTTTTTTGCCTGACTGAATATCATTACAAATTATAGATGTTATTATTGTAACATTGGAGTATCAGAGATGGTAAAACAAGATATCTTCCAAATTGAGGCACATATTTGCACTTTAACTCTTTCAGGACTTGATTCTTTTTAGGTTTGGACCAAATTAATTTTCAGCTGTAGAAAAATTTCACTGCATCCCTTTTACAACTGACTATTACACACCATAGCATAAACAAATACAGTACTCATTATATATCATTGTAAAGAAAAATGGGTATAGAAAATGAAAATATAAGTAAATTGATGATATTTCATTATTTGAAAGAATAAATATGTTGTACAAAAAAAAATAATTTAAGGGGCAGATAATTTATAAGTCAAAATATTGTAACTCACCGTCCTTTTTCAATGGTCTGAATTGTTGATTTCAATTTGTCTGGTAATTTTGTAGAAAAGAATCCAAACTCCCTCAAAACACTTTATTTGATGCATTTATCTCCAAAAATGTTGAAATTAGGTACATTTTTCCTCAATGACCAAAATCAATAAAAATATTTTAAAATTCACAACTTCCCTTATTTTGTCCATTACTTCCATAAGTTTTTTGTTTTGTTCAGCACAGAGGTGCTTATCTTGTGTGGTATTCTCTAAAACATGATTTAGCACACAGATGCGGCTTATTTGAACAACCTGTGTTCGCTTTGGGTTTTTTTTCTGAGCAGCACAATGTACACACGGCGAGACTTTTCTATCAAAGTCAATGAGATGGGATGCATCCTGGTATATATAAAGCTCCATGTTCATTGGTTTTCTCCCTGGCTTAGATAATAGAATAGCCTGAAGGCTGATAGATGTCTCTGCTCCGACTAACTGACAGAGTTCCCCTATCAGGATATCCTTGAAGCCTGCAAAGGGCAAAGGCTTCTCGGTGTGAGGGCAGCACAAAATGCGGGCATTGAGTTGAGTAATTTCCATCACCCACATAAATACTTTCTTCCACCACTTGACTGTTTTTCTTGTGTGGTTTCCATAATATGATATCATCTGGTCCACTCTGTCACATGGTTTCATAATTTGACTCCTACCCTTTGTCCTTTGCTCATATGTGGCACTTCCACGTGTTGTCACCAGCTGGCAAGGCTTGTTAGATTTCTTATCTCTCCAGCTGACACACATAACCTTTTCTTCATCGTTGATAAACCACTTTGCTTGATTCAGGGATATCTTCTTGTTCTTTATTTCTGATGGAAAACCTCGTCAGTTTAGATTCAGAGTTCCAGTGTTGTGGTGGTTTCTCTGTCGCAAAAACTTAACAAGAGGCAGGGAAGAATAGTACCTGTCTGCAAACAAATGGTGATGTCCTGTGATGCCTTCCAGTAGTCTGTCGAAAAACTTTAACAGCATGGGAAGGATTTGGGTCCATTGCAGGTTGTAAGCTGTATCAGTCCATAGCAATCAGTATGGCCAGAAACTGTAAAAAAAGATTCCTATCAAGTGGTGTCCATTTATTGAACGTTGAATGTTTTTGAGCTGGTGTATTCATGTCAAGTTTCTGCTGGACATACTCATTGACATTTGTTATGAGGTTGTCAACAATTGGTTCTTTCAGCAAGGAGAGAAAGCATTGAAGAGGTGAGCAATTTTCAGCCAGATTTAGTCTGCTGCCAGAATTATTTGTCTGAAGTTAGATGCTCCAATGACCTCTCCATCTAAGGCATTACGCCACCCATCACCAGGCCTAGTAGTCCTCTGTGGTGTGGAATTTGTCTTTCTCCTTGCAGAATTGCCATTATCACCATCACCATCAACTCTAGACATACCTGTAATATCCTCTGAATCAATCTTATCGCTGCTGCTTGATGATTCAGGAGCACTGATAGTCCCTGACTGGAAGCAACCACAAACTAACCCTAAGCCAGACCATTTTGATTTCTTAGCACTTCTAGGCCTACTAGTACTATCACCGTAATCGCTATCCTCTGAATCGTTAAGTTCTGTATCAGAATCACTAACTAATAAGCTTTCAAACACAGTTCTAGCTTGTTCTGCACTATATAGTTGTGGTCTAGTACCTGAAGTAAAAGCAGTGGGCGTGGCCATTATTTTGTAGGAATCAACAAAACAGTTTAGCTACTTCAAAACGCAAATATATCAAAACACATGTGGCTCGAGTCAAATTTCACGGACGGAAGCTGTTCTAGTTCTTGTTGTAATTTTTAAGTAGTCTAGTTAACACAAAACCCGAATCACTACTCTACAAAACAAAAACCGAATTATCGGATAATGGTCCTCTAGAGTTTAAATAAGAGTCCGTTATATCGGTCATTGGTCCGGAGTGTGTTAAATGATTTTGCTACTTTAGATCTTAGTTCCATCTCCGAAGAATAATTTATCTTTGTTCATCAACATTCATTAAAAACATGTGCAAGTTTTTTTAATGCTGGGAAAGATTTTTCTTGTTTGCTTACTATGTACAAGCTCTCCCTTGAGACAAAAATCAGCATCTATCAGTCTTGCGTGGTCCCAGTCCTACGTTACGGCTCCAAAACCTGGACATTGCTGAAACATAACATGTCGAGACTAGAAGCCTTTCACATGCGCAACCAGCGACGTTTTCTAGGCATCCGATAGCATGACTACATCCACAATGTGGAGGTCTCTACTAAAACAGGCCTTCACCCAATCTCTGAAACATTTGACGAGGGCCGAGTTTCTTTGTTCGGTTATGTTGTACGGCTGGACCAGGAAACCCCGGCCCACAAGATCCTATATAAGTCGTTTCTCAGCACCAAAAGTCTTCCCCAAACGGCTAGAGGCACAGAAGAGGCCATCCCCAAACAGTATGGCTCCAGCAAGTAGCAACCTCCTCCGCCCTGGATGAGGGCTGGAGCCACACCACAGCTGTGGGTCATGGATGTGGCCGGCCGACCAACGGGCCTCAGACGCCAAAGCGAACACTATTATTATTACCAAATAGTCATGTAACAATTTGATTTGATTCCTTAGCAATATGCTCCAGTCTACCAAGCTATAAATGGGCACCTGACTTGCTGTTAGGAATGCAAAGAAATGAGGAAGGAAACTGATCAACCATAAGTATTGGTAGGCACCTACACTGTACAGGGATTCCTAGGACAAACACCTAGGCATATAAATCCTACAGATATATTTTTTAGTTGAAGAGTCTATCATGATACAAAATTAAACTTTGCACTAGTAAAATGTTTATAAAAATAATTATATTTTGTAATAACAAGTTAATCTTGAATTTTTTTTTCAAAACAGGTGAAATGCTACATAAATAATTCAACCACTTGGATTAGTTGTCATACACATGAAGCTCTGGCAATAATCAAATACAAACTGAGGTATTGACAGGGATGTTCTATGTGCCATTATCAGCTCAGTCCGCCATGGACATCACAAAACTGGTTCAAAAGAAACTTGGCCAAGAGGTGGTTTGTAAACAGGTACACCATCGTTTGTGTTTTATACTTTGTTGTTATTTTTATTATATTATTGTTATTCTTATATCGAACCAAAATGTTACAGAAAGATCCTCAGAATACCTTGGACGGAGAAAAAAAAGACAAATATAGACATTCTGCAAGAGAACTGGTTTATCAATTCCATTTTGACAAGAAAATTTAAATACATTGGTCACATGAAGAAACGCAACATTCTTGAGAGAACAGTGACGGAAGGTATGGTGCCGGGCAAAAGAGGCAGGGGTAGACCGAGAAGACGATGGCACCAAGATATCCAGGAATGCCTGGGTGTGACTGTGGCAGAGGCTGGAGTTTTGACAAGGGAAAGATTTACTTTCAGACAGACTGTGATGGGAGCGACGTTCTATAAAGGACATGCTACATGAAGATGATGTTAATTGTATTTTCCTGGTGTACATTTTGTTTCCCCTGCGTGTTACTGGGCCCCGTATGGGAAAAGAATAGTTACACTGTAGCTTGCTTATGTCTGCGGAGGATAATGTGTTTATGCTGGCAAGACATGGTCAAGAATTAAGACCTATAGAAAAGGAGCCAATAACAACAAGTGGAAGAACAAATGTAGGAAATGAGGGATAGGACACACACTACGGAAATCACCATCAGACAGGCCCTAACATGGAATCCACATCGAGGAACAGGAAAAGAAGTAAACCAAGAAACACCTGGAGAAGAGGCTGAAAATGAACTTTGGTCCCTGGGCCTCAACTGGTGAGAGGCATGAAAGGGCACCTCAAAACTGAACTTGCTGGAGGAGGGTTGTCAATGGTCTATGCCCTTAAAGGAGCATCTGGCATTGGTGGTTGATGATGAATCTGCCATTTAAAAAATTATTTTGCTTCTGTTTTGTATAATTTTCCTTAAAGTTTAAGCCCAGTAAACGATTTTTTGTACAGACTTAGTTGCTCCTTCTTGTACCAAGGAATGTACAGTGCAGAGATCCTATTTTTGTTATATTTGTTTACAATTTTTGTCATAGTTTTCACAGGATGGGATTCTGTGTGTTATTTTTCATGGTACAACTGCTTCTTTCAGTCGGACCAGCTGTAAATGAGTACCTAACTTAGTTAAGTGAAAATTTCTGGATCGCCATGGGATCTACGAAGTTCATGCATTGTCGGCACTTTCAGCAATGAAATGGACAGAACACATATAGCGGTGCCCAGGTGCAATGAAGTCAGTTCTATGAACCATTTTACATTTTCCACAAAATGGGATAAGCAGACCTATGCCCAGACTGCTGTGTTGTTTTTTTAAATTCCCATTGTACCTCTGTAGCATACAATTTTTCAATCACCATATATTTTGGTTATTAGTGTATAAAATACAACAGACTGCTGTCTCAAAAATAGATCTAGTTCCAGCGTAATAATCATAACTATTGTCCATAGCAAGCATTGTCAGCCACAACATCGGACGGTTTTGTCTTAATAATGTGATGTGCGCTGTATTTGGATTATAGTGAGGAAGAAGTTGCGCTGGTCATCAATCTCACTCTCTTGTCCCGAGTTACCTTGGATCAGTGGCATGACTATTGGTCGAGACAACTGGAGGTAACTCAGGATGCAGGCACCCTGGTCTTACCTCCCGTGAGACCAGGGGGTCGCTTGAAACTTGCAGGATTCGATCGCCCACCGTTTCCGTTCATCACTGTGAGAGGCGAGTGCCTTAACCTCTTGACTACAGCGACCTCCAATAGTCGGACAGTAGATTCCGGTCCACCATGGGATCCTTGGAAATGAAAAAGCAGATGAGTTTGCAAAAGCCGGTAGATGCAGAACGCAGACTCGCCATCCACGGAGCTATAAAGAAACAAAGACACTCATCAAACAATCCATGAGGATGGAATGGAGAGACCAGCACAAAGTATACAAGCCAGTAAATGACAGCATAGACAAACTTGACAAAGATCTTCAGACTGAGAACAGGACATTCCAGACTCAAGACCCACCTCCACAGAATGGGTCTCAGAGACGCTGCCACGTGCTGCGGAGCACCCAAACAACCACAAGAACATATCCTGCAGGACTGCCTCACTTATACAGACCAAAGAGAGGCAGTCTGGCCCAGGGGGGGGGATCACGCTCGAAAAGCTGTGGGGGACCAGCAAAGACCTGAGACACACAGTCTCTGTCGTGAACCTTACCAGACTAGAAGTACAGCATCAGTTGATCGAATAAGAAGAAGGTTATCAGTGTTTCGGCTGAGGCAGTGTGCACAAATATCTTGCCTTCATTCTCTTATAATAGAAATGAACAGTAATCACAAAACATGCTAGGAAATACTGTCATAGCTATGTGTGTTTCAAGTAGCTGAATGTCCCAGGGTGTGTGTAACACTAAGCTTCTGACAGCAAAAACTCAGCTTCTGGCCTTTATCATGCTGGACTGTTCATACTAACAGAAGAAGAGGTGGGTTGCAAGTCTGGGGCATCATAACACCAGAATGATCTGGATAGATGAAGCCTGCAAGCTATAGGTGATAATTCATTTACTGTACTGCCTTGCAGGTAGGATGGGGACAGCTAAAGGCTAGGGATAATTAACCCAAATAAAATAACTTGCAGAAAATGAACGTGTCTGGTTGACTTTGAAATGATGCCCACATCGTACGCTTAAAAATACAGAGACAGTGAAGAAAAACAGAAAGAATTAAATAATTATCAGCATATTGATAACTATTTCTACATTTACCAGTTAAGGGGATTGCCATATCTGAGCGGTAAGAAGTTCACCTCATCGTAAACGAATGAACAAAGCATTAGAATCCTGCTAGGTTGAAGCGTCCCTTGGTCTAAAGGGAGAGGAGATTTGCACCTAGTTCTATCTGAGAGGAATGATAAACTCTGAGATCCCATGTACACACTGTGAATGTAAAATAACCTTTGGCAGTTGAAAACTGAAAAGAACAAGGGGTAGAAGAGGAACAATTAAGAGGAGATTCACCAGTTAATGCACCACTAGATAATAGAACTGTTTGTGGAGAAAGTAGATCTATGTCTGCCAAGAAAGTAGCTTTGTGGGCTGAGAAAGTTGGTCTGTGGGCTGATAAAGTAGGTCTGTGTGCTGGGAAAGTAGGTCTGTGTGCTGAGAATGTAGATATATGTACTGAGAAAGTTGATAGCTTAAATTAAAACAAGTTTTTAAAAATACAACCGAGGGCATTGTTCATACTGATAGATGAATCACTACTCAACAATTGGCCTTACAGCTGTCAATCATCTTTGGTAGTGCAAATGCAGTTATAAAAAATCTTGGATTTTCTAAGGTTTGCTCAAGATGGGTTCGTCGTAGTCTCACAAATGACCTTCGATTGCAAAGGAAAACAATTTCTTCTGAATTGTTGGAGCGTTTCAATGCTGATGAAGAGAACTTTTTGGCTAATATTGTTACAGGTGACGAAACCTGGCACATCATTTTGAACCTGAGACCAAAAAGACAGTCCATGATCACTGTCTTTATAGACATTGAAGTTGTGATTTTTGTAGATGGGATGCCAAGAGGAGAGACAATCAATTCACAAACTTACATTAATGCATTGAAAAAACTCAATCAACGTTTCCGCAGAGTCCGGCCGCACAAGAATCCAGGAGACCTGCTTCTCATTCACGACAATGCACACCCTCACACAAGTCTGGCAACACAGGAAGCAATCACCAAATTGGATTGGACTGTACTACCCCATCCACCCTATAGTCCCGATTTGGCACCCTCTGATTTTTATCTGTTTGGTCCACTCAAAGATGCACCCTGTGGGACGGTCCACTCAAAGATGCACCCTGTGGGACGGTCCACTCAAAGATGCACCCTGTGGGACGGTCCACTCAAAGATGCACGCCGTGGGACGGTCCACTCAAAGATGCACTCCGTGGGACGGTCCACTCAAAGATGCACTCCGTGGGACGGTCCACTCAAAGATGCACTCCGTGGGACGGACCACTCAAAGATGCACTCCGTGGGACGGTCCACTCAAAGATGCACTCCGTGGGACGGTCCACTCAAAGATGCACTCCGTGGGACGGTCCACTCAAAGATGCACTCTGTGAGACAAGGTTTGAAGATGATGAAGAAGTAATTTATGCAGCCACAAAATGGCTACATGATCAAAACACAATCTTGTACGGGCTAGGAATAAATGTACTTGTTTCACGCTGGCATAAAGCTGTACAAGTTGATGGGATTATGTTGAATAATACAGATGTTTACATGACATACCCATGTATATTATGTAGAAATTTCATGCCTTTTGAATAAACAGCTCCTGAGAAAAACGATGTGGTGCATTATTTTCTGAACGACCCTCGTAGATCGGTGTTCCGCAAAAGTAGATCTATGTGTTTAGTTACATTATATTCATGCTTTTTTTAATATTCTACATTTGTCTTATCAACCGTAGGCTGTGGAATGTGTGAAGATTGATGGTGGAAAGAGATTCCTGCGGTTTGCAGCCATTGCTGAAAAGAACAACGAGCAGGCGTAATTCATTTCTTTTATTATTTTGCTTACATTTTTTTCATGGTTTAAGCTCCTAAGTTGCAGAACAATTAGAGTCCTAGCCTCAAGGGGTAAAACAGACAGGGTATACTTCCCAATTAAGAGTTAGGAAAGTTGAGGTGGTGGTGAAAGATAATGGTCATTCTACCTCACAAAAACTGAGACTTCGCACTGGGGACGGCATGTGCTAGTGGTTAAGTCACACCCCTCACAACCCAAAAGTTCTGGGTTCGCTCCCTAATCACAGCACCAGCCGTTATCCCTGGGAAGCAAACCCTTAGAAAATGCTGGAGGAAGCAGACCCTTACATAAAATGCATGCATGCAAAATGAAAACATAGTGCAACGGACACACATCGCTGCCTCGAGAAATAGAGAAATAAAGTGAACGTCAATGATGGTAGAGCAGAATCAAGCATTCCCACTCCTTTTATACTGTTGCTAAACGAGGTCAGCCCACGTAAGGAAATCATGAAAACGGAAAGTTTCCTTTTTTTTTTTTTTTTTTTTTTTTTTTTTTATGCGTTCGCCTTATTTATCTATTCCCCAAGGCGTATGTGCGTTACACTGTGGTTTTTATTTTGCGCCTGTCGGCCCAGTGCATTCGACTTCAGCATGCATTTTATGTAAGGGTCTGCTTCCTCCTGCATTTTCTAAGGGTTTGCTTCCCCGGGGTAACGGCCAGTGCTGTGATGGGGATCGAACCCAGCACCTTCTGGTTGTGAGCCGTGCCACTTAACCACTAGGCCACGCCGTCCCGAAAGTTTCATTTGACTAATTGTACCCTAAACATGTAAGTGCAGCAAATGCTGAAAAATGTGTGGCCTACAATAGCTCAGTTGGTAGTGGAACATTTATCAACCGTTAGGTCACTGGTTCGATTCCGTTTCGCTGGAACTTTTTTTTTCTTGAAAAGTTATGTGATAAAAACCTAGCTATTGATTTTGATTGATATCTAAAATTGATGTTTTTTTGCTAGTAAAAGCATATTTAGGTTGAAATGTTGATCGTGTCCTTACGTTGCACTACGTGTTAACTGTAATTTTATTTTGTCAGCCATTAATCAACTGTGTTATTTTTGTCAATAACTCTTTGCTTATTTCTGATTTAGTTTTGTAAGTTAAATATCCTTTTTTTTAAATTTCAGTGTGTTTATATTTACCTCAAGTCGTATTCCATGTCTGCAGTCAAGTGACTTAAGTATGGAGACTGTTATTGCCATTGATGCACGCTTCAGGCAGCAGGCAGGTAGGAAATTTCAACATGGACTGGGCAGAAATGCTATTTTCATACAGTCATAACTTAACTTAACATCTTTATACTGGTTTAGAAGACTCTACAGATTCTGAATACAACCAGTTTCTTGGAGGGTGCTTTTAGCTGATGTGTGAGTCCATCTTAATAGACTCAGACACAAGAGCTAAGTAGACCCACAGTCAGTTAGACGCCATCTATAGCTACTCTTACCAAACCACCTGGGGAAAGGTACTAATAACGTGGGTAGATTTTTAACTCAAATTTTCTTCTGGCAGTGGCCGTTAAGCCTACTTTTCTATTTCCAGCTGCCAATGTGCTCGACACTAAACACAGGAGTCCGATCTCACTATCCAGATATCAAGGGAATTTTTACTAGAAGATTCGCATGAAAAAATCTCGTCTCTCCGCCGTGATTTGAACCCACGACCTCCGGCACCCAAGGCACACACCTTACTTCTAGACCACTGAGGGCCGCCCACCCAGCGTAAAATGCAACTGTAGAGGGCTGTGTGCAAGGCTGCAAAGTTCAATGTAAAACCATTGCCAATGAAACTACCACTGTAAATTCTAGGGTACATGCTTCCGATAAAGGGGCTAGCTGTAGCTCTGTGCTTCGCTTGGAGCAGCACAATGAATCATCAATGAATATTATGTCCTCTTCTTCTTGTTCACCATTTTTTTATTATATCTGCACGTGAATTCCAGTTCTCTGGACAAAGATGCAGGGATGGAGAGTTCTTCAAGGGTCCCAAACATCTTTGTGTGGAGGCTCATCTGAATAGACCAGAGCTCGGTGGGCAATTGCCTTAACCCTTTGAACCCTGACTACCCAGCCCATAAAACCCCATTCCCCTGTGCTCCTGAGAAAATACGCACAATGTAGACATTTGAGTAAAGCTATTTACTATGACAAAGTTATGTGCTCCAATTTATTTATTCTATCTTTTTCTAATTCTTTATGTTCGGTTTCGTTTGGTCGTTTTTATGCCACCAGATGGGCCGCCTCCATGAAGTGACACGTCAGTCGCGGGTCCTCAATGGTTCCTCACAGTTTTGTTTTGTAAGTTTCTTTCCTCAGACCAGGTCTTCTCACAGAAGTCTTGGTGCAGTGGACATGTTTGCAGGATGTGTTCTGGAATCTGGGGTCCTCTCTGACATGTGCACTGTGCAGTCTGTGCTGCTTTCAATTTAGTCTGCAATAACCTGTTCTGAGGCGGAAAATTATGGTATACTGTTTCCTATTGATTGGGTCCTGTGGGTATTTGCTGTTTGTTTTTTTGTGTGCCTTGACTTCCGGCAGTGAATGGTTCTCTTTGTCTCTTCCCTTCCTGGCCAGTATGTCCACCCATTCATTCCCAGGTATGACGCAGTGAGCTGGAATCCACTGGAGGGAATTTTATTGTGATTTGAGAGTTCATTTAGCTGGCTTATCAGTTCCCTTTCCATACTTTCTCGTGGCTCTCTTTATGTGGCCTGCAAAATTTCCATGCAGTCGCACAAAAATACTTTTCTGTTATCTTTTAACCAATTTTCATCCAGTAGTTTGACTGCTTCAATTATTGCCTGTTGCTCTGTTCTTAGATTTGTCGAGGTTTTCCCGGCAGCACTTGCTTTTTCTATGACAGTTCCATCCAGTATAAATATGACGAGTCCCGCCCCTCCTTTCCTCAATGCTTCCTCTGATGATCCATCTGTGTAGACGTGCGTCCGCATGGGTTGAGGATAGGCATCTTCAATATGCTTTAGGGTTGTTTTTCTCAATGCATGGTCTGATTCTTCCCTTTTTCTATCAATACCTGATATTTTTGCTCCTACCATGAAGTTGGGCTGTTGGTCTGTATTTTCATATACATGTATCATTTCCCATTTTTATATGACATTTTGATATGATGTCACTGTTCCTGGCTGTAAGGGTTTTTGTTAGACGATTGAAGCTTGCGCATTGTATGCGGTATTTTTTGTTAATTCATTGACTTTTCCCTGCATTTGATGTTTATTGAAACGCTTGTATTTTTCTGTCAGGTTTAGTATTTTTCCTTGTCTGTGCTCACCGAGGCTCTGGAGGCCTGCTACCGCTTCGAGTTCTCTGATTGGGATGCTTTTCAGACCTCCGGTAATAATTCTGAGTCTGGTATTCTGTGCCCTGTTTAGAATCTGTAGGTTGGTCTTTGCCGCTGTTGCATAGGCACCCATGCCGTATTCCAGTGTTGGCCGTACATATCCAGTGTAGACTTGTCTGACTGTGTTTGAATCTGTTCCTCGATTTTTTCATCCCCCTTAGTCTGAGTGTGGCATTCTATCTAAAACTGACTCACCTGCTAATCTCCAATGGTCCAACTTCAGTAGAGTGTGGAATATATTCCATCAAATTTATTTGATATATTATGTGGGATGCCTCCCAAAACAGTAGTCTGATCCTCCCAGGAACAGATCTAGCTTGATCCTAATCAATGAATGAATGATAATCCAAATCACACACATGTTGTGTTCAAATAGCAACTGATCCTTTATAGAATAATCACCATCTAAATCCAATTTATCAGCCTCAAAATCCTTGAAATTACTTTCTGCTGTTAGCCTTTTAGAATGGCCATTTTCTGAATTTTCAAAGCCGTTTTTCATAACGAAAATCATCCTGAAGGCATGCTTCGATATTTGCGCTGCCATTGTTATTTCCAGAAATGTGTGTACTGTGTAGGCGTTACTAATAATATGGCCAAAATCCAAGCGGTACAGTCAAAATTACACCTTAAAGTAATGGTCACACCAGCAAACAGTTGACTCGGGGAATAGGGTATTTACACACACCCCGATATATGGGTTCAAAGGGTTAACATATAGCAGTCTTGTCGAATATGTTTGGCTGTCTGCGCTGCTTGTAGCTGGTTGTACTTCTTGGTCGCACGTATACATACATTTACAATCCTAAAATTGTTTGTTTTTTTGTTTTTCACCAGAAATACCATCAAAACAGGACAAACCGTCAGCGGGTAAGTGTGTACGTGATTATCGTTCTAGTTCCCAAATTTTTGTTATTATGTCGCAAACATTTAGTCGTATCCTTTTTTGGGTACACCAGTTGTCTTGCAAATCCATGAAATTGCCACAAAGCACGGATGGTGTTTCTTAATCAGATCGCTCTTCTTCTTCTTCGTATGCTGTCAGACGTCAACGAATCAGATCGCTCACTATAAACGTATTTATAACATCTACATAAACAAACTAAACAGATCTACCTCAGAAAAATCTGTTGTAACAACTCAACTTCATCACAGTCAATAATGGGATAACCTTCAAAGTCCATGTGAAATAGAAACAAATCGTTTAAAATTTGTCCAAAGTCAAAATCATCATTGTATTGTCATCAGGGCGGGTGGGAATGGTCTCGTTTTCGATTCAGCCATTTCTATAGCAAAACCAGTGTTAACACAATGAATACGCTGGTGGCTATACAGAGACAATGCCACAGGCTAATTTGTAGAAATGTTGTAATGTGTAGACAAATGATGGCCAAAAACTATTTTTTTACTCATGCTGTTTTATGTATTTCTTGTGTTCTCAATCGAATACTTGAATCCTGATATCCAATCAGGCAAGGTTGCCTAATGCCAGGTAGCTAAAAGCTGCTTGAATCTGTGTGTCCTTCACCCTGAAGTACTGTGACATTCCAAAGGCGTGATGCAAGTCATCTTGTCGACGGGCGGTCGCGCAGGCGGTTGTAGTTGTTTGACCACTAGAAAGACACCTTTCTCGTCCATCTATCGTTAGTCATGTAGACCACATGGCAGACCCATCTCTATTTTCGTATTAATGCAGAGTCAACCACATCCCGTCTGATTTGCGTAGACTCCAAATTCCACACCCATACACCATTGTAGGAATAAACAATCAATTGAAGGTCTGAGCCCTGGCCTTGACGTTCATCTTCTGCGTGAGTATCGGTTTAATGCAGTTGAAGCTGAGCCAGGCGGCCGCTCTCCTGCGTGAGATCTCCATATCAATGTTGGGGTTGTTGATTTCCTGGCCTAGGTATACGTACGCAGTGACATTTTTTATGGTCTCGTCTTCCAATCACAGTTCCCTCATAGGACAGAAAGTGTACAGTAAAAATGTAATCTGCTCAGGTCAATCATCTCGCCTGCTTTATTGAGCTTGATTAGGCTTTGTCCAGCTTCTTCAATGCTGTGGCTAAAGATTACAATGTTGTCCGCAAAATGCAGGTATGCCATCTATGTTGACACCTCGATCCTGTCAGTTTAGGAACCTAAAAACGTCTTCAAGGGCAGCAGTGACCAGTTTTGGGGAGATGGTGTCTCCTTGTCTCCTCGAGATGATATCTCCTTGTCTCCTCGGTGTGTAGGCATGGAGAGTGATCTCAGTTGAGCAGCCCTCGATTATCTTCTCTGTAAGTTAGTCTAACTTTTAATCGATACCTTGGTTCTTCAAGGCATTCACCACTGAAATTATTTCCACGTATCAACAATCTTTTCATAGTCTACAAACACAATGCATAGGGGCATAGGGACTTCCCAAGCTCTCTCCATCAACTGGTTGATTATGTGGAGGCAGTCATTGGTTGAGTAGCTCTTCCTGAAACCTGCCTGTTCTCGTGGTTGGTTCTCGTCAAATTCTAATCTGCAGGTAATAAATTACTTTTGTGAACAGTATATAAATGTTTATATTTCTTGTGTATTTCTTTCAAAACCTTTACCATATACCATTTATCTCAAAGTCTGAATCAGGGATGTGTTCAATATCCAAGAGTAAATAATAAATAATCTCTCGGGCCTTGAAGTCCAATTTTCCTCACTTTAAATTCTTTGACTTTGAAACTTCACCACATTTTTAAAAGTCTACCTATCAAAAATAACTCCAGTTAAACGATAATTACATTGCACCTGCCCGAATTGTCACCTTCTTGTAGGTGACGTCAAAACCTGGCATTCCACAAACTAAATGACAGAACCTACCACATGTGCTAGAAGTCTTTTTCGGTCCAACCAGACAGAAATTGATGTCCTGTAGGCAACCTGCACTTAGAGATACAAGCTGTTAAGGGTTAATAACTGTAGGATTGCCTCTAGGTGACACTTTGTTGTCTTTCTGTTAGGATATTTCCACAGCCACTCCAACTTTCAGCAATCAGCACTCCGATCATTCAACAGCCATCAACATCATGCCAAGACTCTCCTTCGGCAGAAAGATTATCTGAAGGCTCAGATGATGAAGATTAGCATTTTTTAGCAGTAAACATTTTTTTAAATTTTATAGTACATTGCTTTTTTTAAAGACCTAATGCTATTGCAAACATTATTTTGGCTTGTGCATGCAGTGGGAGGGCCAATAAAATACCTGCTTTATTGTAGTATTCACTTTATTGTGGTCATCTAGAATAAACCTGCAATATCTATGAGGTCTACATGTACCTACTGGCATATCCATCCGCTAGTGCTGTTTATCATCGTTATAGCTTAATTTGCCTTTCTCAGATCTAGTCTGTTGTATCGGTTGTTGTAAGCCTGTGTTGTTGTGGAATTACTTTTTATGTCATCTATCCATCTTTCACATTGTCTTTCTAATGCTTTGTAGCCAGATTGTCTTGTGTTGAAAAATAATAAGTGAGAATAGGGAGGCAGCTAATCTACTCAATCAGTACTTTGGCACAGTCTACACAAAAGAGGACTGCTCCAAGATCCCAGAGCCTATAGATATTTTTCAAAGAGACATGGACACAGCGGGATTAAGATCAATCTGTATTATAGAGGAAATGGTTTTCAAAAACTTGGAGGGGTTGAAAGTGGATAAATGTCCAGATCAAGATGGTATTCATACAAAATTGCTGTATGAAATTAGAGACCAACTAGCAAAACCATTGGCTATATTATGTTCTCAATCACTTGCAAAAGGGATTGTTCCATGGGATTGGAAAGATGCTGGAGTGATCCCCTTATTCAAAAAAGGCAAAAAATCAGATCCAACGAATTATAGACCGGTGAGTTTAACGAGCATAGTCTGTAAATTGTTAGAGTCAATAATCAAAGAAAACATTGTAATGCATTTAGACAAATTTAATCTAATCAGACATAGTCAGCATAGGTTTACTAGAGGGGGATCATGCTTAACAAATCTATTAGAATTCATGGAGGAGGTTACTAAAATCATAGATAAAGGTGAGCCAGTGGATGTTATTTATCTAGACTTTGCAAAGGCCTTTGATAGAGTACCTCTTCGAAGATTATTTCGAAAGCTAAAATCACATGGAATAGGTGGGGAAGTTGCCAAATGGATTGAAAATTGGTTAACGGGAAGAAGGCAGAGGGTGGGCATAAATGAGTACTCTGAGGCGTGTGAAGGGAAAAGTGGAGTGCCACAAAGCTCAATTTTGGGACCAATTTCATTCTTGATATATATAAACGATTTGGACATTAATATGAGATCCATGATTGCAAAATTTGCTGATGACACAAAACTATGCAGTAGGGTCTCATCTAAAACAGAAGTGGATATATTGAGGTCAGATTTAGATAAAATTCAAGAATGGTCTGTAAGCTGACAAATGGAGTTTAATGTAGATAAATGTACAGTCATCCACATGGGTAGATCCAATATGGAACATAATTACAGAATGGGAGAGAACAATATTAGAAAGATAGATAAGGAAAGGGACCTAACTAGGCATAGCTTTCTCTTCTCTTGCAATAAAAGTTCTAGAAAGCATTTTCTTCTAATATACAATTAAAAACATACATTGGTAATGTATTTACAAGAGGATTTAGAACAATAGCTCACCTGTCTCGAGTCAGCCTGCCTAAAGTGTGACATGAAGATCAGCTGTCATAAGACAGAAACTATGACAATCAAGCATCAGATGACACAGCACAGTTTCCACACTGGCTGAAAAAGCCCAGAGCAGGTATGGGAATTTATATACCTGGGAAGTGCCTTCACTGACGACAGCAGACTGGACAGAGAGATAGAAAATAAAATTCCTAGAGCAAACAAGGTGCACTACCAGCTAGCACAGATACTGTAAAAACCCAAGTGTCTCTATTTCCACTAAACAGACGCTGGTAAACATGTTGATCATCCCTACGTTATGTTATCAATGTCAAAATGGACCCTATTAGATATGCACAAATGTAAGATCGAGACCTGTGAAATGCAAAGTGTACGAAGCACAGCAGGAAAGACAATCCGTGATAGAATTTACAACAGCATGGTGAGGACTAAGGTGGGGACTACATCGGTTAACTACTACATTGACACACGGAAGATAAAATGGTTTGGTCATGTCATCTGACAAGGATGGGGGTCACAGGGCCACCAGCAAGAGGTCAATCGATCGACAATGGATAGAGGTGATCAAAGAAATGCTCTAGAAGTTCAACATGTCGGCAGCATGAACCTCCCACCTAACACAAACCTCTCACCTAGCACATACCTCCCACCTAGCACAAACCTCTCACCTAGCACATACCTCTCACCTAACACAAACCTCCCACCTAACACAAACTTCTCACCTAACACAAACTTCTCACCTAGCACATACCTCCCACCTAGCACAAACCTCCCACCTGGCACAAACTTCTCACATGGCACAAACCTCCTACCTGACACAAACCTCCCACCTGACACAAACCTCCCACCTGACACAAACCTCCCACCTAGCACAAACCTCCCACCTGACACAAACCTCCCACCTAGCACAAACCTCCCACCTAGCACAAACCTCCCACCTGACACAAACCTCCCACCTAGCACAAACCTCCCACCTGACACAAACCTCCCACCTAGCACAAACCTCCCACCTGACACAAACCTCCCACCTAGCACAAACCTCCCACCTGACACAAACCTCCCACCTAGCACAAACCTCCCTCCTAGCACAAACTCTCTGCGATGCTGCAAGCAAAGAACAGCAAGACAAAAGATGAAGAAGATAGTTATTTGCCCATCTCAAACGATGACGGCGCCATCATCAGACGGTTTTGTCTTGATGATGTAACTTGCGCTGTATTTGGATTATAGTGAGGAAGAAACTTAGCTGGCCATCAACCTCACTCTCTAGTCCTGAGCTACCTTGGACCAGTTAATTACCTTTTATATTATGTAATTTGACCTTGGTCTTAAATGCCTTTTATATTATGTAATTTGACCTTGGTCTTAAATGCCTTTTATATTATGTAAACTAGCCCTTGTCTTAAATGCCTTTTATATTATGTAAATTGGCCCTTGTCTTAAATGCCTTTTATATTATGTAATTTGACCTTGGTCTTAAATGCCTTTTATATTATGTAAACTAGCCCTTGTCTTAAATGCCTTTTATATTATGTAAACTAGCCCTTGTCTTAAATGCCTTTTATATTATGTAAACTAGCCCTTGTCTTAAATGTCTTTTATATTATATAAACTAGCCCTTGTCTTAAATGCCTTTTATATTATGTAAACTAGCCCTGGTCTTAAATGCCCTATATATTATGCAAACTAGCCCTGGTCTTAAATGCCTTTTAGGGGATGGCGTGGCCTAGTGGTTAAGTGGCACGGCTCACAACCCAAAGGTGCTGGGTTCGATCCCCATCACAGCACCGGCCGTTTCCGCAGTGAATCAAACCCTTAGAAAATGCAGGAGGAAGCAGACCCTTACATAAAATGCATGCTGAAGTTGGATGCACTGGGCCTACAGGCGCAAAATAAAAACCACAGTGCAACGCATACCGTCTTGGGGAATAGAGAAATAAGGTGAACGCCAACAAAAAAAAATTGCCTTTTATATTATGTAAACTAGCCCTGGTCTTAAATGCCTTTTGTATTATGTAAACTAGCCCTTGGTCTTAAATGTCTTTATATTATGTAAACTAGCCCTTGTCTTAAATACCTTTTATATTATGTAAACTAGCCCTTGTCTTAAATGCCTTTTATATTATGTAAACTAGCCCTTTTCTTAAATGCTTTTTATATTATGTAAACTAGCCCTTGTCTTAAATGCCTTTTATATTATGTAAACTAGCCCTTTTCTTAAATGCTTTTTATATTATGTAAACTAGCCCTTGTCTTAAATGCCTTTTATATTATGTAAACTAGCCCTTGTCTTAAATGCCTTTTATATTATGTAAACTAGCCCTTGTCTTAAATGCCTTTTATATTATGTAAACTAGCCCTTTTCTTAAATGCTTTTTATATTATGTAAACTAGCCCTTGTCTTAAATGCCTTTTATATTATGTAAACTAGCCCTTTTCTTAAATGCTTTTTATATTATGTAAACTAGCCCTTGTCTTAAATGCCTTTTATATTATGTAAACTAGCCCTTGTCTTAAATGCCTTTTATATTATGTAAACTAGCCCTTGTCTTAAATGCCTTTTATATTATGTAAATTGGCCCTTGTGTTAAATCTGCTATTCCAGCATTTGCTAGCATAAAATTGTTCTTCTCCTGATGTCTCTCCGCTTTCAGCCTTCAATACATTAAAAAGAGTTTGCTCTTTAGCCAGGATAATGCCTGTGGTTAGAGAAATATTGTGGCTTATTTGGTCTTCAATCCACGTATTTAAAGCATTTTCCATATCAGCAAATGGGCTGTCTCATTTCCTAATCTTCTTTAGAATGCATTGGTGTAGAATTTTTAATTTCCTCCAACAATTTGCCTTTAGCTTTTAGAATTATTCTAACTGTTGATTTTGATAGGTCTAGCTTGGGACCTATTTTACTCCTACCCAGGCCTTGGTCACTACTTTTTATTAGGGCATGCTTTTTCTCTTAGCCTTGTCACCACGCTTAGGATATACTTACTTACTTAGTCGCTCCTCTTTTACCGTGAGGTGTAGAGGTTTGCCAAAGAGAACGCCACACTGCTCTATCCGCCGTCTTTTTCCTGGCCTCTTTCCAATCCAGCCCTCTATCACTTAGGGACAGTCGTATGTTGTCTTCCCAACGTACTTTGGGACGTCCTCGGGGTGTGCGTCCTTGACTTTTGATCTCCCATGACCGCTTTGGTATCCGATCTTCTTCCATTCTACAGACATGGCCAAACCACTGTATTTGGGACTGCTCCACTCGTGTCTGCAGGGGTTGAACTTCAAGATTGCTACGTAACGCTTAGGATATATAAGATGAATATTATAAACACAAATGTAACAGATGGTCCTAAGACCAACCAGCTGTGTAGTGTACAGCTTTCAAAACTTAAGGAAAACATGGTCTACAATCAATTTGGACACGGACTGACTGCTTGGTTTAACAATCATGCTCAGAAAATGTTTGTAAGATCAAACTCACATTCATTTGCCTTGGTTCCTGGTTATAATTTAAAACATTCTAAAGCAAATGGGCATAAAATGGAGGGTACTAGTGTACTGTATAAGATATAGTTTTGATTTCTGAGAGAATCTAATATTTATGTGCTCTAGTTGTTCACTTAACTTAATATTTTTATACTGGTTTAGAAGACTGCAGAGTCTGTATACAACCAACTTCATTTACATTTCCTTGCTCTAAAATCTATGTGCATTCTTAAATGCCTTAACTGTCCTTGTCTCCACTACTTCCTGTGGCAATGCATTCCAAGTATTCAGCACTCTCTGACTAAAAACATATTTCCTAATATCTAATCTGGACCTTTCTTCAGTTAATTTCAGGGCTTAGTACTGGTAGTTTGAGAACAAACGCAGAAGAAGACCTTTAACCTAGTAAAGTATCCCATAGCATTACTGCCGTAGGGTGTGAGGTATCTCACATTTCAAAGGCTCGGCTATATGAGGGCGGTAGCCATCTCCTCTCCCTCGTCGCTTTTACTTTCTGGACTGAACCGGTACCCATCTAAGGCTGGGTTGACCCGGGAGCCATTGCGGTCTGAAAAAAAACATTACTGCCTCAACTGGGGAATGAACCCAGGACCACTCAGATGCAAAGCCAGCGCGCTAACCACTGCGCTACGCGGCTCCTTTAACCTAACTTGCTATTTATTCACCTTTAGAATGTCGCCTCCATCTCAAGTCTGACAATAACCACATCCTATTGGAAATGCCGTGCCAAGATACAAACACAAACTTTTTAACTACAGTTGAAAGACTGGCAAAGAACAGTAAGTGCTGGTGTTATTCTTGTTAGTTGCTCCCATTTCTGTCTCCCCTTACAGAGTATAAAGGGCCGCCACTGCAGTTGACATTTCCTGACATGATCAGGACTCACCCTGGGAGCGACTCTTCCCCTTCTCTCTCCTTCTCACCTCACTCTGTTTCATTTGACTCTGTCCTACAGTCACACCCTTGCACAACTTTCACACGCGCCCTCATGGTGAGGCCCTTCCATTGCACTTTGGTTGGGCTAGCTTCTGAGGGCGCACAAACCTAGCATAGGTACATACAGACGCACACATTCATCCAAGCACTGGTTTATGCGTCCTGATATCGCCCAATGGACTACGGTCTGGGGTGGAAAATGGCGCGCCTCCGCCAGTAGAAACTAGTGAGGCAAACATCTAAGCAAAAAAAAAAAAAGACATTTCCTGACGGCAGTGCTAAAGCACATTGTGTTCTCATGATCTGGTCGTTTCTGTAGTTGTTTACTTGTCATGTCTCATCCAAATGTGTTACAAAATTGCTCTCAGCCGACCAGAGAGAGGTCCATTTTTTTAGCTACTAAAGGCTTGCTTGTTCAGTACAAGTGCCATCTCCAGTGAAGGTCGGCTGCAACGGATCTCGAGTGTACTTTGTCTCTTGCCGTAAAAGTGCAATCTGACAGAATTTGTCCAACCCATCTCTTGATGTTATCCACCCACTTAGAACGTTGTCTGCCTCTTGAACGATGCAGACGGCCCTAACATCGCTGGAAGAGTGGGCGAACTCATGGCTGGTCAAAATAAACGAGGAGAAAACCACATGCACAATATTCTCACTTTCAATCAAACCACAAATCACCAAATTAAGCCTAAATGGCAAATTCCTGCAGCCAAATGACAACCCAAACTATCTGGGAGTCAAATTTGATCGGCGCATGACATGGAAAAGTCAGATCGAGAGAAACCGAATGAGAGCCAGAGAAAGAATGGCAATCATGAGGAAACTTGCTGGCACAAGCTGGGGAGCAGAGGAAACTTGCTGGCACAAGCTGGGGAGCAGACGAAAGCATACTAAAGAAACTGTACACTGGAAGAGTGAGACCAGTTCTCGAATATGGCATTGCGGCATGGACAACAGCAGCAAAGGCGAACTTCGATAAAGTTAACAAACTTCAAAACCAAGCCATGAGAATTATAACAGGAGGCATGAAGTCAACGCCAATTGTAGAACTTGAAAAGATTACAAAGCTGCAATCCATGATCGATAGAAGAGACTGCAGAGCCCAGCTGCAGTCAGAGAAACTCCGAAGACTGACTGACCATCCAATGCACCAGAGACTAAACAATTTGGGAAATGGGAAACTAAAGCGGAGAAACTTTGCAGAAATAGCCAAAGCAAAGATGCACGAAGATCCCATAAACGCACTAACAACACCAAAGCCCATTACTACTGTACGAAAACCTACCTGGAGGCAGGATATATTTCCAGAGGTGGTAGAAAATATACCAGGTATTGGAAACAAAAACTGCCAGACTCAAAAAGAAAGGAGAGATACTACCCTAAGCTTTATATCGAAAAACTACCCAAGCATGGACTGGACCCATGCATACACCGACGGTTCTGTAACAAACACTACACAGAACGGAGGGGCAGGAGCATTCCTGAATCTACCAAATGGCAGAAAAATAACACTGTCATTCGCTACTGGTAAGTACACAAGCAATTTCAGAGCAGAGGCACTGAGGGCGGCAGTGGAAGAAATGGTGACACATAAAGAAAATGAAAGCCATACAGTCCTGCTTACAGATGCTCTCGCCGTAGTCACAGCGCTATAAAGCCAGAAAAACACTGAGCTTAATGACTTAAGAACAGCACTCTGTCAACTATGCCAGCAGTCCGCACCAAAAAGGGTAGTGGTACAGTGGGTCCCATCACACTGCAACATCCAAGGCAACGAGGAGGCAGACAGACTGGCAAAAGAAGGCGCAAGACTACCACAAACACATACTAGTATGATGTACGAAGAGTCAAAACGGCTTATTAAAGCCAGATACATGACCAAATGGGAAACCGAACATACTGGTTACACCAAAAACGATGCATATTACCAGTTGATCAGAAGAGAGCAGGTCGTTGTCTTCAGACTTCGCACTGGCCACAATAGACTGAGGTACCACCTATTCAACAAATTGAAGATAGGTGGAACCGACGAATGCCCGTGTGGTACCGGGAAAATGACTGCTGAACATCTGCTGCAGAACTGCCCGACATACGAGGATCAGAGAGAGCAGATGTGGCCATCACCAGTGGAACCACAAGACAAGCTCTATGGCAGTGTCGACAGCCTCAGGATGACCGCCGCTTTTTTCGAAAAAATAATGGTTACTGTCTGACTGCGTACGAAGAAGAAGAAGAAGAAGAACGACTAACTTCCACCTTACCCTCTAAAATTGTCTTCATCAAGGAGGTATGTCTTGTTATCTGACCAAAATAACGTAATTGTTTATGATTTCTGTCATTAATTCACTTTTTACTCCCATCTTTCCAAGAAATACAACCCAATCCTCTATATACCCACATTTCGAAGGCTTCGATACGCTTTTCCAACTTGTTATTACGGGGGATATTCACCACAAAATAGATCGTCAGGTGCTCGACTAATTGGCAGGTAACGACAACAGGCCAATTAGGCTAGATATTGATATGGAAGTAGGCCCCCAGGAAATAAAACCGCTGCCACGTTGGAACTACAGACTGGGACAGATTTGCAATGCTGACAGATGGACTGTGAAACTATCAACACACGAAATAACAATATGAAACCTATGGTGGAAAGCCTAAGCAAAGCAATACTGCAAGCAGCCACCAAGACCATCCCAAGAGGGGCAAGGAAAAACTACAAGCCATATTGGAATCATGAACTGCAGAAAGCTGAAGATGAAATCTCAAATGCTAGGAACATGGCAGAGAGAGAGCAATCTATGGAAGCAAATATCGCCCTCAAGGCCATCACTGCGAAATACAAAAGAACACTGAACCAAATAACAAGAGACAGCTGGGAAAAAAAAAACAGAAAGCCTCAATCTAGATAAAGAAGGTCACAAACTATGGAATTTAGTCAGAGCCATGAATGACGAAACTCCATCAAATAAACAAATTACCATCAAGCAGGGTGACAACATGCTTACCGTAAAAAGCAGCAAAAGCCTTTATAGAACATTATGCCAGAGCAAACCACATTGATGTCCCTACAGACAGGCACACAGACATTAGTGAAGAACAAAAGAGCCACGACTACATCAAGATTGCACCAGAGGAGCACATGATGGCAAAACTAACGATGAATGAAATGGATGAGGCCATGAGAACTTTAAAGAAAAATAAATCGCCCAGAAAAGATGGGGTAACAAATGAAATGCTGATGGGGGTTGGGCCAAACAGCAAAGAGGAAGTTACTGTCAGTCCTGAACCAAAGCTGGAAAAAAGGAATTGTACCGGAGGCATGGAAAGATGCTGTACTTATACCCGTACCAAAGAAAGAAAAAGATAGAACAGATCCAAATGGATACAGGCCTATCAGTCTACTGAGCTGTGTAGGTAAACTGATGGAGCGTATGATAAACACCAGACTGATGTGGCACCTGGAAGAAAAACACATATTAATTCCACAGCAAGCAAGATTTAGACAACACAGATCTACTGAGGACCAGATCACTCTCATAGCACAGGAAATAGAGGATGCTTACCAGGAGAAAAAGCATACAGTAGCGGTTTGGGTGGATCTAGAGAAGGCATTTGACAAGGTGTGGAAAGAGGGACTTATAGTTAAGCTACAAAGAAGTGAAGTATCTGGAAAAATGTCCAGATGGATCAGCCACTACCTCGAAAACAGAACAGCCAGAGTTCAAGTACAAGGACAGATGAGCAAAAAGGTGACATTGGAGCAAAGAGTACCCCAAGGGGGAGTACTGTCACCCACACTTTTTCTGGTGTATATAAACAACATCACAGAGAATATACCAAGAAGAGTCCACAGCTCCATGTTTACAGACGATCTGGCTATGTGGACCTCTGAAAAAAATCTCACTGTAGCAAACAATCGACTGCAGCAGGCCCTAACATCGTTGGAGGAGTGGGCGAACTCATGGCTGGTCAAAATAAATGAGGAAAAAACAACATGTACGATATTCTCGCTTTCAAATAAACCACAAAACACCAAAATAAGTCTTAACGGCAAATATCTGCGGCCAAACGACAACCCAAACTACTTGGGCGCCACTTTGATTGGCTCATGACATGGAAAAGTCAGATCGAGAGAAACTGAATGAGAACCAGACAAAGAATGGCAATCATGAGGAAACTTGCTGGCACAAACTGGAGAGCAGACAAAAGAATACTGAAGAAACTGTACACTGGAAGAGTGAGACCAGTTCTCGAGTATGGCATTGCGGCATGGACAACAGCAGCAAAGGCGAACTTTGATAAAATTAGCAAACTCCAAAACCAAGCCATGAGAGTTATAACAGGAGGCATGAAGTCAACACCAATTGTAGAACTTGAAAAGATTACAAAGCTGCAATCCATGACCGACAGAAGAGACTGCAGAGCCCAGCAGCAAGCAGAGAAACTAAGAAGACTGACAGACCATCCAATGCATCAGAGACTAAATAGATTTGGAAATGGGAAACTAAAGCGGAGAAACTTTGCAGAAATAGCCAAAGCAAAGATGAGCGAAGACCCTATGAACACCATAACAACACCAAAGCCCATCCCTACTGTACACAAACCAACATGGAAGCAGCATATCATTCCGGAGGTGGTAGAAAATATACCAGGTATTGGAAACAAGAACAGCCAGACGGAAAAAAGAAAGAAGAGACATAACCATGAGGTACATAGCGGAAAACTACCCAAGCATGAACTGGACCCATGCATACACCGATAGTTATGTAACAAACACAACACAGAATGGAGGGGGAGGAGCATTCCTGAACCTACCAAATGGTAGGAAAATAACACTGTCAGTGGCAACTGGAAAATTCTCAAGCAATTTCAGAGCGGAGGCAGAGGCACTGAAGGCTGCAGTAAAAGCAATGGTGACAGGCGAAAGCAATGAAAGCCAGATAGTCCTGTTTACAGATGCCCTGGCTGTGATTACAGCACTAAAAAGCCAGAAAAATACTGAACTTAATGATTTAAGAGCAGTACTCTGTCAACTATGCCAGCAGTCCGCACCAAAAAGGGTAGTGGTACAGTGGGTCCCATCACACTGCAACATCCAAGGCAACGAGGAGGCAGACAGACTGGCAAAAGAAGGTGCAAGACTACCACAAACAGATACTAGTATGACGTACGAAGAGTCAAAATGGCTTATCAAAGCCAGATACATGACCAAATGGGAAACCGAACATACTGGTTACACCAAAAACGATGCCTATTACCAGTTGAACAGAAGAGAGCAGGTCGTTGTCTTCAGACTTCGCACTGGCCACAATAGACTGAGGTACCACCTATTCAACAAATTAAAGATAGGTGGTACCGACGAATGCCCGTGCGATACCGGTAAAATGACCGCTGAACATCTACTGCAGAACTGCCCGACATACGAGGATCAGAGAGAGCAGATGTGGCCATCACCAGTGGAACTGCAAGACAAGCTCTATGGCAGTGTCGACAGCCCCAGGATGACCGCCGCTTTTTTCGAAAAAATAATGGTTACTGTCTGACTGCGTACGAAGAAGAAGAAGAAGAAGAAACCTCTAGGTGAGTAATTGTATTTTTCATGCCCAAAGGTCGGATACTTTTTGAACACACCTCGTATATTTCTGTATCTGTGTATGCCTCTGTGGTTTGTTATATTGTACAGTATAATGTTGATTCAGTATCACGTATAGCATTAAACAGTGGTCCTGTTCTGCCCCTCCCCCATTTAACATTATACAATGAAGATTGAAGATACCATGTATTGTGGTATAGGAACTTTGGAGGTAAGTTAAACTGAATAAGAAAACTGGAATATTGTACACAGAAAACTTTAGTTTAGACCAGTGCTCTTTAACCTTTTTATACCTGGCGGTCACTTTTATAACATTTGTGACAGTAAATTTTTCTTTCCGTCCACTAAAATCTAATTGAAGAAAACTCCGCAATTGTCCACTGAGTCTGTGTATTTTGGATTTTTTTAATCATCATGTAGCATGTCCTTTGCAGAACGTCGCTTCAAACACTGCCCGTCTGTAAAAAACTCGATCTCATGCCAAATCTCCAGCCTGCTCCAGACATGCCCAAGCATTCCTGGACATCTTTGTGCCATCTTCTTCTTGGTCTGCCTCTGACTCTCTTACCCGGCACCATACCTTCAATTACGATTCTCTCAAGACCGTTGTGTCTTTTGATGTCTCCAAAGTATTTCAATTTATTTTCATATGGAATTCATGAACCAATTCTCTTCTGTACAACTTTTATAGAATGTCTGCATTCTTTTTTTTTTTTTAATTTAATTAAATTTTTTTAAATTTTATAATCCTCAAATGTTACATATAAAGATCGTGTCACGAACGTAGTAATACGTCAGAGAGTTGAAGACGCTATTGGTCCTTTTGAAGATCTGTTCACAGCTATCAAAAGACGAAAGATGGCCTGGTGCGGCCACGTCACAAGGTCCAACGGAATTACCAACTCGATACTCTTTGGTTCCGTACCGGGACAGAGAGGGCGAGGACGTCCATGGAAGAGATGGGTGGACAACATCACTGAGTGGTCAGGCCTTCGTCCCGGTGAGATACGTCAGGTGGCGACAGACAGAGAGGGATGGCGTGGGATTTTGGGAGTGTCTTCGTGTGTGCCCCAACGACCTGATGGGTTACGGGATGAACAGAACTGAATCCTCCAAATTCTGAAGATCTTTCTAGAACATTTTAACTCAAAGGGCTTGAGGTTTGGGTACTGTCCATGTTTCACAGCATATGAAAATGGCACAGGTTCTTAGAATTTGCACTTTTGTTGATTTGCTGGTATTCTGCAAAAGTTTCCTCGGGTTGTGTTTCTAATACAGCATGTCGTTATTATGCTACCGCCCACCCGAAAACTAAAATCGCCCACTAGTGGGCGCTAGTCTCCAGGTTGAAGAACACTGGTCTAGAGCCTGTCATATTGGTATTGTTTTGATTACGCTGCATCTATTCTCAGGGCAGTCTGGGACTTCTGCTGCTGTGAAGCCGACGTTTCATTGGCTAGACAAGTACAGAAGAGAATGTCCAGATTATGATGAGACAGACTCCAAGACTGCTGTTGAGAGTAACCCATTTGCTGATGATATATTTGACCCTATGAAATATGTAGATCAGGATCAAAGTGATCCCTTTGCCCAAACCACAGGTTTGTTAGTTCATAATTAGTGGACAAATTAATTTGGTATTTTCGTGGTTACTTCATGTATGAGATAGGAGCATTGTTAGTGCAGTGGTTAGTACACTGGCTTCCTGTTCAGGGTTCACTCACATTCAGGGTTCGATCCACAGTTGATGCTGGATGTTTTTGTCGTCAATTGCAAAACCAGCTCCTGTGGTTCACCCAGCCACAGAAATTGGGTACCAGAAAAATCTAGGAAAGGAGGCCGGTTATGGCCGTGGGTTACAAAATAAAATGGGCCTAACACCATATTTCCTATACGCCGCATGGCGTGACGGGATCTTTTTCATGAATGAGATGGAACATCACTCATGTGTTACCAAAGCCTGAAAGTGGTGCAGCGTGTGGTAACAGTGTAACTTGCCAGGTATGATGTAAAAGATGACTAAGAAGGGTTGTGCATAGTATTCCATCTTATAGAAACTTGAGCTCATGACCATGGTTGAAGGCAGAGTCCCAGGTGTTGCACGGAAAGCCTCGAGGGCGACACTGCGATGGATGTGGTCTTTTCCCACCCCTGATTTCTAGGTACAGATGTAGAAGCTGATGAGCCGGGATGTTCAGAGATAGTCGGGCCATGTGGCCAAAGAAAAAGAGGCAGCTCCAATCCAGCACTAGAAAAATGCTCTTGAGGTACCCATCAGAAGACCTCGGTGTTGGTGACTAGGTCTTGCCAGTGGACTCCAAGGATTGTAATAACACAGGATCTATAAAGGTGCAGCTTGGTTTCTAGGCTAAGCATCCTTTGAGATCAGACTCTGTGCTGAGAGTTCATGGATTATGCTGTAAGGTCGATCCTCCGAGTGATTTCTGGCGCTATGCATGCATCAGAAGTGAGTCTACTGCCCTGGTAGATGGTCCAGTTCTGGCGCTATGCATGCATCAGAAGTGAGTCTACTGCCCTGGTAGATGAAGTCAAGTTTGTGATTGACGTGACTGCTGCTGACATGGATTCCCACCACAGGCGGACTACTGTCAAGACTTTGAATCTTGGTCTTCGCACAGGAAATGTGTAGCTGACTGCTCCAGGGGGCCTGTCAAGACCTGAAAGTCTTAACTTGGTCGGAGGATGTCATCTGCATAATTGAGATCGGCCAAATGCAGGTACCTGGCTGTAGATACAAGGATCTAATCCATAGAATGGCAGAACAATGATGGTGTGAAGATACATTCCTGGCGGAAGTCAGACGATGTGTTGAGAATGTGTCAATTAGATCCTGAAGTAAGGACAACACGTTAGACTCAATAAATTAGACTGCACATGAATCTATCGCATCTGTAACCCATCCTTGACTTGACTTGACTTAGTCGTTCCACTTCTACCATGGTTTGTAGAGCGTCACTCCACTTCTACCATATGAGATGTATAGGCTCACTCCATTTCTACGATGGGATGTAGAGGGTCGTTCCACTTCTACTATCGGGTGTAGAAGGCTTCTTTTATAGTTTTTGCGCCTTATAACTTCTGCAGGATGGTGTAGCCAGCACCATGCTCGACCCTCCTTAGTCACCTGTAACTACATGCTAGGCAGGCTACAATATCCCTATTCTTTGCTCCCCTCTCGGGTTGCAGTAACGCACGTGGAACAACCATCCATACAATACATGTGCTGCTTGCAATGCCGAGACTCACCACAGAAATATCCATTTCATGCAGGTGTCAGACAAACCACTTGGTATGAGGAAAGCATACCCAGAAGTCTCCAGGACTCATCCTCTCTCAAGAGTGCTAGCAGAGACTCGTTGGACAAGATTGTCAATTTGTAAGTGTCAAACATCTGTTATGTTGATGTTTACTTTGTCGCTTGTGTTGTGTGTCTACAAAGTTGGTCTTGATTCATTTCTCCTTCTCTTTTGTCTAGTCTTGTATATTTGTATGTGTGTCCAGGCATGTTTTGTGCCAATATGTTGTTTGTACACTCGTGTAATATTGATGACAGAAGAATTAGTTCATGTGCCAGATAGACCAAATAGAGGCAGTCTGGCCCAGGGAAGCGACCATTCTCTAAAAGCTGTTGGGTGCGGGAACCGACAAAGACCTGAAACACGCAGTCTCCTTCGTGAACCTCACTGGGCTAAAAGCATAGCATCAGTTGATTGAGGAAGAAGAATGGGTCAAGGATGAGTTTAATTAACTCATTCACTCCCAAATATTTTGAACCTCTGGACACAATTTTATTTTTATGTAAAACTGAAAAACAGCATCACTTACTTAGTTGCGATCTATTTGTCTTCAATAGACGTTCACTAAAATAACACGTATTATATACCAAACTGTTCACAATTGAGACTAGAATACAATGGAATACATATATTTTACAAATGCAGGTGTAAATTTGTGTTTGATGAATTAAAGTTGCATAATCGTTTGTTATTTTTTAAAATTATGAACAAAAATGTTCCCCTCATCAAAACATCATTCAGCTCTAAACCAATATACAAATAACGAAATGAATTTCTATTGACGGAAATCCTCAAAGGACGATGTTCTGAAAGTTGCACCTAATTTGGTGTAGTTGTTTACACAGTATTTACATTTTACTGAAGGCACGTGAAGTTGAAAACGTGCTAAAAAATAAAAGCGCCGATCAACATCAGCGTGAGTGTTTACAATTTACGCGCACACGGAAAGAATCTTCCTGCTGTATTCAAAATATATATATACACACATTAATATTATACACACTAGAATGATTGTGTCGGATCTTGCACCTTTACTGAATTTGTGAACTGTTATTACCATTGCTTGAGATAAAAGAGGGCACCGCCCCTTCGTCAGTAGACTTAGTTTTACTTTCATCGCTCGATGTGGAACTAAGACTAGGTAAATAAATTGAAACAGCGCTATCATAACGATCGATATCTTCATCATCACTACCATTAGCAATAATATAATCTATCTATTCCTGAGCTTGAACTGAAAAAACTCTATTTGGTGTGGCTGAAGGTGCATAGGATAGCTTCAAAGTTGCTCTCCGAAAAAAAATTATATTTTCCAAGTTACGAAACTAAACATTTTTTCAACGAAACTCAAACTAACTCTTCCGGAATGAAAAAGTGCAAAATCTGGACTTCCGTCAATAACCAAAATAAAACATTTAGGAGAACTAGGAATGGGAAAATATGTGATTTTGTGAACACAGTAACAAAAGCCGATACACCGGCTTCTGGGTTTTCTAGAAAAAACCGGAAGCCGTTGTATCGGCTCGTGGGAGTGAATGAGTTAACTGATCCCGTATCAGTTTGTGCCCTACTTACTGACTTATTCTTGTAAATTTTCATGTTGGCCATTACACTGCCACATTATTTTTTTAGCACGTCAGATTTTACTATGGTTGTTGACTTTGAGAGCCTGTAACTTTGTTTATTTGTTGTCTATAGATATGATTTTATTGTGTGTAGAGATATAAATTAATAAAGAACTTGTTGGTGATATTGTTTTTGTTGTGTGTGAGAGTTTTTAAGATACAAGAAGATGAAGGTTATAGTGTTGAAAAACAGCACAAACTTAACTTAACGTCTTTATACTGGTTTAGAAGACCCTGCAGAGTCTGTATACAACCAGTTACATATAGACTTACACATTTTCGGACGCCCTTGCTTAAAAAAAACAAATTCCACAGAGGACAGATAATCAATGTTTACAAGATCGGCATATCTGTTCTCTTCTTCTTCTGCGTTCATTCTCTATCTCCCGCTGCCAAGCCCCAACCACAGGACTTTGCAAGCAGCAGGATGTAGTCCAGAGAATGGAATACGTTGTGTCGCTAGTTTACAGCTTGACTGCGATATTTACACCTTTCGGTTTGACACATCCGTCTTCGGCAGCGGCATATCTGTTCATTTCCACTAAAAAGGTATGGAGGAATCTTCAAATCCAAGTGAAAAACAGAAGAAATCATTTCCAAATGTCTAAAACAAATTTAAAATCACCATTGTGTTCAACCGGACAAGACAAAAGTGTAACTCTCTACAATTGAAAGAACGGTATTTTCAGCTGATTTCTACGTTAGCCCATATGTGTATCTGTGATTAAAACGTTTTGAAAAAACATCAGATAAAAGCGACAGACAATTCCTCTGGCAAATTTTTTCGCCAGATGTTACGTAGTTGATTTTGTTGTTATCCCATAGCTGCTGAGCAAGCTTGCTCTTGGCAGCTCAATGCCTTTCTTATATAGATACAGCTCTTCTTCAGTTGTTTCACTGCTCCGTACAATGTGCTGGCAATTGTCGGCAGTTGTAAGAATCTTTTCCTCATATCCGCAAGCGTCTTGCACTCAATAAGTAGGTGTCGAACTGTTTCATCAGGATGAGAGCAATGTCTGCACAAGGGCAGGTGCTGGGATTGATGCGGTTCTAGTGGCTATTGACTCTGGTATGTCCTGTTCAGAACTGAGATGAGACTTTGATCTCTTCTGTGTAGTTTATTTACATCATCGTTACTTTTAGGCTATAACATTTTGCTAAATATACTGCGACCTGTTGTTCCCGTCGCCCACCTGTTCATCCAGATTTCCCGAGTATTATTCTTACTGATGCGTTTTACTTTGTGATTATTGCAGGGTCTATCCAATTGTTGTTTTGAGGCTCCTGTTTTTGCCAATCTGTCAGCCATCTTGTTCCCTAGTACCCCACTATGTCCAGGGATCCATTGCAAGGTGATATTTATCCCGTGGGCAGTGATGATGTTGTTGATCGCCCTCCCCACCAAGAATATTTCTTTGTATGGGTGTTCTTCAGCGCCTCCAGAACCGACTTGGAGTCACTAAAAATCACAAAATCCATCGGCAACAATTCGGCCAAGTCAAACTGTTGGTGCCAAACAAAAACAGCCAGACTGAAAAAGAAAGGAGAGACACTACCCTAAGCTTCATAACGAAAAGCTACCCAAGCATGGACTGGACCCATGCATACACCGACGGTTCTGTAACAAACACTACACAGAACGGAGAGGCAGGAGCATTCCTGAACCTACCAAATGGCAGAAAAATAACACTGTCATTCGCTACTGGTAAGTACACAAGCAATTTCAGAGCGGAGACAGAGGCACTGAGGGCGGCAGTGGAAGAAATGGTAACACACAGTGAAAATGAGAGCCATATAGTCCTGCTGACAGATGCTCTCGCCGTAGTCACAGCGCTATAAAGCCAGAAAAACACTGAGCTTAATGACTTAAGAGCAGCACTCTGCAAACTGTGCCAGCAGTCCGCACCAAAAAGGGTAGTGGTACAGTGGGTTCCGTCACACTGCAACATCCAAGGCAACGAGGAGGCAGACAGACTGGCAAAAGAAGGAGCAAGGCTACCACAAACAGATACCAGTATGACGTACGAAGAGTCAAAACGGCTTATCAAAGCCAGATACATGACCAAATGGGAAACCGAACATACTGGTTACACCAAAAACGATGCCTATTACCAGTTGAACCGAAGAGAGCAGGTCGTTGTCTTCAGACTTCGCACTGGCCACAACAGACTGAGGTACCACCTATTCAACAAATTGAAGATAGGGTGTACCGACGAATGCCCGTGCGGTACTGGTAAAATGACCACTGAACATCTGCTGCAGAACTGCCCGACATACGAGGATCAGAGAGAGCAGATGTGGCCATTACCAGTGGAACTGCAAGACAAGCTCTATGGTAGTGGCGAGAGTCTCAGGATGACCGCCGCTTTTTTCAAAAAAATAATGGTTACTGTCTGACTGTGTACGCAGAAGAAGAAGAAGAAACTGTTGGTGCAAAATCTCAACTGCTGGTTACTAAAAGTTAAGACAATGAGCCACGTGACAGTGAAGAGGACCTGTATAGCTCAAGGTAGAAGAGAAGCGGCTCACAAACTAATCTGTAACCGAACTCCGAAGTAAATGCTCAAAAACCATAAATGTTAGATAATAGTTGTCCATCACAAGTGATGAAGACCACTCTCTTTGTTCAGCCGTGTAGACCATCGTATCTCTTGCTGTGTCCGCTGAAATGGGTGACTTGCGCGGTTATTTGGATTAAAGTGAGAAAGAAACTGCGCCTTTTTGTCAACCTCACTCACAGAGCCTAAGCTACCTTTTGCCAGACATTCATCGAGACGACTGGAGATAGCATAGGATGCAGATTTCGCCTCAGGGTTACCCCCGAAGCCTTTCCGTAAACATGTAACCGCAGGGTAGAAAGGTGGGATGGCATCGAACGCAGTTTGTCGTGCCTTTTCGATAACCACAAGAGGTCGTATGGACAACACTCAGCGTGTGAGTGGGTCTGGCATCTCTCCCCAGCTGTATTCAACTCATCATAGTAGCATCTAAAATTCCCACACGCCAAATTCGCGAAGGTGAACCGGCAGAACTAACCCGTAAAATACGTCACAGGTATAAGCGTAGTTCCATTCAGCCGGCGTCCAGACCAGGATAAACGGATGGAAGAAATCACAAAAAAAGAACGAAGTAACAAGTCCAGACGGAAAACAACACCACGTTTCAGTGAACACAAGTGTAAGTCGTCGACTAGTGTGAATTCCAGGCAAATCCGTGGTCTAGCGGCATCCATAATGATCCAAAACAGTAGAAAAATGTAGACCCGCAGCCAGTTACGGCGCCATCTTTGCCAGATTGTTAGATAACCTGCACATATTGACATGTTAATATAGAGCAGGCACCCAAGTTAACAGTGTCCTGTGTTCCCATCTTACTAGCTATGAAGAGTTCACAGAGTCCATGGAAAGTGTACAGAAGCAACTTGGCATATCCTGGAGTGCTGATATCTCTGTGGCAGATAAGACAGTGTCCAAGCGAGAGAAATTTGTCCGCCAATTTCTGATTGAGCGAGAGGATGAGTTTACTGATGTGAAAAATCTGAAGTAAGTGTTTTTTATTTGTCATGTTTGATGTGTTAAGTTTAGCACGTCGTGGCAGAATTGTCATCTTGGCACGTCATGGCAGAATGGTCATCTTGGCACGTCATGGCAGATTGGTCATCTTGGCACACAGGACATAATGGTCATCTTGACATGTCATGGCAGAATTGTCATCTTGGCAGAATGGTCATCTTGGCATGTCATGGCAGAATGGTCATCTTGTCATGTCATGGCAGAATGGTCATCTTGGCATGTCATGGCAGAATGGTCATCTTGGCATGTTATGGCAGAATGGTCATCTTGGCACATCATGGCAGAATGGTCATCTTGGCATGACATGGCAGAATGGTCATCTTGGCACGTCATGGCAGAATGGTCATCTTGACATGACATGGCAGAATGGTCATCTTGGCATGTCATAGCAGAATGGTCATCTTGGCATGTCATGGCAGAATTGGCACGTCATGGCAGAATGGTCATCTTGGCATGCCATGGCAGAATGGTCATCTTGGCACACAGGACAGAATGGTCATCTTGGCCTGTCATGGCAGAATGGTCATCTTGGCACACAGGACAGAATGGTCATCTTGGCATGACATGGCAGAATGGTCATCTTGGCACACAGGACAGAATGGTCATTTTGGCGCACAGGACATAATGGTCATCTTGGCACAGAGGACAGAATGGTCATCTTGGCACACAGGACAGAATGGTCATCTTTTCACACAGGACAGAATGGCCATTTTGGCAAGTGTGCAGTACAGTAGGTTGCCATTACTTTCAGTACATGGAGAAGCAATTGCCAGAGGAAAAAACCCAGGATTGTGAAAACTGAGCGAGTTTCACCTCTAGGTCACTCAGTCTCCTTCATAACCATTGCTTTGTTTCATTGTGTCACTCTTGCTGATATTCCTTCCGTTTGTTTGTAATAGATCCACTGAGACTGGTCTCATTTGAACACACCTCGTATATTTTGTGTTCATTTGCAATTTTGTACATATCTCAGTTTAGTTTTTAATTTGTAATTTATATACATATTTACAACATATGTACAACATATATGCGGAATGTATAATGAGAAATGTTCGAGAAGATGTGAACATTGAAAGTTTCGACCCATTTACGTGAGGGGGGGTACGGGATTCCAGAGTTGCGATACGCAGATGTCACAGTGATACTATCAAGAAGTGCAGAAAGGCTAGAGTAGCTACTTTCAGCCGTTAATAGACATAGTAAAGATCAAAACCTGTTTATAAACATAAATTGATAGTTTTTTGTCCATCACAAGTGATGAAGACCACTCTCTTTGTTCAGCCGTGTGGACAGTCGTATCTCTTGCTGTGTCCGCTGAAATGGGTGACTTGCGCGGTGATTTGGATTAAAGTGAGGAAGAAACTGCGCCTTTTGTCAACCTCACTCACAGAGCCTAAGCTACCTTTTGCCAGTGGCAAGACATTCATCGAGACGACTGGAGATAGCATAGGATGCAGATTTTGCCTCAGGGTTACCACCGAAGCCTTTCCGTAAACATGTAACCCGCAGGGTAGAAAGGTGGGAAGGCATCTAACGCATTTGTCGTGCCTTTTCGATAACCACAAGAGGTCGTATGGACAACACTCAGCGTGTGAGTGAGTCTGGCATCTCTCCCAAGCTGTATTCAGTTCATCATAGTAGCATCTAAAATTCCCACACGCCAAATTCGTGAAGGTGAACCGGCAGAACTAACCCGTGAGATACGACACAGGTGTAACTAGTTTAAGCGTAGCGCCATTCAGCCGTCGTCCAGACCAGGATAAACGGATGGAAGAAATCACAAAAAAAGAACGAAATAACAAGTCCAGACGGAAAACAACTCCACGTATCCGTGAACACAAGTGTAAGTCGTCGACTAGTGTGAATTCCAGGCAAATCCGTGGTCTTGCGGCATCCATAATGATCCAAAACAGTAGAGAAATGTAGACTCGCAGCCAGTTACGGCGCCATCAAACATAAATAAAACAAAGATAATGACCACTGATAAAACACAATGTCAGCATAAATTTACAGTGGGTGGTGAGGAAATAGATCAGGTCACACATTTTGAATATCTGGGCTCCAGAATTTACAAAAATGGCGACTGCTCGAAAGAAATCAGAATAAGCCTTAGCCATGGCAATGCAGAGACTGAACAGCCTAAAGAAATTATGGCAGAGCACTAGCAAAATGATAAAAGTAAAAGTCTTGAGAGCCTGTATTTTTCCTGTGGCAGCTTATGGCTCCGAATCATGGACGATTACCAAAAATTCTAGACAAAGAATCGAATCCTTCGAGTCAAAATGTTACAGAAAGATCCTAAGAATACCCTGGACAGAGAAAAGAACAAATGTAGACATTCGGCAAGAGTTGAGCATAGAGGAGAACTGGTTTATCAATTCCATTTTGGCTAGAAAATGCAAATACTTTGGTCACATCAAGAGATACAATGGTCTTGAGAGAACGGTGATGGAAGGTATGGTGCCAGGCAAAAGAGGAAGGGGTAGACCAAGAAGACGATGGCACCAAGATATCCAGGAATGCCTGAGTATGACTGTGGCGGAGGCTGGAGTTTTGGCAAGGGAACGAGTTTCTTTCAGACAGACTGTGATGGGAGCTACGTTCTACAAAGGACATGCTACATGATGATGACATATTTTAATAATTTTGTTTTAATGTTTCTTTATAAACAGATCTAAACAAAATATTTTGCTTTGGTGCATTTATGTGCAGATCTCAATTTGTTTTTACATTTCAAGTATTTCTGTTCCGAAATGTTAATGTTTCCATTTGATCATACTTTTTTAGCCTCACTTTTTTGTGTGTTGGTCATGTTATACTTACGTAACTATCTGTCATGCTTGCTCTTTCTAGAATGTTCTGTGGGAGCTGGAATGTGAATGGTAAATCTCCAGGTGAATCCTTGCACAAGTGGATGGTGGTCGATGACGAGCCACCTGATATATATGCTATTGGGTTAGTACTATGATGTTTAGTTGATATATATGTATATAAATGTGCATATGTATTCGTTCATACACACACTATTTTAACTATTAATGTGGTCTCACATATTTGATATTGGTTATGTGACCTCATATTGAATATGTGACCTCTTATTGGATATGTGACCTTATATTGGATATGTGACCTATATATATGATCATGCCGAAGACTGATGTGTTGGACCGAAAGGTGCAAATATTGCAGTCAAGCTGTAAACTAGTGACACAACGCATTCCGTTCTCTGGACTACATCCTGCTATATGCAAAACCCTGTTCAGGGCTTGGTAGCGGGAGATTAAGAATGAACGCAGAAGTAGAAAGACGAAGAATATATATGATATTAGGCTATGTAACCTTATACGAGGCGTGTTCAAATGAAACCGTACCAAACTGCACCATGTGAACATACGTACGATGCACATGATGACGTCTCTTCTGATATAAACAGCACATACCAACCGTCAAGTTTGCAAAATTTCCTATCGTCCGATTCATAGTTTCCTAAGCACTTACGTTGAAAACATGGCGTTTGTGATATGGAATCCGTCCAGATATATAGTGTTATGTGATCTCAAATTGGCTAATGTGACCTTATATATATATATCATATTCGGTTATGTGATCTCGTATATATGGGAGATAGGGTTATGTGACCTTATATATATATATCATATTTGGTTATGTGGCAGAGTTAGTTACATGAGGTCTGACATATGTACTGGTGGGTGAGTTATTTGGTATCTAACGTATTTGCTAATAGGTGGGTTATATCATGGCCCTATATATGAGCCTGTGGCTTGAAAGGGGAGCAAAGAATAGTAACACTGTAACCTGTCAGGAAACTGAGGAGGGTTGGGCATGGGGCTGGAAACTCTAACCCATAGATACTTTAAGAAGTCACAAAAACTTTAACAAAGACAGGAAAACATTTGATGACTTGGCATGTATTTGTTAACCTATAACCATACCACACAAAAAAACTTATGTCTTTTTGCTGTAACATCATTATTTTTCGTCACGTCATGTCACGTTATGGTTGTCTTTGAGAGACTCTAATGTGTTTAAAAAAAATATTTGTTGTTATTGTGTGTAGAGACATATATGAATAAAGAACTTGTTGGTGTTATTGTGTGTGTGTTAGTTTCTGAGATAGAAGAAGATGAAGGTGATAGTGGTGAAAAATAGCACAAACATATAGACTCACCCACTATCGGCGTCCTTCAGTTGGAGAAAAAAAGGGCTTATTGATGTTTGCCGTAATGGCCCTATCTGTCACTTTCGACTATAAACGTATTTATTATATCTACATAAATAAACTAAATAGAACTGCCTCAGACAAATTTTTTGCAGAAACTTGACTCCCCCATTCTCAATAATGGATGAATCTTCAAATCCAAGCAAAAGCAGATGAAATCCTTTCCAAAAGTTTAAAATAAATTTCAAAATCGCAACAGAATTTATAGAACTGTACAGGACGGAAGTCGGAACTCTCCACAATCAAATGAGCAGTATGTGGGGATGGCATGGCCTAGTGGTTAAGTGATACGGCTAACAACCCAAAGGTGCTGGGTTCAATTCCCATCACAGCACCGGCCGTTACCCCGGGGAAGCAAACCTTTAGAAAATGCACGAGGAAGCAGACCCTTACATAAAATGCATGCTGAAGTCGGATACACTGGGCCGACAGGCGCAAAATAAAAACCACAGTGCAACGCACACCGCCTTGGGGAATAGAGAAATAAGGCGAACGCAAACAAAAAAAACAACAACAACAAAAATTTGCGGTATGTTCAGCCATTTCTATGGCATTAAATCGGTAGTTTATATACGATAAAGCGATGACCCTGCCTGGAGCCGTCGCTATACCTCGACGGTGGGCGCAGACGCAAATTTGTTCCGAAGCAGTATGGTAAAGTTTAAAGTCCTATGTTCCACAAGAGGCTTAAATGATTTTGATTGATTGATATATGACCTTCGGTCTCTTATGATATCAGAAAGGTAGTATGAGATTTCACAAATTTATCTAATAAAACTTGCAAGAGACTTATGTAGATATTTACCTTATGAAACCCTCCTTTTATGTTCTTTGGTTTTAGTTTCCAAGAGCTTGACCTGAGCAAAGAAGCATTCATCTTTACTGACTCTCCCAAGGAAGCTGAGTGGCAGAAAGCCGTCAAAGACTACCTTCATCCTAAGGCCAAGTACAGAAAGGTCAGAAAGAACTTGGCATGAGTTGATTGTTCTAGATCAGTGATTCTCAGCCTTTTCCAGATAAGGTACCTCCTAACTCCCATGATCATTTGTCATGACCAACCTATTCTTTCACATTCAGGTCAGGTCATCCTGTAACCGGTGAAGTCGTTGGGGCACACATGAAAACATCATTACAACCTCACGCCACCCTTCTCTGTCAGCGGCCGCTGGTTGTGCCTCTTCTGGTCGGAAATTGGTTCATTCTTTTGTGTGTCCTCCCACCTCTTTTTGGGGCGGCCTCTTCGTCTTCTGCCTTGCACCTTTCCGCTGAGGATCGTATTTGATCGTACCAAACCAGTTTCCTTCTTTTGACAGTTGCCAAGAGGTCTTCAAAAGGCCCTATTGCTGTTGTAATTCTATCTCGTATTTCCTCATTTGTAACTCGATCTTTGTACGTGTCGTTTAAAAGTCTTCAGAAACATTACATGTGATTCAATTTTAACATCATTCACAAAAAGGCTGCTTTACAAGTCTGGTTTGTGACACACCCATTTTCTAGAGGTACGAAGACCACAGGAAGGAAAACAGTGTAAATAACAAAATAACTGTCTCTCTCACTGTTTTTGTTTTTGCTTTTTTAAGCTACTTGATCAGATCTATGGACATTTGTCCATCATTGTAGTTACTTGATCAGAACTAAAGATGTTTGTTCATCATTATAGTTACTTGATCAGATCTATGGACATTTGTCCATCATTATAGTTACTTGATCAGAACTAAAGACATTTATCCATCATTATAGTTACTTGATTAGATCTATGGACATTTGTCCATCATCATAGTTACTTGATCAGAACTAAAGACATTTGTCCATCATTATAGTTACTTGATCAGAACTAAAGACATTTGTCCATCATTATAGTTACTTGATTAGATCTATGGACATTTGTCCATCATTATAGTTACTTGATCAAACTTAAGACATTTGTCCATCATTATAGTTACTTGATTAGATCTATGGACATTTGTCCATCATTATAGTTACTTGATCAAACTAAAGACAATTGTCCATCATTATAGTTACTTGATTAGATCTATGGACATTTGTCCATCATTATAGTTACTTGATCAAACTAAAGACATCTATCCATCATTATAGTTACTTGATCAGATCTATGGACATTTGTCCATCATTATAGTTTCTTGATTAGATCTATGGACATTTGTCCATCATTATAGTTACTTGATCAAAACTAACGACATTTGTCCATCATTATAGTTACTTTATCAAACTAACGACATTTCTCCATCATTATAGTTACTTTATCAGACCCATTGTTTCATAGACTACTTTTTAAAACACTGCTCTGGAAAGGACTGTTGAAAATCTGAATAAAATATGACTGAAAAACAAAAAGTGCTGAAATGCAGTTTTCAGTAAGAATAGTAACTTAATGGTCGATGTAGCAGCCAATAAGGTATTTATCAAGGATTTGGCACAAAGAAAAACATCATAAAGAAACCACTAGACTAAGCTAACTGATTAAACGTATGAAGATACCATTTTTAAAGTAATGTATGGTGATACCAATTTTAAAGTAACGTATGTTGATATGACTATAAAAGTAACGTATGTTGATATAAATATAAAAGTAACATATGGTGATATAACTATAAAAGTAACATATGGTGATATAACTATAAAAGTAAAGCAACATAGTAGTACTAAAAAGGAAAGCAGTGAAATCAATTGTAAGTCCTGAAATCGAGCTGTGACAAATGAAGCAAGTGCTCTCAAGATATCACTAATCGGTCAGTTTAACTGTTCTGATACTGAAAAATAGGCATTTGTACTTTGTATGTATTTCAGGTGAAGTCAGTCCGTCTTGTAGGAATTCTGCTCATAGTATACATCCAGGAGAAGCACGCACAACATGTCAGCTATATTGATTCTGACTCTGTGCCTACAGGAATCATGGGATTCCTGGTAAGTTCTCTTTGTTCATTTTTACATTAGAAAGGCCATAGTCTGCTCATTTCAAAGGACACAAGGTCATGGTTTCTAGCTACAAGATGGTGATTTGACAGGATCTAAAAACAGATTAGATGCATATAGCTTTTAGAGAAAGGAAATGTCAATGAAACTGGTTGTATACAGACTCTGCAGAGTCTTCTAAACCAGTCTAAAGACGTTAAGTTAAGCATAGAAGTGGAAAGGATGTTTTTATTGTTAAAATTTAAAATTCTCAAACACCATTTGGGGATCAAAATGCTGAGCAGTGCATGAGCTGCAGTGGTCAGCGACCCATAGCTGGCTGCTAGCGTCAGGGCCAGCGAACCATAGCTGCCAAGACCCTTCTACACCTCCACGCGGTGATCCTGGATAACAGGCTGCAACAGGGCAGACTGGCTAAGGAGAAGGGATCGAAGAGGGAATGCTAACCCGGCACTAAAAAAATGCTTGCTGAAGTCGGATGTGTTGGACCGAAAGGTGCAAATATCACAGTCAAGCTGTAAACTACGACACAATGCATTCCGTTCTCTGGGCTACATTCTGCTACTTAAGCCCTTTCAGGGTTTGGTAGTGGGAGATTGAGAACGAACAAAGCCAAGCCAAGCCAAACCCCATTTTGGAGACACTGGAAACAGCTGTGAAAGTCATTGTGGAAAACAAAGGTCAAACCAGAGATGAGATAGTTTTCTTTACAGATTTCCCATAGTTCATAATGGCCCAAGAAAGTATAAAAACTGGTTTTTACAGCATTGACTGTATGACACTCGTAAAAACCATCTATAAATTCAGCAATGAAAATATAGTGGATTCCTGTCAACTGTAAGGTTCATGGAAATTTGGAGAGATAGAGTGGGAATCTTCTTCTTTGGTTTTCATTCTCAAAGTGATGTTTGAGTCATAGTTTACAGCGAAGCTAAGATATCTGTTTCTTTTGGTCTTGCTTCTTTTTTCGAACACCTTGTTTCACTATTCCCCAAGGCGGTGTGCGTTGCACTATTTTTTTATTTTGCACCTATTGGCCCAGTGCATCTGACTTGGTCATGCATTTTATATAAGGGTCTGCTTCCTCCTTCATTTTCTAAGGGGTTGCTTCCCCGGGATAACAGCTGGTGCTGTGATTGGGGAGCGAACCCAGCACCTCCAGATTGTGAGCCGTGTCACTTAACCACTAGCCCACGCCGTCCCCACTTTTGGTCTGACACATTTCAGCTGGTGCCAGGTTTGTCTTCCCACTGCGATCCATTCTCTTAACTAGACTACACCAGTGCAGCTTGTTTCCAGTGCCACCGTTTGGAGGCGAAATTGGGTATTGGTCAGCTCTGGTTTGCTGGCATTGATTCAAGCAGCCAGCCCTACCGAAGGCGGATGTGTCGGACCGAAAGATGTAAATATCATAGTCAAGTTGTAAACTAGCGACACAATGCATTCTATTCTCCGGACTACATCCTGCTACTTGTAAAGTCCTGTTCAGGGCTTGGTAGTGGGAGATTGAGAATGTTCAGGGCTTGGTAGTGGGAGATTGAGAACGTTCAGGGCTTGGCAGTGCGAGATTGAGAACATTCAGGGCTTGGTAGTGGGAGATTGAGAACATTCAGGGCTTGGTAGTTGGAGATTAAGATCGAACACAGAAGAAGAAGTATCATAGGCATCATCTCTTGCCCCTCGTGATGATCATGGATTCAAACTTGAGAATAGGCTGATCTCCCGCATGGACTGCCTTCTGCCGCATGGCATCAACATTTTGCATACCTTTACCTTGTCTTATCTGCTCTCACTTTTCTTCCCTCCCTCCATCTACCTTTCTCCCACTTCACAGCTACGGGCTTTGTGTGCACATGTCACTGTATAATCATTCCTCATTTTGCTGCTACCATCTTAACTGTTCTTTTCTGACTTTTCTCACCTCACTTTGGTGTGGGGGGGGGGGGGGGGGTTGACGTACTAAACATGGCTGATATATCATTGAGTTTCTTTGTTTTATGGCTGTCTAACTGTTGTAACAAGTACAGAAGTTTGCATATTAGAGGCAAACATAACAGAAGGTGCCCGCAATGAGACAGAAGTTTGCATATTAGAGGCAAACATAACAGAAGGTGCCCGCAATGAGACAGAAGGTGCCCGCAATGAGACAGAAATTAAGACAAGGATTGTAATGGCAAAAAAGGTCTTAAGTGGAAAGCAGAAATTGTTAACCTCAAAGAATATCAGGATATCTTCTTCTTCTTCTTCTTCTGCGTTCGTTCTCAATCTTCCGCTACCAAACCCTGAAAGGGCTTAAGTAGCAGAATGTAGTCCAGAGAACGGAATGCATTGTGTTGTAGTTTACAGCTTGACTGCGATATTTGCACCTTTCGGTCCAACACATCCGACTTCAGCAAGCATTTTTTGAGTACCGGGTTAGCATTCCCTCTTCGATCCCTTCTCCTTAGCCAGTCTGCCCTGCTGCAGTCTGTTATCCAGGATCACCGCGTGGAGGTGTAGAAGGGTCTTGGCAGCTATGGTTCGCTAGCTCTGACGCTAGCAGTCAGCTATGGGTCGCTGACCCCTGCAGCTCATGCACTGCTCAGCTTCTTGATCCCTATCAGGATATAACTGAGGACAAGAATAATCGCCACTCATATATGGACAATTGCACTGTATGGGGCTGAAACATGGACTTAAGCAAAGAAGGGTGAAAAAAGCTTGGAAGAGTTTGAAAGGTGGTGCTACCGTAGAAGGGAAAGAGTGAGTTGGACAGAAAGAAGATATAATGACGATGTACTCATTGGCGTGGACGCACAAAGACAAATATAGCATATGATACAAAAACATTGGTTGAGTGTGCTGGGTCACAATATGCACAATATGAGACATGAAAGTCTTCTACAGAAGATACTAGAGGGCAAGATTCAAGGGAAGAGAGAACCGGGGCGACCAAGACTCACCTTTACATCTCAGGCATGCAGGGACATTACGAACTTATGCTCCAATGAAGAGAACTGCAGATGATAGGGTCAAATGGAGAGACATACTCAAACAACCTTACAACCAGTCTCCAGACAGATCAACCAGAGGTTAGGGTCAAATGGAGAGACATACTCAGACAAATTTACAACCAGTCTCCAGACAGATCAACCAGAGGTTAGGGTCAAATGGAGAGACATACTCAGACAACCTTACAACCAGTCTCCAGACTGATCAACCAGATGATGATGAACTGTTGTATTTGTAATGCTATAAAGTTTATTTGAAAATGTTACTGAAGGACCTATTCATGTTGGTGTCTGATAGCCTACATAGTAGAATCATTCATCATTTGCCCATACATGAGTTTGCATTTATATGTGACCATCCAGTGTCTTGACCATGTCATTGACAGGGAAACAAAGGTGGTGTGTCCATCAGGTTCACCTTACACAGCACCTCCCTGTGTTTTGTCAACTCTCACCTGGCAGCACACCAGGACGAGTTTGAGAGGCGTAACTCCGTAAGTTGTCTCTGTTTTCATTCATCATTGTGTTGTTGTTGTCCGAAGCTGTTTGTACTTGGTTCTTGACTAATTTTTCTGTTAACGGATTGTGAAGGTTCTTTTTATGTCCTGCGGATTACTGAAGAAAGTGAAACTGGTTCCTCCCAGCTCTAGTGCAATGCTAGGCTTCTCAGCTTGTTTGCAATACAAGGATCACAGTAAGGATCCCCACCTCATTGCCCAGACTGCTGTAACACTGCCTGTTTTGAGATACGAGGTGTATGTGAGGTGGGGTCTTGGTCAGTATGTTTCACCTGACCATGACACAAACGAATTGCCACCCTTTACATCATGTTGTATGTTGTGGGGAGGAGGCCTAACGTCTGTTCAGGCATAATATACTGATTAGACATGTTAGTCTTCCTGCAAACGGGCTGTTTTCATGGCAGCCTGGCTAACGAGGTGAGGGATCTACATGATCCCCGTAGTAGTGACCAACATGCAAATGAAGCACAACCTTATGGAGGACCCCAGTCCACCTTCATCAGCACGCTCAGGATGTGAGGAAAGCTACTGCAGCCCGCCACTTAACGTCCTTTTCAGGGCGCACAAAAGAGTAACCTACTTAATGTGGGCATTGGAAACAACAACAACATCGTCAGTTGTGTCCTGCTCTAAAACCAACACAACCTTTGCTCTTGTCCATTTATCTTACGATAATCATCACCCTGACTAACATAGTCTGATCTGTATGTTTTACCTGACCCTGACTAACATAGTCTGATCTGTATGTTTTACCTGACCCTGACTAACATAGTCTGATCTGTATGTTTTACCTGACCCTGACTAACATAGTCTGATCTGTATGTTTTACCTGACCCTGACTAACATAGTCTGATATGTATGTTTTACCTGACTGACTAACATAGTCTGATCTGTATGTTTTACCTGACCCTGACTAACATAGTCTGATCTGTATGTTTTACCTGACCCTGACTAACATAGTCTGATATGTATGTTTTACCTGACTGACTAACATAGTCTGATCTGTATGTTTTACCTGACCCTGACTAACATAGTCTGATCTGTATGTTTTACCTGACCCTCACTAACATAGTCTGATCAGTATGTTTCACCTGACCCTGACTAATATAGTTTGATCAGTATGTTTCACCTGATCCTGACTAACATAGTCTGATCTGTATGTTTTACCTGACTCTGACTAACATGTCTGATCAGTATGTTTTACCTGACTCTGACTAACATGTCTGATCAGTATGTTTTACCTGACCCTGACTAACATAGTCTGATCTGTATGTTTACCTGACCCTGACTAACATAGTTTGATCAGTATGTTTCACCTGGCCCTGACTAACATAGTTTGATCAGTATGTTTCACCTGACCCTAGACTAAAATAGTCTGATCTGTATATTTTACCTGACCCTAACTAAGATAGTCTGATCAGTATGTTTCACCCTGACCCTGACTAACATAGTCTGATCAGTATGTTTTACCTGACCCTGACTAACATAGTCTGATCAGTATGTTTTACCTGACCCTGACTAACATAGTCTGATCAGTATGTTTCACCTGACTCTTAACGCATGCCTTCGCACCCAACTGACCCAAATATGTATGAGTTGTCTGCCCGATTCATCAATAACTTTCCTTGCTTATGTCCTCAGGATTATCGAGACATTATGACCAGGACCAGGTTCAGGCAGTTTGAGCCCCCTCTGGAAATCTTAGAACACGAGTGAGTGAGGAAGAAGAGCTGAAAATGCTTAGGTTAAACAATACTATAGAGTGCTAGTTTATGATTTCATGTCTTTGTGAATCATGGTTTATTTGTTCTTCTTCTTCTTCTCCTCCTTTTTCTTTGTTCATTCAAACTCTCGCTACGAAGCCATGAAAAGGGCTTTGAAGCTGCAGAATGAAGTGAGGAGAACGAAATGCAATGTGTCGTAGTTTACAGCTTGACTGCAATATTTGCACCTTGCGGTCCAACACATCTGACTTCAGCAGGCATTTTTGGGTACAGGGTTACCGTCCCGCTTTGATACCTTCTACTTAGCCAGTCTGCCCTGTTGCAGCCTGTTATCCAGGATCACTGCGTGGAGGTGTAGAAGGGTCTTGGCAGCTCTGGCTCGCTGGCCCTGACGCTAGCAGTCAGCTATGGGTTTGGGATCAAGACGCTGAGCAGCGCATGAGCTGCAGTGGTCAGCGACCCATAGCTGACTGCCTAAGCCAGGGCCTGCGAACCAGAGCTGCCAAGACCCTTCTACACCTCCACGTGGTGATCCTGGATAACAGGCTGCAGCAGGGCAGACTGGCTAAGGAGAAGGGATCGAAGAGGGAATGCTAACCCGATACTCAAAAAATGTTTGCTGAAGTCGGATGTGTTAGACCGAAAGGTACAAATATCGCAGTCAAGCTGTAAACTACGACACAGCGCATTCTGTTCTCTGGACTACATTCTGCTACTTAATCCCTTTCAGGGTTTCGTAGCGGTAGATTGAGAACGAACGTAGAAGAAGAGGAAGCTGTGGGTCGCTGCAACCCATGCACTGCTCGGCATCTTGACCCCGTTCATCTGTTCAAGAGAAAGCTTGTGAAATCTTGCTGAGGTATCGACAAGCCAGAAGTCCTGTTGGAAGAATTCTATTGGTTATGTTATTGATGCTCAAGGAAACAACTCCAAACAGGAAGTTCAAATGAGGAAAAACCTGTACACTAGACCAACTAAACATTCACACTAAACCTTGTATACTAGACCAACTAAACATTCACACTAGACCAACTAAAACCTGTACACTAGACCAACTAAACCTGTACACTAAACCTTGTACACTAGACCAACTAAACATTCACACTAGACCAACCAAAACCTGAACACTAGACCAACTAAATCTGTACACTAGACCAATTAAACCTGTACACTAGACCAATTAAACCTGTACACTTGACCAACTAAACCTGTACACTAAACTTTGTTCAATTTACCAACTAAACTTTGTACACTTGACCAACTAAACATGTACACTAGACCAACTAAACCTGTACACTAGACCAACTAAACCTGTACACTAGACCAACTAAACTGGTACATTAGACCTTGTACATTTTACCAACTAAACCTGTACACTGGACCAACTAAACCTTGTACACTTGACCAACATAATCTTGTTCAATGGGAACAACAGGTGAAGGAATATGCATGGCCAGCGAGTTATAGGAACCATCTATATCCATAACCTTCACCATTTGCTGCGAGAGAGACAGACTGAACACCTGTAGGTCAATTTGGAGTGCACTGATGTCAGTTATATATAACAGCTTGTGGACTAGAGTGATAAGTTCTGATATCAGCTCCTGAGCTAGATTGATAATGTCTGATATCATCTTGTGGAATAGACTGATAAATTCTGATATCAGCTTCTGAGCTGGGCTGATAATGTTTGATATCATCTTGTTTACTAGCATGAAGATAGACTGATCAATTCTGATATAAATTTGGGAACTAGGCTGAAGATAAACTGATAAGTTCTGATATCAATTTTGGAAGTAGACTGATCAGTTCTGATATCAACTTATTGACTAGACTGAAGATAGACTGATCAGTTCTGATATCAATTTGAGGACTAGACTGAAGATAGACTGATCAGTTCTGATATCAACTTATCGACTAGACTGAAGATAGACTAATCAGTTCTGTTATCAAAGTACGGACTAGAGTGAAGATAGACTGATCAGTTCTGATATCAACTTATTGATTAGAATGAAGATAGACTGATCAGTTCTGATATCAACTTATTGACTAGACTGAAGATAGACTAATCAGTTCTGTTATCAAAGTACGGACTAGAGTGAAGATAGACTGATCAGTTCTGATATCAACTTATTGATTAGAATGAAGATAGACTGATCAGTTCTGATATCAACTTATTGACTAGATTGAAGATAGACTGATCAGTTCTGATATCAACTTATTGACTAGACCGAAGATTGACTGATCAGTTCTGATATCAACTTATTGACTAGACTGAAGATAGATTGATCAGTTCTGATATCAACTTATTGACTAGACTGAAGATAGATTGATCAGTTCTGATATCAACTTATTGACTAGACTGAAGATAGACTGATCAGTTCTGATATCAACTTATTGACTAGCCTGAAGATTGACTGATCAGTTCTGATATCAACTGATTGACTAGCCTGAAGATTGACTGATCAGTTCTGATATCAACTTATTGACTAGCCTGAAGATTGACTGATCAGTTCTGATATCAACTTATTGACTAGCCTGAAGATTGACTGATCAGTTCTGATATCAACTTGCGGACTAGGGTGAAGATATATAATAATAACTGTTTGTTAATAACTGGTTTGTTTTCTTCCTAGTATTGTGTTCTGGATTGGGGACCTGAACTATCGTATAGACCTGCCATTGGATGAGGTCAGGACATACATCAAAAAGGCGATGTACAAGCATCTCATAGAAGGAGACCAGGTAATGCTGAAATAGCTTGTGATATGATCTTGATTTTTTTTAAGCTGCTCATACAAAGTTCTTTAATCTTGGTGAAGTTTCTTTGCTGGGCGGAATCCAGTGTGACTTCTTGTATTCTGGGGTATACTGAAGAAGATGGGCCTGGGTCCTTCCCACTCTAGTGCATTTCAAGGTTTCTTGGCAGGTTCACCTCTACAGGGATAACAGTGTCGAGCCTAACCTCGCTTGCCAGGCCTCTGCAACACATCCTGTTTTCAGGTGCAAGATATGAGGTGGTATCTCGGTCAGTATGTTGCACATGCCTGTGACACTAGCTTTCTCATCAAGCTTGTGCTATTAGAGGACGTGTCTCCAACCATTTTTGCCCCTGCACTCTTTACACCAAAATAGAATGTCATTCCGCCCTTTTCAATATTTTCTTCTTTATTAGCGTTTGTCCTTCTTCTTCGTCTTCTCTGTTTGTTCTCAATCTCCCGCTGCCAAGTCCTGAATAGGGCTTTGCAAGTAGCAGGATGTAGTCCGAAGAACAGAATGTGTTGTGTCGCTAGTTTACAGCTTGACTGTAACATTTGCACCTTTCGGTCCGACACATCCATCTTCAGCAGCGTATTTATCCTAACAGGACATTGTGTCATGTTTACAGCAAGGCTGCTAAATTTGCACCTTTCGGCCTGAGACATCATTTTCAGCAAGCTTTTTGGGGGGAACAGGTTTGCCTTCCCGCTGTCATCCCTAGACATAGTTCATCCTATTTCACAGGACCACCACTTGGAGGCACCGGCCTGCAATTCATAGCTGGCTGCTTGCATCTGAGTTCACTGACCTTGACCATATTCCGCCTTCAAGGGACACCCTGGAAACAGGCTTCACCTACACAGCCTGGCCGAGAGATCAGGGATCGAAAAGGAAAGGCGAACCCGGTCCCAATAAATGGTGTGCAAAAATAGGATGTGGCGGGCCAAAACGTGCAGATATCGCAGCCTCACTGTAAACTACAACACAGCATCACAAATGCTCTTTTCAGGACGAACGTGAAGAATAAATTCATTCATTCATTCATAGGCGTCTCAGTCTTCGCAGACCATGCGCTTGGCTCCCTGTGAGTAGCCTCTCAGGGCGCAAGCCTGGGTGCTGAATATGGAGACCCTGGGCTGCCCAAACTGCGGGATCCCCCTCTCGACCTTGCTGGTGTAATCCAAAGGAATGCAAAGCATGGCAATTTCACACCAGCTCAGCTGCAGGAGCTGCCGGAATGAGTTTGCAATTTTGAAACCATTCACCTTAGGTGCTACCACTCCGGATTTTATGTCTGGGTTTACTCCCGTAGCCCTACCCTCTCCCGAGGTTTCCACAAGGCAGTGGAGATGTTATTCGCAGATGCTAGTTACTCGAGACATCCTTCTTCTTCTGCGTTCGTTCTCAATCTCCCGCTACCAAACCCTGAAAGGGCTTAAGTAGCAGAATGTAGTCCAGAGAACGGAATGGATTGTGTCGTAGTTTACAGCTTGACTGCGATATTTGCACCTTTCAGTCCAACACATCCGACTTCAGCAAGCATTTTTTGAGTACCGGGTTAGCATTCCCTCTTCGATCCCTTCTCCTTAGCCAGTCTGCCCTGGTGCAGCCTGTTATCCAGGATCACCGCATGGAGGTATAGAAGGATCTTGGCATCTCTGGTTCGCTGGCCCTGACGCTAGCAGTCAACTATGGGTCGCTGACCACTGCAGCTCATGCGCTGCTCAGCATCTTGATCCCATATCGCCATCCAATTTGTTAAGTGCCCCTAACATATCTGAAGCACACATTAACATAAATTATGAAAGAGGAAGAAAAATGTTTTCCTGGAAACTGAGACTCCCTCATTGTTGTTGCAAACAATTAGGTAAAACATGTAAATAACAGATGATTTTAAAAAACAACACAAACATTACAGCTTTTTTTTATTTATGGGATCTGCCAAAGTAATTTATAGGACTGAGGAAAATAGGCTGTTTGATCCTACAGTTCCTGCACAATGGGGAGGCTAGGATTTTAATTATCTCTAATAAAAACGGAAACTATATCTAAACCAGGGTTTAAATCCAAATCCATCTGTGTATGGCTGGTATCCTAGTCACTCAGCCACCTAATCTTTTTATGCTAATCATAACTTATACTCTTTCATATCTGAAGCTTGTTCTTGTTCATATCGGTATCCATGTTATTTCAGCTGTACCGACAGATGAAGGCCAGTTCTGATGTGTTTAAGGGTTTTAAAGAAGGCATTCCATATTTTGATCCAACGTACAAGTTTGACTCTGGGACAGACACCTACGACACCAGGTAACGTGTTTGTTTGTATATTGCTACCTGCGACCATTAATCTTTCTTATGAGATGTGTGGAGTCCTTATTGTAGAGCGGATATAAACATGCTCGAAAGGATACAAAAAAGAGCGACAAAGCTGATAGTGGGATTCCAGAAAATTATAGTTATGAGGAACGAGAAAAGCCAGCCTAGTGTCTAGAAAAGAGAAGACTTCAAGGAGACTTATTACAAGTATATAAGATAATCAAAGGAAAGTATAAATTAGGCTATAACAAGTTTTTTTCAAAATACAACCATCTGCAAGATGTGCATAGCTACAAATTTATTAAAGAAAGGTCCAGATTAGATTTTAGGAAATATTTTGTTAGTCAGAGAGTGGTAAATGCTTGAAATGCATTGCCACTGGAAGTAGTGAAGGCATGGTCAATGAATGCATTCAAGAATAGATTGGATGTGGATAGGTTTTTTAAAATCAAGTGAATGTAAAAGAAATTGGTTGCATAAGACTTTGCAGTCTTCTAAACCAGTATAAAGACGTTCAGTTCAGAAACCACACTTTAAATTTACAGATATGGGCTTCCTGTAAATGGGCCAGTTGTACTTCACTTGGAGCTATAAGGTTAATTAGTTATCAGTCCACTTACACATTGATGGGTGTTGTAGATAGGTGTCCTAAGTCGCCTCTCCTAGGCCAGATGCATCACGTTTGATGTCATCAACTCGTGTCGCTGGAAAATCGTCTTTACGTAATCTATCAACCTTCTCTTCCACCACCCTCTTGCTCGGAAGTCAGACCATAGGATATTGTAAGATAAGACTAAACCATGCCGAAGACAAATGTGTCGGGCCGAAAGGTGCAAATATCGCAGTCAACAACTGTAAACTAGCGACACAACACAAATCCGTTCTCCGGACTACATCCTGCTACTTGCAAAGCCCTGTTCAGGGCTTGGTATCGGGAGATTGAGAATGAACGCAGAAGAAGAAGAAGGACTAAACCATCGCACCCTCTGTTTGAAAATATTTTTGATTGTATACTTTGAGGGAAATCAACCAACTCATTCATATTTTAGATTCATGTGGTTGGTTGTTGTAGAAGATGATAATGGCTGAAAAAAGCCATCTGAACTCTCATCACTTCACTTAACCACCCCTCCTCTTTGCCCAGGATGTGTTGTTGTTGTTTAATGCCCACAATGAGTAAGTTTACCCCTTTGTGCACCCTAAAAAGGACGTAATGTGGCGGTTGCAGTAGCTTTTCTCACATCCTGAGCGTGCTGATGAAGGTGGGCCGGGGTCCTCCAGACAGTTGCGCAATACTTGGCTTCATCTGCGTGCTGCTCACTACTACAGGGATTATGTCGATCCCTCACCTTGTTAGCCAGGCTGCCATGAAAACATCCCATTTCCATGGAAGGCTACAAGGAAGCCGAGGTGAGGGTCTTGGCCAGTATGTTTTGCCTGACCCTGACTAACATGTCTGATCAGTATAATTTGCCCGACCAAATGCTAGTCTTCCTCCCTGATTGTTTGTTGTAGAAGATGGTCATGGCTTAAAAATGCATTGCAAACTCTCACTTCAGTGAGTTCTACCCAGGCAGTGTATAGGTCTTTGTATATACTTGTAATCGAGTGTGCAGACAAGCAGGTGATCGGTCTGTTGTGTCTTTGTATGGAGGGGCTGCCTCTATACAGGCCACCTTTTCTGGTTCGCTCCTGTTTATTGAATATTAACAGCTAGCCTCCAAATATAAAGTTCATCCAGCTATCGACCACCCAGTCGACTCGCTTAGTAGGAGGACAGGCTCTTTCCTCAACATGAAAAACAAAATGCTACAGAAGCCATCTCTACATGAGCATACACATTCTTTGATGCAGGCATCCTGCGAGGAGCAACTGTAAATTTTGATCATTTTCTGTTCTTTTTTTTCTAGTGAGAAGAGTCGAGTGCCTGCTTGGTGTGACCGCATCTTGTGGCGAGGTCAGTGTGTTCAACAACTCAGGTACAGCTCGCATCCTCAGCTCAAGATATCAGATCACAAACCAGTCAGCTCTCTCTTCATCATTGGGGTGAGTATATTGGCTCCGGATTGACTGTTTTTCCAGCAATGAAATAGTTGACATCCGGGGACACTTGAAACTTGTGAGATTTGAACCCACCATTTGGCAGTGTCGACAGCCTCAGGATGACCGCTGCTTTTTTCGAAAAAATAAAGGTTGATGTCTTACTGCGTACGATGAAGAACCCACAATTTCACACTTTTATTTCTTGAGAGAGGCAATTTTACCTCTCAGCTAACAGTTCAGTTCAAGTGTCATCTCTGCATCGAAAGTCGGCGAGTCAGTTCAATTCAAGTGTCATCTTCGCATGGAAGGTCAGTTCAGTTCAAGCACCATCTCCGCATTGAAGGTCGGCCATTTGAAATATTCAACAGGTTTTCAGCGATGGTGCCATGTTTATCATATCAACGGACCCATCCATTCTTCACATCTAATTCAGATTCTCTTGTCCAGACACAAAATTCCTCTGGTTTGCCAGACTCCCTACTCCCGTCATGGCTCTGTGCAATTTACGACTGTTCCCCAACCGGAAAATGCCACTGAAAAGGACCCGATTTGAGTCACAAGAAGACATTATGCGGATCTCGATGAGGCCATTCCCAAAGAGGCCTTCCTGAAATGCTTCCAACAATGGCGGAAGTGTGTGCAGTCCCAAGGAAATTTGAAAGGGGTTAGGGTTTCAGACCTCCAGATGACTAATTGTATTATGCCTGGCAGAAGGTCCGATACATTTTGAACAGACTTTGAATGACCTGATATAACCACAAAGACTGTCTGTGGTTGAAAGGACTAACTTTGATGAAAGAAAGATATTTGAAACAAAATGTTGACTCACCCCATGATTCACTGACTTGTCCATAGGTCAGAATGATTGAGCAGAAGCGCTACAAGAGAGTTTATGAGGACATCATGAAGACGCTTGACCGACTTGAGAATGACTACCTGCCGCAGATCAAACTGGACAAAGCAGAGGTCTGTAGAACTGTCTGTTCTCTTAGATCTGTCATTATATAGCTCTACCTCACATAGCCCCACCACACAACAGTATAGCCCCACCTCACAACATTATAGCCACACCTCACAACATTATAGCCCCACCTCACAGTATATCCTCACCTCACAACATTGTAGCCCCACCACACCACATTATAGCTCCACCTCACAACATTATAGCCCCACCTCACAACATTATAAACCCACCACACAACATTATATCCTCACCTCACAACATTATAGCCCCTCCTCACAGTATAGCCCCACCACACAACATTATAGCCCACCTCACAACAGTATAGCCCAACCACACAACATTATAGTCCAACCACACAACATTATAGCCCTACCACACAAAATTATAGCCCCACCACACAACATTATAGCCCACCTCACAACAGTATAGCCCAACCACACAACATTATAGTCCCACCACACAACATTATAGCCCCACCACACAACATTATAGCCCCTCCTCACAGTATAGCCCCACCACACAACATTATAGCCCACCTCACAACAGTATAGCCCAATCACACAACAGTATATTCCCACCACACAACATTATAGCCCCACCACACAACATTATAGCCCCACCACACAACAGTATAGTCCCACCACACAACATTATAGCCCCACCACATAACATTATAGCCCCACCACACAACATTATAGCCCCACCACACAACAGTATAGTCCCACCACACAACATTATAGCCCCACCACATAACAGTATAGCCCAACCACACATTATAGCCCACCACACAACAGTATAGTCCCACCACACAACATTATAGCCCCACCACACAACATTATAGCCCCACCACATAACAGTATAGCCCAACCACACATTATAGCCCCACCACACAACAGTATAGCCTCACCACACAACATTATAGCCCCTCCTCACAGTATAGTTCCACCACACAACAGTATAGCCCCACCACATAACAGTATAGCCCAACCACACATAGCCCCACCACACAACATTATAGCCCCACCACACAACATTATAGCCCCACCACACAACATTATATCCCCACCACACAACATTATAGCCCCACCACACAACATTATAGCCCCACCTCACAACATTATATCCCCACCTCACAACATTATAGCGCCTCCTCACAACATTATATCCCCACCTCACAACATTATAGCCCCTCCACACACCAGTATAGCCCCACCTCACAACATTATAGCTCCACCTCACAACATTATAGCCCCACCTCACAACATTAACCCACCACACAACATTATATCCTCACCTCACAACATTATAGCCCCTCCTCACAGTATAGCCCAACCACACAACATTATATCCTCACCTCACAACATTATATCCTCACCTCACAACATTATAGCCCCTCCTCACAGTATAGCCCAACCACACAACATTATATCCTCACCTCACAACATTATAGCCCCTCCTCACAGTATAGCCCAACCACACAACATTATAGCCCCACCACACAACATTATAGCCCCACCACACAACATTAAAGCCCAACCACACAACATTATAGCCCAACCACACAACATTATAGCCCCACCACACAACATTATAGCCCAACCACACATAGCCCACCTCACAACATTATAGTCCAACCACACATTATAGCCCACCTCACAACATTATAGCCCAACCACACAACATTATAGCCCCACCACACAACATTATAGCCCCACCACACAACATTATAGTCCCACCTTACAACATTACACCAGCCATGGCTAGGTGGTTAGTTAAGAGCAGCATAGATGGCACCTAACAGGCTGCGGGTTTACTTTGCTCTATTGTTTGAGTCTATCAAGATGGACTCGCACATACGTTAACCACCCTCTGCGGTACTTGTCCCAGTGCAGCTGAGTAATAAGGTACTCGAGCCTAGCTCGCTAAGCAGGAAATCTCCTCCCGGCTACATCCAGCTTGCGCAAGAGCTGGAGCCTGTACGGGGCATCCGCTCCCGTAGAAGTACAGGTCAGGTGTCGCTTGAAATTTACAGATTCGAACACAAACTGTTTTGTGATTTCATTCATTTGTTTCTTAAGACCTTACCTCTCTTCTAAAGCTGTTGATACCTGATACCGCCACAGCAAATGCTCAAATACAGACTTTCTGTAAGGGGGTCAACTGTAATGGTGACCCTAAGTTTCAGCTGCGGCGTGAAAGTTTATCATCAGATTTGAACATGTTGTTACCAGGAAGCGAACCAGGGACCTTTGCAGTGACAAGCAAGTACTCTTACCATACAGATACTCATTTCTACTATGTCATATCTTCTTCTTCGTAAGCTGTCAGACATCAACTTGAATTGTTCAAAGAAAGCAGCGGTCATCATGAGGCTGTCGACACTGCCATAGAGCTTGTCTAGTGTTGCCACTGGTGATGGCCACATGTCCTTTCTCTGGTCCTCTAATGTCGGGCAGTTTTGCAGCAGATGTTCGGCGGTCATTTTCCCTGTACCACAAGTGCATTCGTCAGTGGCACCTATCTTCAGTTTATTGAATAGGTGGTACCTCAGTCTGTTGTGGCTTGTGCGGAGTCTGAAGACCACAACCTGCTCTCTTCTGTTCAACTGTTAATAAGCATCATTTTTTGTGTAGCCAGTATGTTCTGTTTCCCATTTGTCCATGTATCTGGCCCAATTAACCTTTTGGACTCTTCGTAGGTCACACTAGAATCTGGTTGTGGTAACCTTCCACCTTCTTTTGCCAGTCTGTCTGCCTCCTCGTTGCCTTGAATGTTACAGTGGGATAGGACCCACTGTACCACAACTCTTTTGGGTGTGGACTGCTGGCATAGTTGACAGAGTACTGATCTTAAATCATTATACAAGGGGCTTGTCATAAGTCTTTACCCTGACCATGAAGGAGTAGCATAGTGCTTATTCCTTCTCAATGTAGCCACCACCTGAATTTATACATTTCTGCCATCTCTGCGTGACCTTGAAAAGTTCTTCAGAATAAAGTAACCTATTTTTCAAACAAAACAGTTATCACAAGCCAGTTTGACATCTTCGTCACTGTCAAAATGATTTCTTTTCAGCTGTTTTTTAAGTTTAGGGAAAAGAAAAAAGTCTGATGGAGCTAAATCCTGAGAATATGATGGATGTGGAAGAATTTCAGTATTAAAATCGTTGGCTGTTTGCAGCACAAGCATTGCTTGATGGGAGGGCGCGTTGTCTTGAAGCAAAGGCAGAATTTGAGTGCGCGCTATCCCTCGTTTTCTGGTCACAGTCTTTCTTAATTTGGTAAGGAGATCTGCATAATGTTGCCCATTAACCGTGTTGCCATGAGGTAGGTAATCTTTCAATATGACACCTCTGTTACCAGTATTTCCATCTCATAACTCTGTCATGTCTTAAGATCTAAACAGCTAGACTTAATTTTTTCTTTGAACCACATGTAGACATATTTTTTTTAAAACAGACGAGAAGAAGAAGAATTTCCCCTTCTATTGCCTGAAGTATTAAATCGGATTGTTTTTGCTTTCAGTGCGTATTCAAAGATGTCAAGTTTATTGAAAGTCAAAATGAAATTGTGACAGTTGCCAACATCGGCCAGGTAAGAGTAATATTCTTCCTCATTGTTTGCTCTCAAATAATCACATCTAGGTCGCTCATAAACTTTCATAAATGTGTTTACCAGTACAGTGAGGGAAGGAAGAATAACGTCTGGTCAGGCAAAATATACTGATCTGGCATGTTAGTCAGCAGAGTCAGGCAAAATATACTGATCTGGCATGTTAGTCAGCAGAGTCAGGCAAAATATACTGATCTGGCATGTTAGTCAGCAGAGTCAGGCAAAACATACTGATCTGGCATGTTAGTCAGCAGAGTCAGGCAAAACATACTGATCTGGCATGTTAGTCAGCAGAGTCAGGCAAAACATACTGATCTGGCATGTTAGTCAGCAGAGTCAGGCAAAACATACTGATCTGGCATGTTATCAGCAGAGTCAGGCAAAACATACTGATCTGGCATGTTAGTCAGCAGAGTCAGGCAAAACATACTGATCTGGCATGTTAGTCAGCAGAGTCAGGCAAAACATACTGATCTGGCATGTTAGTCAGCAGAGTCAGGCAAAACATACTGATCTAGCATGTTAGTCAGCAGAGTCAGGCAAAACATACTGGACAAGACCCTCACCTTAGTACCCTCATAACAGTTCCTGGAAATGGGCTGTTTTCATGGCAGTCTGGCTAACAAGGTGAGGGATTGACACGCAGATGAAGCCAAGCATAGCACAACCGCTTGGAGGACCCCGGTCTGCCTTCATCAGCACGCTTGGGATGTGAGGAAAGCTACTGCAACCCGCCACTTAACGTCCTTTTTAGGGCGCACAAAAGAGTAATCCTACTTAATGTGGGCATCCAACAACAAGAACCAGTAGAGGGAAAGCAGACACCAGAAACTGGTTTTCTTCTCCTGGGACAGTCAACTTAACGTCTTTATACTGGTTAAGAAGACTGCAGCTTTCGGACCGAAAGAAGCAAATATCGCAGTCAAACTGTAAACTAGCGACACAACGCAATCCATTCTCCGGACTACATCCTGCTACTTGCAAAGCCCTGTTCAGGACTTTGTAGCAGGAGATTGAGAACAGAAGAAGACTGCAGAGTCTGTATAAAACCAGTTTCCATAAAACAAAACGCACGTCTCATAGCCTCTTCTGTATACGTTAGCTACGCATTGGTCAACCCTGTTATACCCAGCACTCAGGGCCGACGATGCAGCAGTGAATGAGCTAGCAGCAGACAGTGACTTGTACTTGGCTGCTTGTGTCAAGGTCTGTAACCCATAACTGACCGAGACCCTGATCTGCCTCTAAGTGGCGACCCTGGAAACAGGCTGCAATCATGTAGCCTGGCTAAGAGATTAGGGATTACAAAGGGAAGACCATCCCACTCTGGACAATACCTTGCTGAAATTGGATGGGTTGGACCAAAAAGCTAAGATGTCACAGCCTCGCTGTGAACTACAACACAACATCACAAACATCCATGTCTGGTGTACATGTCGTCTGGTGTACATGTTGTCTGATGTACACGTTTTCTGTTGTCTGGTGTACATGTTTTAAAAGTACTTGTCTTTGTGATCTTTGTTGCCACCTTCTTTGAAACATAGCAGATAGTTGTTGCTCTAATGTGTTCTGGGTCAGCGTGTGATTGTTACCTCATAACTCGTTCACCTGCAGATCCCTGTGGAGTTTGAGTTCATCAATAAGCTTGATGATCCAACATACTGTAGGCCCTGGTTAAAGGCCACACCCAGCAAGGCCTACATCCAGGCTGGTGAGTGGCACTACAGACATAAAAACTGCACATGTACATGTATACATACTAGACACATACTGCACATACAATATATATGAGGTGTGTTCAAAAAGTATCCAATCTTCATTTTTTTATATATAAACAAAAGAAGCTGGCGTGTTCTACTTCGGCAGGGAAATATAGGGGACAGTCATACACATGTGCATGAATTTTGGTCCCACCCACAGATTGTGTCAGTCGCTGGCAGTCAGTCTTTCAGTGTTGAGTGTAGTGAGCACCTGTCTGGTTTTTATTCACCACAAAATGGCGAAAAGAATTTACCAGTGGTGCTGCATCACATTTTGCCAAAAGCTCGGGGATACTCAAGTAGAAATCGTTCAGAAAGCTCAACAGGCATTCAGTGACGATGCCATGAGCATCACACACATTAAGGAGTGGTACAATCACTTCAAAGATGAGGGGGACGGCGTGGCCTAGAGGTTAAGTGACACTGCTCACAGCCAGAAGGTGCTGGGTTTGATCCCCATCACAGCACCGGCCGTTACCACGGGGAAGCAAACCCTTAGAAAATGCAGGAGGAAGCAGACCCTTACATAAAATGCATGCTGAAGTCGGATGCACTGGGCCGACAGATGCACAATAAAAACCACAGTGCAACACACACCGCCTTGGGGAATAGAGAAATAAGGCGAACGCGAATGTTTTGACCTCGTACTCGTGATGTACAGCCCTACAAGAGTAAAAGACAACGGTTAACATGACTCAAATTCTTTCCGTCAACTTGGAGTCAATGAAAACCTGATGGCTGCTCACTACAATCAACACTGAACAGCTGGGTACCAGCATCTGACGCAATCTGTGGGCGGGAACAAATTCATGCATGAGCATGATGGACCCCTACACCTCTCTACCAAAGGACAACACCCATGCTTCATTTGTTTCCATTAGGGTACAGTGTGGGCTAGTGGTTAAGTGACATGGCTCACATTCTGAAGGTGCTGGGTTCAATCCCCGTCCTGGGATCAAGACGCTGAGCAGCGCATGAGCTGCAGCTGACTGCTAGTGTCAGGGCCAGCGAACCAAAGCTGCCAAGACCCTTCTACACCTCCATGCGGTGATCCTGGATAACAGGCTGCAACAGAGCAGACTGGCTAAGGAGAAGAGATCGAAGAGGGAATGCTAACCCGGTACTCAAAAAATGCTTGCTGAAGTCGGATGTGTTGGACCGAAAGGTGCAAATATCACAGTCAAGCTGTAAACTACGACACAACGCATTCCGTTCTCTGGACTACATTCTGCTACTAAGGCCCTTTTAGGGTTTGGTAGCGGGAGATTGAGAACGAACGAAATCAAACCACCACCACCAATCCCCATCCCAGCAATGACCGTTACCTCAGGGAAGCAAACCCTTAGAAAATGCAGGAGGAAGCAAACCTTTACATAAAATGAACGCCTCATAACAGGTCATTGCAGACTAAATCCACACATGCATAAAATGAAAGCAGCACAGAATGCACAATGCACATGACAGAGAGGACCCCAGACTCCAGAACACATCCTGCAAACACATCCACTGTACCAAGGCTCCTGTGAGAAGATCTGGACTGAGGAAAGAAAAATACAAGACAACCTGTGAGGAACCATTGAGGACCTGTGATTGACGTGTCACTTCATGGAGGCGGCACATCTGGTGGCATAAAACGAGCATACGAAACCGAACGCAAAAAAGACAAAGAAGATGCACTGGACCGGCAAGCGCAAATAAAACATAGTCTTGCCGAAGATGGATGTGTCGGACCGAAAGGTGCAAATATTGCAGTCATGCTGTAAACTAGCGATGCAACGCATTCCGTTCTCCTGACTACACCCTGCTACTTGCAAATCCCTGTTCAGGGCTTAGTAGCGAGAGATTGAGAACAAATGCAGAAGAAGAAAAAGAAGCAAAATATAGTGCCACGCACACCACCTTGGAGAATAGAGAAATACTCAAAAAAATTGTTTATTGTTTCCATGGATAAAAATTCAGGTCGAATACTTTTTTAACACATCTTGTACAACACAGAATGTAACGGAAGCCTGCAGAAATACACCTTGTGCGCTTTTTTGCATAGTGTTATCTGTAGCAATGTATTTTACATGGTGAGGTTGCTAGCCTCATGTACAACTCTCTATAGTTGCCTTTTATGGCTTGCATGTAGATGTGGTCATATGCTTTCCAGGGGACAGCGTGGGCTAGTGGTTAAATGACACGGCTCACAATCCCAAGGTGATGGGTCCGTTCTCCAATCACAGCACCGGCCATAACCCCAGGGAAGCAAACCCTTAGAAAATGCAGGAGGAAGCAGACCCTTACATAAAAAGTATGACAAAGTTGGATGCACTGGGCCGACAGGTGCAAAATAAAAACGTAGACCAGCGCAGACCATTTTGAGGAATAGAGAAATATGGCAAACACCAAAAAAACAAACTTCTTTCCTTCCCCATAAGAGATCCCAGATACTTACATCAGGAGGTGACAAATTTGTTTAGTATCTAGGTGTCATGTACAAAATGAAGGTGCCAAGCATAGTGCTGGACGAAAAGTTCCTTGTGGAGTTGTGCAACATGCTGGTGGATCTGGATGAAATTTTATTGAAAATTCTTCTTCTTCTTCATCATTCATTTTAAAACTTCCGCCGCCACCAAGTTCTGAAAAGGGTATTGCAAGTAATAGGATGTAGTCCGGAGAACGGAATGCGTTATATCGTAGTTTACAGCTTGACTGCAATATTTGCACCTTCTGACCCAACACATCCAACTTCAGCAAGCATTTTTAAGCATCAGGTTAGTCTTCTGTCTTCGATCAATTCTCCTTAGCCAGTCTGCCCTCCCTTCTCCTTAGCCAGTCTGCCCTCCCTTCTCCTTAGCCAGTCTGCCCTCTCTTCTCCTTAGCCAGTCTGCTCTGTTGCAGCCTGTTATCCAGGATCACTACATGGAGGTGTAGAACAGTCTTACCAGCTCTGGATCGCTGGCCCTGGCGCTAACAGTCAGCTTTGGGTCGCTGGCCCTGATACTAACAGTCAACTTTGGGTCGCTGGCCCTGATACTAACAGTCAACTTTGGGTTGCTGGTCCTGCTGCTAACAGTCAACTTTGGGTCGCTGGCCCTGATACTAACAGTCAACTTTGGGTCGCTGGTCCTGCTGCTAACAGTCAGCTTTGGGTCGCTGGCCCTGATACTAACAGTCAACTTTGGGTCGCTGGTCCTGCTGCTAACAGTCAGCTTTGGGTCGCTGGTCCTGATACTAACAGTCAACTTTGAGTCGCTGGTCCTGATACTAACAGTCAACTTTGGGTCGCTGACCCTGATACTAACAGTCAACTTTGGGTCGCTGGCCCTGATACTAACAGTCAACTTTGGGTCGCTGGCCCTGATACTAACAGTCAACTTTGGGTCGCTGGCCCTGATACTAACAGTCAACTTTGGGTCGCTGGCCCTGATACTAACAGTCAACTTTGGGTCGCTGGTCCTGCTGCTAACAGTCAACTTTGGGTCGCTGGCCCTGATACTAACAGTCAACTTTGGGTCGCTGGCCCTGATACTAACAGTCAACTTTGGGTCGCTGGCCCTGATACTAACAGTCAACTTTGGGTCGCTGGCCCTGATACTAACAGTCAACTTTGGGTCGCTGGTCCTGCTGCTAACAGTCAACTTTGGGTCGCTGGCCCTGATGCTAACAGTCAACTTTGGGTCGCTGGTCCTGCTGCTAACAGTCAACTTTGGATCGCTGGCCCTGATGCTAACAGTCAACTTTGGGTCGCTGGTCCTGCTGCTAACAGTCAGCTTTGGGTCGCTGGTCCTGATACTAACAGTCAACTTTGAGTCGCTGGCCCTGATACTAGCAGTCAACTTTGGGTCGCTGGTCCTGATACTAACAGTCAACTTTGGGTCGCTGACCATTAGAAATCATGCACTGCTCGGCATCTTGATCCTGTCCTTGAAAATAAATCCGAAGTGTGCAAACTTATGTTTGTTTTCAAAGTAATACTTACTTTTTTCTGCTATTTCTTATTTGCGTAATGCCTTAGCTATTGTGTAGCTTGGTGCTGGCAGTCGAACCTTGAAAGTCGGCGCAAGAAAGAAAGTTATGCAGGAAAATATTATATTTTGTGATCCTTAAAACTGGATGTGATATACACTATGGGAAAAATGGTGCCAGTAAATACGATACTAGTTCTGAGATGTTAGGCTTCACATTAAAATTTATAGTCCCCATGATAACCTGATGCCTAGAATTTGTTCTGCCTTGGTTTACATTATATTTTTTCTTCTGTTCTCTATTTCTGTTGCTCTTCCTCATTCCTTTTCTTCTATCTTTACCAATTTTTCTTTTGTTTTCTCCTTCCTCCTTCTGTTTATTTACTTGACCTAGTTCTTGTCACTTGTCCTGTCATCTTTCTCACATATATCTGTTTTATTACCACCAATCTCAGGTTCATTCTGTGAAGTCATTGTGGAGGTCTACGTTGACAAGACAACCGCCACCAAACTCAACGCGGGAGACGAGAAGTTGGAGGACATCCTGGTCCTACATCTGACAGGCGGCAAAGACTCTTTTGTATCCTTTTGTGTGTCGGTTTTGCTAAGGTGCAGGCAGATATGAGAATAGGACCACTGGCAGAGGCAAATAACATAGTGGTATAATGGTAATAGGGTAGAAGACTCTCAAACTCATGAGTATGCATACCCTGCCATTTATACAGATCAAAAACCATCTAAGTTTCAAATAATAACCTTTTGAGTTTGTAAAGCAACTATGCAAACAATATACATCAGGTTGTTGTTGTTGTTGTTGTTGCTGCTAGTTAACTTGGTCTGCCGAGCTGTTCACTCTTTCGCAGTCAGTGCCACATTGACGAATTTGCAAGTGTTTTGTAGCTGGTGAGTGGAGCTACATGAGGTGTTAGTGATTGTTGAGGTGCCAGGTAATAACTTTTCTTATGTCTCTGGTGAGTCCTACCCAAGCGAGTAGCTTATGTTACACTCTCTCATGTGGGTAGGTGCAGGGTCTAACTTGTTTATGTATTTGTTAAGTCTGATCTATTCTGTCCTAAGTTGGAAGATTATATCCGGCTCCCTGTGCTGCAGTTTGTTGATGTCATTTTTGTTTGAGTGTGTCATTTCTTAATATACTAATACTTTAAATACTATTTATCAGCTGTCTCTTTGTCTTCATTGTAATGTGTTTGTGCATTAAAAATGGTGAGAGCTGATGGGATACAGCATTAGCTTTCTGTGTTCTTGATTCCACCTCTATATCTAGCCTTCCATCTTGGCTGCCCAAGTATTTGAATTCTCTGACCTGTTTAAGTTCTGTGTTTTTTACCTGAATATTTAGTGTTTTCTCTATACCACTGATTTTCATTGTCTCTGTCTTTGCTGTACTAATTCTCATGTTACACCTATTGCAGACATTGTGAAGGACATTAAGATGCTCTTGGAGGTTATGTTCATCAGAATGAAAGCTACTCTGATCAACTGCAAAAATGAGCTAGTTCGTTGTGGGGGTCATTGGTTTTGCTTGAGTTGTTCGATCCATGTACACAATGAACAAAAGTGGTGATAATACACTTCCCTGCCTTACCCCTGTCTGAACTACAAACCACTTAGTGAGTCCGCTTGGTGCTCACAATACATTGCTATTATATTTCTCAACAACCATCCTTGCTCTTGATAGTATTCCAGGATCTTCCATAGATTGTTTCTATCCACTTGGTCAAAAGCTTTCTCCTGGTCTACAAAGACGATGTTTTGTTCCTGATTGTATTCAATAGGTTGTTCACAAATCTGTCTTAGAGTAAACAGGGCATCTTTGCAACCTCTTCTTTTTCTGAAGCCAAACTGTGCCCCTTGATTATCGTTCGACTATTGGTCTTGTTCTGTCTGTTTTCCAGCATCTTCGCATGCATTTTACTCACATGGCTCAAGAGAGATATTTCCCTGTATGTTTCACAGTCTCTTTTGTTTCCATTTTTCTTCCAAATGGGTATAACTTGATTTTTGCCAGTCCTCCAGAACTTTTATTGTTGCCCATGCCACATTAATTATTCTTGACAACCATTTTATTCCTGTGTCTCCACAGGCTTGTGCGGCTCTGTTGTAATACCGTCTATTCCTGGTGACTTGTTTCGTGGACTCTCAGATAGCTTGTTTGACTTCTGCTGCTATGATTGGTAATTCTTCTCTCTCGTTGTGTCTTAGTGTGAATATGTCATTATCGCCTTTTTCTGTCTGATTGAGAAGTTATAATATTTAACTGGTGCAAATTCTCTGATATCCTGGCCTTTCCAATTTCATATTCAATACCTGACTTGAGATGTTATATTATTTAACAGTCAGGTTTCTGTTATCCTTGCCTTCCCTGTTTCAAATTCTGCACTTGACTTGAAAAGTATAAATATTTAAATTGGTTAAAGTCATTTTTAACCTAGCATTCTCTGTTCTCTGCTTTTGACTACTCCTAATGAAATATTATAACATTTCAAGTAAGCAGTACTGCTACTTGAAATGTTATAATATGTCATTAGGAGTAGGCTTCCAAACACATAACATTGCATATCCTATCAGGTGCAGTTGAAATGCTGGGTTGAAAAGAAAGTTTTAGAAACATCTCAATATTATTTGACATAGAGTATAAAAAAGTGACCTTTTAAGTCCAGGTTCATTTTGCCGATTTGTGCGTCCTTATTGAACAAACTGAGCTCTTCTTCTTCTTCTTCTTCTTACGCTGTCAGACGTCGACCTTTATTTTTTCTAAACAAGCAGTGATCATCCTGAGGCTGTCGACACTGCCGTAGAGCTTGTCTACTGTTGCCACTGGTGATGGCCTCATCTGCTCTCTCTGATCCTCGTATGTCGTGCAGTTTTGCAGCAAATGTTCAGCTGTCATTTTCCCGGTACCACACGTGCATTCGTCGGTGCCACCTATCTTCAATTGAACAAACTGAGCTCAAATTACGATTTAAACATCGTAAGACACATAATTAAACCACCTATGACATGAAGCAATGAAGCATTCATAATAAAAATTTATATTCGCATGAAGCATTAAATGGCATTAATGCGTAGATGGAAATTGTAGAGAACATTTCCTTTATGTGCTAGCCTGGTGTGTTTCACAGATACATCCGTCAATTCATATATACATACCTTTCGTATTATGTGTCAAAGTCTTAATCAGGCATGTCTTGAATATCTGCAAGTAATACAGATGCGGGATGAAGAGACTGATGAAATAATAAATCATTTCTACGGTCTTGAAGCCTAACTTTTGCCAAAATATTTGTGTCGGCTTTCAAAGTCCAAAACACAAGCCAATGGCAACCTACCGGAAATAATTTTACAGTTAAACGTCTATCACACAGATGCAGCCATCATAAGGAGGTGTCAAGAAAATTTGACAATTTTGAAATTTGACAAATTAAATCACGAAACATAAATGCATGTTTCAAAGGGCCATTTTTAGTTTTTTTGGGCCAATTTTCGTACCTACGAACTGTACAGGGTTAACTTGCTTTTCCGAGAGGTAAACTGAAGAAGAAGTAGAAGAAGAAAACACACGTCTTGAAAAGTTATAAATTTTAACTGTGTCAAGATTACGATCAGCGGAAACTACCTGATCAGTGCATTTGGCTCTTCTATAGAAGCTCTGGTTCAGATGAGGTCACCCATCAGAGAAGTACCAGTCGCGGACCTGTTAGAAATTGTAAGTATTTACAGTTAATGTGGTCATTGTCACAGATTTGTACATTGATTGTAAGGTTTTACAGTTAATGTAGTCATTGTCACAGATTTGTACATTGATTGTAAGGATTTACAGTTAATGTGGTCATTGTCACAGATTTGTACATTGATTGTAAGGATTTAAAGTTAATGTGGTCATTGTCACAGATTTGTACATTGATTGTAAGGATTTACAGTTAATGTGGTCATTGTCACAGATTTGTACATTGATTGTAAGGATTTAAAGTTAATGTGGTCATTGTCACAGATTTGTACATTGATTGTAAGGATTTACAGTTAATGTGGTCATTGTCACAGATTTGTACATTGATTGTAAGGATTTACAGTTAATGTGGTCATTGTCACAGATTTGTACATTGATTGTAAGGATTTAATTGTCACAAATGCGAACGTTGGTATCTGTTGAAGATATCATTTAAACAGTCTGTTTTAGTGATGTGCCCTACTGAAGGTAAAGTTCAAAATTCCAGACCAGTGATGCTGAAGAACCATAGAATTCTGACTTAAATATCATGCACTTGAAAAAATCTGTGAGGTCCTTAAAAATTATATTTCTTGCATTTTAAAAATATGAATTGTTTAATGTATGAGGGTTACTCAGAAAGTAATGGCCCTCGTTGTTTTTCTCATTTCAGAATAAAGATAGCAAAGTGAAAATTTGCAGGTTGCAATATTGTTTCCTGTGTTACGCATGTGTAACTGCAGTCTTCTGACAGATAGCGCTGCTGTAGTAGTCCGTTAAAATTGCGTTTGTGTGCAACATGCGTTACAAACAGAAAGCTGTAATTTCATTCTTGGTGACGTAGAAAGAAGATGTGGGAAACATTCACAAACATTTGTGCGATGTGTGTGAAAGTTGTGAAGCTGGTAGGAGCACCGTTGGGCATTGAATTCAGGAAGCTGAAGCTTCAGAAAGTGGAGAGATGGAGCTGCATGATTGGCTGCAGTCTGGTCGTTCTTCCACAGCCACCAGCCCAGACATGTTGCAGTTCGCCATGACAGTCATCGCAAGTCAACAATTAGCCCTATAGTGTTCAGTCAGCATTTGAAGTGCAACGACAGTTTTCTTCTTCTTTGTTTGTTCTCAATCTCCCGCTACCAAGCCCTGAAAAGGGCTTTGCAAGTAGCAGGATGTTGTCCGGAGAACGGAATGAACCAGATGAACTCGGTCTGGTAAAACATACTGGCCACCTCACTTCCACGCAGGGTTCCTTAGAAACGGGCTGTTTTCATGTCGGACTATATTAGCAAGGTGAGAGATCGACGTGATCCCCATAGTTGTTAGTAACTTGCAGATGAAGCTAAACATAGCACAACCGCCTGGTCCACCTTCAACAGCACGCTCGGGATGTGAGGAAAGCTACTGCAACCCGCACTTAACGTCTTTTTCAGGGCGCACAAAAGAGTAAACTTTCTCATTGTGGGCATTCAACATCATCATCTCTCAAGATGTTTGTTTATTGTTGTTTTCTTCAAGGAACAGCCTGGAAGCCTGAGTCGCCTTGACATATCACAGGATGGTGGAAGACTGTACATGGTCCCCAAGGAAATTTGGAAACTGGTCAACTTCTTACATCAGTATGGATTGGACCAAGTAAATATGTTGTCTTTATGTGACTGGTTGCGTTACACTGTGTTCTGCTCCTGACGGCCCACTGCATTCATTTTTAGCATGCAATTATTAGGCGTTGTTTCTCTAGCCTTTTGCTGTCCCCAGCCTACCTACTTGGCAGGAGTTGTTTGTTGTCAGAGTTGTCTTTCCTAGGAAAGCTGCTTTAGTAGACTATGGTGTGGCATGGTAAAACCAGTTAGTGACACGGCTCACAAACCAAATTTCTGTGTTCGGATTCTTCAAACAGCAAGGCCATAAGGTCATACTGATATGGGAAGTAAACCCATTGTTTAAAGTGGGTGCTAAAGTCAAAAACACTGGGGCATTAGGCAAAAAATAACAGTGCAACGAACACCTCCTTAGGAAAAACTAACTCTAAAAATTATTATATTTAGAAACATCTTTACTACCGGGGTTTATATAGTGTTTTCTTTCTCCGAGATGTAATGCTAGCTAAGGATATTATACTCCTCCTGTACTGATTCTTGACTCACTTTGCTCCTTGGCATGATTTTACTGATGTGAGCGCTGCCGAAGACAGATGTGTCGGACCGAAAGGTGCAAATATTGCAGTCAAGATGTAAACTAGCGACACAAAGCATTCTGTTCTCTAGACTACATCCTGCTACTTGCAGAGCCCCTCTATTCAGGGTTTGGTAGCGGAAGATTGATAACGAACGCAGAAGATGATGAAGAACTAGTATGAGCTTCTTGGGCATGTCCTTGTTTAAAACTTGGGAATGCCCACATGCCAGATAGGTCAATTTGTCCACACCTATCAGAAGGACATGTTCCACTGGAGGCATTTTGTTGAATCTCTCAACCATAATCTGTAGTTTTATCCTGCAGCCTCATTGGCTGGTTTATTCACAGCACCATCTTCCCATCACTCATTACTGTTGTGTTTGTAGGCACCATGAGTTGGTATAGTTGGCTTGGTTTTACACAGACTTTTCTCAAGGGATTGACTTCCATATAGGAAGAACCAGTTTTATCCACCCTTAGTCCACAAATATGTTAAAAATGTATTTTCAGTTTTCTACACATACTGTTTATGGGCCAATTTTAGGATTTCTGTGTTTTTCTTTTTTAATTATCCATATATGTCAATGTGGGCCGGACTAGCTGCGTCCGCAATGCACGACCTCCGGCATGTGTGGAGTAATGGAATGGCAAGATCTCCCTTTGGGAAAAAAATCTGCATTTACCAGTCCTGCGTGGTTCCAGTCCTGCTTTACGGCTTCGAAACCTGGACATTGCTGAAACATGACATGTCTAGATTGGAAGCCTTTCACATACGCAACCAGTGGTGCATCCGATGGCATGGCTAAATCCGCAATGTGGAGGTCTCTGCTAAAACAGGCCTCCACCCAATCTCAGAAACACTTGATCGGCGCCGAGTTTCTTTGTTCGGTCATGTTATACGGCTGGACCAGGAAACCCCTGCCCACAAGATACCACACAAGTCCTTCCTCAGCGCCAAAAGTCTTCCCACGACCAGCTGTAGCCGCAGAAGAGGCCGTCCCTGAACAGTATGTAGTAAGTAGCAACCCCCTCCTCTACCCTGGATGAGGTCTGGAACCACACCACAGCTGTGGGTCATGGATGTGGCCGACCGATGCAACGGGCCTCAGACGCCTAAGCGAACATTATTATAGTATTCTGAGAGCTTTCCTATAACATTTTAGCTCAAAAGATTACATTATCATGTTCAATGTTAGAGTTTCAGATGACACCAAGCAATGGAGAGCAATGTGGTGCTGACAGTTTCTTTAATTGTGGACTATACACCAGCAGTTAAGCTTATATATTACTCTGTAATAGAAATAAAGTAGAAATACCCAAATGAAGGTAGCAACATTGGTGAACTCTTAAACAAACTTCTTTTTGCTGACAATCAAGCTGTCATAGCAACTTCAGAAATACAATTGCAACAACATATTGACAAACTAAATACAACATGTAAAGCATGAAAATCAACGTAGAAAAAAACTGAGGTCATGAAAGTATCTAGAATAGCCTGAGACATTAATATCGCCATTGAAAAGCAGCAAATCAAACAGGTGAAAGATTTCACATACCTAGGAAGCACGTTATCAGCAGACGGTAGAATCACAGGGGAAATCCAACAAAAATACAATAAGGCAAATCAGATCATTGGACAATTAACTCCAATACCTAATTGCAAGCACTAGACAATAACTACCGAAAGAGCATTATACAACATGATCTTTGTCACGACAATATGCTATCAATGTCACAACTGGACACTAAGATCAAATGTAAAACAACACATCGTAACAGCAGATATGAATGAAATGCTTGCGAAACTATTGGGCGTAACAAGGAGAGACATGATCAGAAACGATGACATCAGGAGACTAGTGGGAACAACACCAGTATTGGACTATATTGAAAGACAGCAACTAAAATGGTTTGACCACATAACAAGACACCACCACCCCCACCCCCACCCCCACCCACCCACCTCCCTCCCCACCAAACAAGCAATGCTATTTAGATACAATGGATTCAAAGGCAAACCACAAAAAAGGTCTCTTGCGGAAATATCTGAGGCTGTGAATGGTACTATGCATGAGGCACACAGTCGGACTTGTTCTAGAGACCTCTTAATAACCTGATGCTGAAAGGCATAACAGGATAAGAGAAAAGAAGAATGTATACATTTTTTCCATGTGAATGTATAAATGCGAATGTTTACTTTATTAACACAAATGTTTACTTTGTGCAGGAAGATCTATTCCAACAGCCAGGACGAAACTCGGAGATTCAGCTCATTAGAGACTGCCTGGATACAGGAAAACCACAGCAGATCCGTATCCTATTGTTCTGAATGGCTAAATTCAGTGTGAAAGAATTGTGGATATAGTGAATGGGTGGCTCTTAATTTTAAGTGTCTATTTTACTTTTGGTCTTTTTCATCATTGTCACTCTCAAATGACCACATTTGTTCAGTTCAGTTGTCCGTTCATTTGTGCCGGAGATCATTGTTGGAAGCTTAAGTCGCCATTCTTGCACCAAATTTGTTGCATTGATCGTTGTAAGCATGTGTCATTGAAGAATTTCTTCTATTCATCTTCCATAAAGTCTCCATTGTGCCCTGTAGAGAGCCTCTGGTATCATAAGCGCGCAGTTGGAGTTAATCAGCTCATATTCTCATGAGATGACCGAACCAACGTGTTTTCTGTCTTGAAATTTATTCAACGCAAGGGCCAACTCTCACCATTAATATATATCTGATGTCTTCTTTTCGTATTCTATTGTAACCACCTCTATTGCCCTCATAAATTTGGGGTTGTTTGCTGGTACCAGGGGCTATTAGCTTCCCAATAGAGCTGTATTGAATAAAGGTTCTGTGTGATCCTGCCGAAGATGAATGTGTCAAACCGAAAGGTGCAAATATCGCAGTCAAGCTGTAAACTATCGACACAGCGCATTCCGTTCTCTGGAATACATCCTGCTACTTGCAAAGGCCTGTTTAGGGCTAGGTAGCGGGAGATTGAGAATGATCGCAGAAGAAGAAGAGGCCCTGTGTTTGTTTGGAGTCAAGTATTAGCTCCGGAACTGAATGGTGCATTCAGTAAGCTGCTATTAATATGCTGAAAAGTACAATGTATGCTCAGCACTGCCGGCAACACATTGTAGGACAATATATGATGTCCTTTGGTATAGAATATTGAGATACTGTTCTTTAAAGGTGAATGCATGTTACAAACAGCAGTGAGTGTTGGACTAGGTCAAGTTTCAGTAAAGTGAATGCATGTTACATACAGCAGTGAGTGTTGGACTAGGTCAAGTTTCAGTAAAGTGAATGCATGTTACATACAGCAGTGAGTGTTGGACTAGGTCAAGTTTCAGTAAAGTGAATGCATGTTACATACAGCAGTGAGTGTTGGACTAGGTCAAGTTTCAGTAAAGTGAATGCATGTTACATACAGCAGTGAGTGTTAGACTAGGTCAAGTTTCAGTAAAGTGAATGCATGTTACATACAGCAGTGAGTGTTGGACTAGGTCAAGTTTCAGTAAAGTCATTATCCAAAAATTCAAAGGATTTTTGGTATGGGAAATATTGAAATTGTTCCTTGAGCTGCAAAAGGCTTGGCTTTGTTCCTTCTCAATCTCCCGCTACCAAACCCTGAAAAGGGCTTAAGTAGCAGAATGTAGTCCAGAGAACGGAATGCGTTGTGTCGTGGTTTACAGCTTTACTGCTATATTTGCACCTTTCGGTCCAATACATCCGACTTCAGCAAGCATTTTTTTAGTACCAGCTTAGCATTCCCTCTTTGATCCTTTCTCCTTAACCAGTCTGGCCTGCTGCAGCCTGTTATCCAGGATCACCGCGTGGAGGTGTAGAAGGATCTTGGCAGCTCTAGTTCGCTGGCCCTGATGCTAGCGGTCAGCTATGGGTCGCTGACTACTGCCTTCTCTTTTCTTAGTCGTTCCACATACACCGCCTGGGTTATAGAGGTCATGTTTTGTATATAATTGCAATCAAGTGTGCAGAGAAATGGGTGGTTGACCTGTTGTGTCTTTGCATGATAGAAGTGCCTCCTCATTCAGGCCACTATTGGGTAATAATTTTGCTACCTATAGAGTTTGTGCCAAGACAGTGGCTTAAACTCTTTTAGATTTTCACCTGCCAAGGATTCTTTTACCTGCACAACATGAACAAGGTAGGATTAAGCACCTGATTTCACCGACGTCGATGACCAGGGGACTCTTGAAACTTGTGGGACTTCTGTTTCACTCCGTTGTTTATTCATTTCTTGATAAGCAAGCTCCTTACCTCTCAGCTATGGTAACACCAATCCCCATTAACCCATTAAGTCTTCACTATCTATTCATATTTGTATGCATATTCGGCCAAATAGTGCATGCCTCTATTCATATTTGTATGCATATTCGGCCAAATAGTGCATGCCTAGATTCATATTTGTATGCATATTCGACCAAATAGTGCATGCCTCTATTCATATTCGTATGCATATTCGGCCAAATAGTGCATGCCTCTATTCATATTTGTATGCATATTCGGCCAAATAGTGCATGCCTCTATTCATATTTGTATGCATATTCGGCCAAATAGTGCATGCCTCTATTCATATTCATATGCATATTCAGCCGAATAGTTACATGCCTCTATTCATATACATATTCGGCCGAATAGTTACATGCCTCTATTCATATTCATTTGCATATTCGGCCGAATAGTTACATGTCTCTATTCATATTCATTTGCATATTCGGCCGAATAGTTACATGCCTCTATTCATATTCGTATGCATATTCGTCTGAATGGTTACATGCCTCTATTCATATTCAACCGAATGTTAAAAACTACTTCTTCTGTGTTTGTTCTCAATCTCCTGCTACCAAGCCCTGAACAAGGCTTCGCAAGTAGGAAGTAGTCCGGAGAACGGAATGCGCTGTGTTGCTAGTTTACAGCTTGACTGCGATATTTGCACCTTTCGGTCCGACACATTCGTCTTCGTCAGCTAAAAACTACTATTCGGCACATCCCCATTTCCCGTGTTTGTTGTGGTAGTTGATCTTGAAAAATTGCAAATGCATTAAAAAATCAAGCAACTGGGAACACATTGTTTATATGACCTTCATCTTTTTATTCATTTCTTAAAGATGACAGATCATTATTAATTACCTATTCATGGTTTATCTTATACATGATCATTGACCTTAACCTTAGTGCAGCTGATAACCTGTGTATCCATTCCGTGGCAGAAGCCTTGTTATTGTTCCTGGAATGTCTAGCCCAGCCGGTTATACCCTTTGGTCTTTACTCCCAGTGTCTGGCCAGCTCCAACAGCCTACTGCTTAGTAAACAGGTCAGTGATTATGTTCTGTGACACCTTACCATTACCTTGACCCAGATATTCGGAGGGGATGCTTGCATCAGTAGCAACAGACATTGGGAAAGCTTCATCATCACCAATCACCTTTATTACCCCCAGCGGAGCACAGACCCTCAACAAAGACACCCCAAGCATTTTCGTCTTCTGCCAATATCTTCAGCTGGTCCCGTACATGTCCAGCCTCTGCCATGTTGACAGCTTTTTTCCTTTCTGCGAGTGTGACTGGGTCATTCTCGTCTCCTCTTGCCCTCTAGAGACCAGAAAAGAGACTTACTGATAATGCTGTTCGCTGTTCTCCTTAATGTCTATCCCTGAAACACATAGTCTCCTTCATGAACCTCACCAGTCTAGAAGCATCAGTTGATTGAAGAAGAAGAAGAAGAAGAGATTCCAAGTATATACAAAAGGACCTAAACACCGCCAGTGGTAGAAGAGGAGCAACTAAGAAGAAGAAGAGATTCCAAGTATATACAAAAGGACCTAAACACCGCCAGTGGTAGAAGAGGAGCAACTTAGAAGAAGAAGAGATTCCAAGTATATATAAAAGGACCTAAACACCGCCAGTTGTAGAAGAGGAGCAACTAAGAAGAAGAAGAGATTCCAAGTATATACAAAAGGAGCTAAACACCTCCAGTGATAGAAGAGGAGCGACTAAGAAGAAGAAAATATTCCAAGTATACACAAAAGGACCTAAACACCGCCAGTGGTAGAAGAGGAGCGACTAAGAAGAAGAAGAATTACACCAGGCTCAGGTCATCTGTAGTGATGTCACATCTGACATTCCCTATCACAAAGAGGCACATGTGCCATGTCTGTTGGTCTGCATCTCTTTGTCATTACTGACGATAATTGGCACAGGACAAACAGCAAAGAACAAGACAAGACCACATTTAGCCCATAGAGTAGGGGTGGATTAGTGCAGCCCAGAGTATATACCACTTGCAGGTGGATTAGTGCAGCCCAGAGTATATACCACTTGCAGGTGGATTAGTGCAGCCCAGAGTATATACCACTTGCAGGTGGATTAGTGCAGCCCAGAGTATATACCACTTGCAGGTGGATTAGTGCAGCCCAGAGTATATACCACTTGCAGGTGGATTAGTGCAGCCCAGAGTATATACCACTTGCAGGTGGATTAGTGCAGCCCAGAGTATATACCACTTGCAGGTGGATTAGTGCAGCCCAGAGTATATACCACTTGCAGGTGGATTAGTGCAGCCCAGAGTATATACCACTTGCAGGTGGATTAGTGCAGCCCAGAGTATATACCACTCACAGGTGGATTAGTGCAGCCCAGAGCATATACCACTTGCAGGTGGATTAGTGCAGCCCAGAGTATATACCACTTGCAGGTGGATTAGTGCAGCCCAGAGTATATACCACTTGCAGGTGGATTAGTGCAGCCCAGAGTATATACCACTCACAGGTGGATTAGTGCAGCCCAGAGTATATACCACTTGCAGGTGGATTAGTGCAGCCCAGAGTATATACCACTTGCAGGTGGATTAGTGCAGCCCAGAGTATATACCACTTGCAGGTGGATTAGTGCAGCCCAGAGTATATACCACTTGCAGGTGGATTAGTGCAGCCCAGAGCATATACCACTTGCAGGTGGATTAGTGCAGCCCAGAGTATATACCACTTGCAGGTGGATTAGTGCAGCCCAGAGTATATACCACTTGCAGGTGGATTAGTGCAGCCCAGAGTATATACCACTTGCAGGTGGATTAGTGCAGCCCAGAGTATATACCACTCACAGGTGGATTAGTGCAGCCCAGAGCATATACCACTTGCAGGTGGATTAGTGCAGCCCAGAGTATATACCACTTGCAGGTAGATTAGTGCAGCCCAGAGTATATACCACTTGCAGGTGGATTAGTGCAGCCCAGAGTATATACCACTTGCAGGTGGATTAGTGCAGCCCAGAGTATATACCACTTGCAGGTGGATTAGTGCAGCCCAGAGCATATACCACTTGGAGGTGGATTAGTGCAACCCAGAGTATATTCCACTTGGAGGTGGATTAGTGCAACCCAGAGCATATACCACTTACAGGTGGATTAGTGCAGCCCAGAGTATATTCCACTTGCAGGGGGATTAGTGCAGCCCAGAGTATATACCACTCGCAGGTAGATTAGTGCAGCCCAGAGTATATACCACTTGCAGGTGGATTAGTGCAGCCCAGAGTATATACCACTCACAGGTGGATTAGTGCAGCCCAGAGTATATACCACTTGGAGGTGGATTAGTGCAGCCCAGAGCATATACCACTTGCAGGGGGATTAGTGCAACCCAGAGCATATACCATTCATCGGTGGATTAGTGCAGCCCAGAGCATATACCACTTGGAGGTGGATTAGTGCAGCCCAGAGCATATACCACTTGGAGGTGGATTAGTGCAGCCCAGAGTATATACCACTTGGAGGTGGATTAGTGCAACAAAGAGCATATACCACTCGCAGGTAGATTAGTGCAGCCCAGAGTATATACCACTTGGAGGTGGATTAGTGCAGCCCAGAGCATATACCACTTGTAGGTGGATTAGTGCAACCCAGAGCATATACCACTTGCAGGTGGATTAGTGCAGCCCAGAGCATATACCACTTGCAGGTGGATTAGTGCAGCCCAGAGCATATACCACTCGCAGGTAGATTAGTGCAGCCCAGAGCATATACCACTCGCAGGTAGATTAGTGCAGCCCAGAGTATATACCACTTGGAGGTGGATTAGTGCAGCCCAGAGCATATACCACTTGTAGGTGGATTAGTGCAACCCAGAGCATATACCACTTGCAGGTGGATTAGTGCAGCCCAGAGCATATACCACTTGCAGGTGGATTAGTGCAGCCCAGAGCATATACCACTGGCAGGTAGATTAGTGCAGCCCAGAGCATATACCACTGGCAGGTAGATTAGTGCAGCCCAGAGCATATACCACTCGCAGGTGGATTAGTGCAGCCCAGAGCAAATACCACTTGCAGGTAATGATAACTCAGTCTCACTCATATGTGAAATATATTTTAGTTTGTTGTCGCTGAATAAACCTGGCAGTGTTTTCATTTCAGATCATTTCCAACTTGCCTGGTTGCCACAAGAACACGTTTTTATATATCTGTGGATTCCTGCAAGAACTTCTACAACATTCTACAAAAAATGGCCTGGAGTCCAAGTTTTTATGTGAGTGTTGTATGTTGGCTAATACACTGAATTAATTGTATTTTTGTAAACTGATAAAATTATCTGTAACTATACTTTGTTCAACGAAAGTTTTGATTTCGGTCAAAACAAACCGCAATTTATTACTCAGCAATTGCATGTGCTTATGACACTCATAAATAGCAGACGACATTCATAGCGCACAAAAGAAAGAGAACATTAATTAATTAAACTAAGCAAACATGTCCTGACCTGACCTCGGGATTTTCCCCTCATCACCCATGCATATCAATATATCAGACCGTACACTAATTTATTATGCAATAGCAAAGATATAGTATAAGGCCTCTGCCGAAGACAGATGTGTCGGACTGAAAGGTGCAAATATCGCAGTCAAGCTGTAAACTAACAACACAACACATTCCGTTCTCCAGACTACATCCTGTCACTTGCAAAGTCATGTTCAGGGCTTAGTAGCGGAAGATTCTTCTTCGTACGCTGTCAGACGTCAAATTGAATTTGTTCGAAGAAAGCAGCTGTCATCCTGAGGCTGTCGACAATGCCATAGTCTAGTGTTGGCACTGGTGATGGCCACATGTGCTTTCTCTGGTCCTCGTATGTCGGGCAATTTTGCAGCAGATGTTAAACAGTCATTTTCCCTGTACCATAGGTGCATTCGTCAGTGCCACCTATCTTCAGTTTATTGAATAGATGGTACCTCAGTCTGTTGTGGCCTGTGCGGAGTCTGAAGACCACGACCTGCTCTCTTCTGTCCAACTGGTAATAGGCATAATTTTTTGTGTAGCCAGTATGTTCTGTTTCCCATTTGGCCATGTATCTGGCCCTAATAAACCTGTTGGACTCTTCGTATGTCACACTAGAATCTGGTTGTGGTAGCCTTCCACCTTCTTTTGCCAGTCTGTCTGCCTCCTCGTTGCCTTGGATGTTGCAGTGGGATGGAACCCACTGTACCAATACTCTTTTTGGTGCGGACTGCTGGCATAGTTGACAGAGTACTGCTCTTAAATCATTAAGTTCAGTATTTCTCTGGCTTTTTAGTGCTGTAACCACGGCCAGGGCATCTGTAAACAAGACTATCTGGCTTTCATTGCTTTCGCCTGTCAGCATTGCTTTTACTACAGCCTTCAGTGCCTCTGCCTCCGCTCTGAAATTGCTCATGTATTTTCCAGTTGCCACTGACAGTGTTATTTTTCTACCATTTGTTAGGCTCAGGAATACCCCTCCCCCTCCATTCTGTGTTGTGTTTGTTACAGAACTGTCGGTGTATGCATGGGTCCAGTCCATGCTTGGGTAGTTTTCGTAGCGGAAGATTGAGAACGAACAAAGAAGAAGAGGAAGAAGTATAAGGCCAAAATATTTAATCATACAGAAGTATTGTTATAAACATGTGTAACCTTTAGCACGCCCTTGTAACACCCTATCGGACCAACTCGGCCTACAAAAACGGTGTGCGGAAAAAAAAATATTTTTTTTAACGGAGCCACTCCCGACTGCCATTTTTTAAACTTTAACACTCCATGGTAAAGTGCTAGCCGACCAACTTGGCCTACTAAAACGGTGTGCGGGAATTTTTTTTTTTTTTTTTTAACGGAGCCACTCCCGACTGCCATTTTTTACTGCTGTATACGTCATCCACATATACACGATATTTTGCCGGTTAAAGTATCGTATGTTCGATTACAAATGGCTTTTGAACAGTTTTAATTTTGTATACGCCGTTTGGAGTAAGCCGACTTTTTGCGAAAGGGGAAGTAGGTTGTTGGGAAAGATCTTTATCGAGTAGATCTGTTTATTTTGTTTGTTTAAATGAAAGAACTACGTTTGAATTGGAAACTAACAGTTGTGTCGATATTGTAAACACAGTATCGATACGTTGTTGTGGTTTCCATGGTTTTCTATCGGAGCGACTAGGCCTAGTGGTCGAAATCAAAATTTTTTCTGAGATTTTCATAAATTTTCATCTTCATCTTTTTGTATCCCAGAAACTAACAAACACACAACAAAAACAATAACACCCACACATTTGTTATTCAGTTGTGTCTCTACGCACAAGAAAATCAAGTTTATTGACAAACAAACAGAAAAGTTACAAATTTTGGAAGTCAACTACCATAGCGAGAAATTCAGAAATTAATTAGGTCAAATTTTTGTAATTAAAAATTTTGCTATGCTAAAGGTTAAAACAGCAATAATTAAAACTAATTATGCTTTTTATTATGTTTCAATGGACTATATTAATACGAGGAAGAAGATGACAAACAATAGCTTGGAGACGTTGTGCGTCCAATGACCAATCAGAAACCATTATATTTTTCTTTTGACCCTCTTTAACCTTTCGTTGGTCAAAGTATAGTACAAGTTGCCATCAAAATTGTATTTTGAGAACTCATTTTAATGAATATTAACTGTGTTGTTTCATATTTACAATTTGGTGGGGGGAGGCGGGTTGCTGCGTCACGAAATGGTTAGTTTTTGTTGAATGCCGATAGTGAGAAGGAATACTCTTTTGTGCGACCTGAAAAGGACGTTAAGTGGCAGGTTGTCATAGCTTTCTTCACATCCTGAGCGTGCTGATGAGGGTTGATCGGGGTCCTCCAGGCGGTTGTGCTATGATTGGTCTCATCTACGTGTCGCTCACTACTACGGGGATCACATTGATCCCTCACCTTGTTATCCAGGCTGCTTTGAAAACAGCTCGTTTCCAGGGATGACTGCATGGAAGTCAAGGTGAGGGTCATGCCAGTATTATTTGCCTGACCCTGACTAACATGTCTGATCAGTATATTTTGCATAACCCTGACTAACATGTCTGATCAGTATATTTTGCATAACCCTGACTAACATGTCTGATCAGTATATTTTGCATAGCCCTGACTAACATGTCTGATCAGTATATTTTGCATAACCCTGACTAACATGTCTGATCAGTATATTTTGCATAACCCTGACTAACATGTCTGATCAGTATATTTTGCATAGCCCTGACTAACATGTCTGATCAGTATATTTTGCATAGCCCTGACTAATATGTCTGATCAGTATATTTTGCATAACCCTGACTAACATGTCTGATCAGTATATTTTGCATAACCCTGACTAACATGTCTGATCGGTATATTTTGCATAACCCTGACTAACATGTCTGATCAGTATATTGTGCCTGACCCTGACTAACATGTCTGATCAGTATATTTTGCCTGACCAGATGTTCGTTTTCCTTCCCGAAATGGTTAGTAACATGGCTCACAACCAAAACATGCATGTAGTCTCCATCATATTTCAAATTCACATGCATTTTCCTTGTTCTATGTTTACTTTAGACCTCTCTTTTTTGAGTTACATTTCCCAAAATGAGTGATTACTGTAATTTCCCTCATATTTCAATTAACTTAACTTTACGTCTTTATACTGGTTTAGAAGACTGCAGAGTCTGTATACAACCAGTTTCATTTACATTACCTTACTCTAAAAGCTATGTGCATCCAATCTATTCTTAAATGCATTAATTGGCATGAACCGCGGTGGTCAGCGACTCATAGCTGACTGCTAGCGTCAGGGCCAGCGAACCAAACCTGCCAAGACCCTTCTTCACCTCCACGCGGTGATCCTGGATAACAGGCTGCAGCAGGGCCAGACTGGCTAAGGAGAAGGGATTGAAGAGGGAATGCTAACTCGGTACTCAAAAAATGCTTGCTGAAGTCGGATGTGTTGGACCGAAAGGTGCAAATATCGCAGTCAAGCTGTAAACTACGACACAACGCATTCCGTTCTCTGGACTACATTCTGCTACTTAAGCCCTTTCAGTGTTTGGTAGTCGGAGATTGAGAATGAACGAAGCCAAGCCAAATGGATTAATTGTCCCTGCCTCTACTACTTCCTGTGGCAGTGCGTTCCAAGCATTCACTACTCTGACAAAAACAATTATGGGCTGAAGATGCAGCAGTGAATGAGATGACAGCAGCCAGGGACTCACAGCTGCATGCTTTCGTCTGGGTCAGCGAACCATAGATCACCAAGACCTTATTCCACCTCCAAGTGACGCCCTGTAAACAGATTGAACCTATGCAGCTTGGCTGACAGAATAGGGATCGAAGATGGAAGGCAAACCAAGTCCCAAAAATGGTGTGCTGAGACCAGATGTGTCAGGCTGAAAAGCACAGATACTGCAGCTTTGCTGTACACTATGTGATAACGTCATGTCCTTTTTAGGACAAGCATAAAAAAAAAAATTTCACATTTTGAATACATTTTTCTCAATAAATGATTATCCTTCTCTTCCCCACTCCTCCCTAACCCTACCCCCACAACACCCACTTATTTCTTCTTCGCTGTTCATCCTGAAAAGAACATTGTGTCATAGTTTACAGCAAGACTACGATATCGGCACCTTTCAGGCCAACACATCTGAGTTCAGCTACTTTTTTTTAGTACCGCTTTTTTGTCTTTCCACTGCGATCTCTATCACTTGGCCAGACTGGACTAGTGATAGTGCAGTCTGTTTCCAGGGCCGCCAAGGGGAAGCAGAATAGGGTCCTGGTCAGCTATTGTTTACTGACCCTGATGCAGGCAGTCACTTATGAGTCGCTGACTGCTGTCAGGGGAGGTAGTGGAGGCAGGGACAGTTAATGCATTTAAGAATAAACTGGATGCGCATAGCTTTTAGACCAAGGTGATGTAGATGTAACTGGTTGTATACAGACTCTGCAGGGTCTTCTAAACCAGTATAAAGACGTTAAGTTAAGTTAGTTCATTCACTCACTGATTCAACTTCCTCCACTGATTTGACTAACCTTGTCCTAAATCAAAGATTACTGTAGCTCCCTCTTATTTTGCATAAATTTTCAAAACTTAATTATTACTCTAGTGCTGTATATTACTTAGCAAGGTAGAGGTACCCCCTTAGCAGATACTGCTGTCAGAGATGAAGTGTTGGAGACTTCATTGTACTAGGCCACAGATTGTTTATGAGGTGGGAGGACCAGATCCCTTCTACGCTACTTTTTCCTCCGTTACTGTAAGCCAGATATTCATTACAACCAGGTTGACTAGAATGTGTCAATAATGGGAGTCAAACACATAATCTATTCTGTGAAAAGTTAACACTCTACCACTAGACTGCTACTTACATTTTCCCCAAATGAATTGTTACTGTAATTCCTCTTATATTTGTACCATGTAAAATGGTTAATGATTATTGTAGATTCACTCATATTTGATGTTGGACTGAAACTAGATGTGTCTTGTCGAAAGGCACAGATAGCACAGCCTCACTGTAAACTGCGACACAATGTAACAAAACGTCCCTTTAAGGATGCACGCAAAAGAGAGACTGCGTTGCTAAGGAGTTTTGTGCTTGGTTAACATACTCAACATACAAAGTTCAAATCTCATCAGATTCAGTTTGATAGATAAGGCATGTCATAGATTTTCTCATGGTATAACCACTTGTCCCAGTCAACCCAGCTGTAAATGGGTACCTGATGATGATGATCATCATCATGTAGCATATCCTTTGTAGAATGTCGCTCCCATCACAGTCTGTCTGAGAGAAACTCGTTCTCTTGCCAAAATTCAAGCCTCCACCAGTCATACCCAGGCATTCCTGGATATCTTGGTACCATCGTCTTCTTGGTCTACCCCTTCCTCTTTTGCCTGGCACCATACCTTCCATCACCGTTCTCTTAAGACCGTTGTGTCTCTTGATGTGACCAAAGTATTTGATTTTCTAGCCAAAATGGAATTGATAAACCAGTTCTCCTCTATGCTCAACTCTTGCTGAATGTCTACATTTGTTTTTTTCTCTGTCCAGGGTATTTTGAGGATCTTTCTGTAACATTTTGACTCGAAGGATTCGATTCTTTGTCTAGAAGTTTTGGTAATCGTCCATGATTCACAGCCATAAGCTACCACAGGAAAAACACATGCTCTCCAGACTTTTACTTTTATCATTTTGTTGGTGCCCTGCCATAATTTCTTCAGGCTGTTCAGTCGTTGCATTGCCATAGCTAGTCTTCTTCTGATTTCTTTCGAGCAGTCGCCATTTTTGTCAATTCTGGAGCCCAGATATTCAAAATGTGTGACCTGATCTATTTCCTCACCACCCACTGTAAATTTATGCTGACATTGTGTTTTGTCGATGGTCATTATCTTTGTTTTATTTATGTTTATGAACAGATTTTGATCTTTACTATGTCCATTAACGGCTGAAAGTAGCTGCTCTAGCCCTTCTGCACTTCTTGATAGTATCACTGTGTCATCTGCATATCGTTAACTCTGGAATCTCGTACCCACCAATCGTAAATGGGTCGAAAACTGATGATGTCAGAGGAAAATTGTGAAGCTCCTTCAGGAGCTAGGGAGTTCATCCTCTGTGGTCAGAACCTTCAGTAATGATAAGAACTGAGCATGCACCATGAAGTCTGTTCTATGAGCCATTTTCTATTTTCATCCTCTCGTATCTGACATTTTCTTTACCTCTGAGATTCAAATGAGGAAATATGAGAAAGAATTAAAACGGAAATAGGGCCTTTTTGAAGACCTATTGGCAACAGTCAAAAGATGAAAACTCGCTTGGTGCGTCCACATATCTAGATCAAACGGTCTTGCAAATATGATCCTGCACGGAAAGGTGCAAGGCAGATGACAAAGAGGTTGTCCCAAAAAGAGATGAGAGGACAACATAAAAGAATGGACCAATCTCCGACTAAAGGAGGCATAGGCAATGGCCGCTGACAGAGAGGGGTGGCGTTGGTGTGGGATTGTAGGGGATGTCTTCATGTGTGTCCCAACGACCTCACCGATTAAAGGATGACTTGACTTGCCTTAGCTAATTCCAGTCTCTGAAAGTGCTAATACACACATATGTCTTATCTTCCAGGCACCATGTTTGGAGAGGTCATGTTACGGCAACCAGTAACCTCCACTTCTGCCAAAGGTCAAGCCAACTCTGTTAGAGATCGGAGGTCAAAGCTGCGAGAGGAAGAAGCGAAGAAGGCAGCATTTGTGTATCATTTTGTCAGCCATGATATAGAAATGTGATAAAATGAATTGCCTCATTAATCCTTAGAATTTGTGTTTGAGACTCTAGAGTGCCATTCATGTACACACTTATTTGAAACTGTTGATCACCATCTTCTTTAGTATCTTCGATGTTAGGAAAATTGTTTCTTCCTCGGAGGCGTTAGGAAAATTGTTTCTTCCCTCTGAGTTTTAGAGATTTTGGAAACTAGGTAACTGTCGCACATTTTATGTCCTCATCGCAGGAATTTATGTGTTTTACTGTTTCATTATGTCTGTGATCCAGTACAGCTGATTTTAACATGTGTTTTTGTTAGGTTTGCCTTCTTTTGCTCTTGTCTGTCCCCAGCCTGAATGCAAGGTAGCAGGTTTGTGACTCTGTCTTATCTGTGTCTACACTTTGACCTGACCCACCTGTGAGACTCTACTGGCAGTAATGCTACCACTGGCATCATATCCCTTGGAGTTATAAACACTCACACACGCTTCACTGCCACAACAATATGAAGGCATGAGAGAGAAGTGGGCTGTGACAGTTCTGGTAAAAGTATGTGTTCGTTAATCTCAGCCGACCATCACTGAACTCTGGGTTCAGTGTTTTTCAGAAGAAAGAACAGAAGTGCTGCGTTCGAAGCTACTCGTATCGGAGTTTCTTGCTCTTAGCAATTATTTTGTGGTAGTAAGTTACAGTGGCTGTTCCCGAGGCGTACTCAAGAAGATGAGCCTGAGCCTTCTGGCTGTAGTGCAATGCTAGGCTTTTCAGTAGGTTCACCATTATGGGGATCATATTGTCAATTCCCACCTCTTTGACCATGGAGCTGCACCACAGCCTGCATCCAGATGCATAGTGTGAATGGAAGGTGAGGTCTTGGTCAGTATGTTTCACGTGACACTGATGTTATCTTTCGCATCCATATGGCAGAGTATATATATATATTTGTCGATAATAACATATGCACCAATTTGACGTAACAAATACCAAAAAAACAGCCTACGTTACGACCAGAATGCTTTCATTAGTGGCTAAGGACAACAGAAATCTTCTTCTTCTTCATACGCTGTCAGACGTCAACTTGAATTTGTTTGAAGAAAGCAGCTGTCATCCTGAGGCTGTCAACACTGCCATAGAGCTTGTCTAGTGTTGGCACTGGTGATGGCCACATGTGCTTTCTCTGGTCCTCATATGTCGGGCAATTTTGCAGCAAATGTTCAGCGGTCATTTTCCCTGTACCACAGGTGCATTCGTCAGTGCCACCTATCTTTAGTTTATTGAATAGATGGTACCTCAGTCTGTTGTGGCCTGTGCGGAGTCTGGAGACCATGACCTGCTCTCTTCTGTTCAACTGGTAATAGGCATCATTTTTTGTGTAGCCGGTATGCTCTGTTTATCATTTGGCCATGTATCTGGCCCTAATAAACCTTTTGGCATTCGTAGGCAACAGAAATGAGAATAGTAAACTAATATAAATAACAAGGATGAAGAAGAACAGATGAAATTATCAAAATAGACACAGCTGTTAGGAGCTGGGCGAATATATTTTGTTTCTTCGTCTTTTGTCCTGGAAAGGACGTTTTGTTACGTTGTTCTTAGTTTACAGCAAAGTTGCTGTATCTGTACTTTTCCTTGACACATTCGATTTCGATCCTGGAAAGCTCGTTTCCAAGGTCGCCTTACAAGATTACGAGTAGGCAGAGACACTTACACCTGTACAAAATTACAGGTAGGCAGAGACACTAGTTACACCTTACAAGATTACGGGTAGGCAGAGACAGTTACTACACCTTACAAGATTACAAGTAGGCAAGAGACACTTACACTGTACAAAATTACAGGTAGGCAGAGACACTAGCTACACCTTAAAGATTACGAGTAGGCAGAGGCACTTGCTACACCTGTACAAGACCACGAGTCGGCAGAGAAACTTTCTATATCTGTACAAGACCACGCGTAGGCAGAGCCACTTTCTACACCTGTACAAGACTACGAGTAGGGCAGAGACACTTTCTACATCTGTACAAGACCACGAGTAGGCAGAGGCACTTTCTACATCTGTACAAGACTACGAGTAGGCAGAGACACTTGCTACACATGTACAAGGCTACGAGTAGGGCAGAGATATGTACTCAAACTATTACTGCACAAGACAATAAATGATTATTGGAGCATACACCAGAACAAGTAAAGGACGGAGAAAGTTTTTGAAACCTCTTAGTATTATTAAAACCAAATCCACAATAAAGACAGCAATACATTTCTCATACATTCTGTTACAAGCAGTGTATGTGGGTGAGTTATCATTGATTCCCATATCTTGCAAAAACCACATATTAAGTTATATCATTTGTATATAGTTGCTTTAAATAAAGCGACATTCATATGGTAATCATTTGGGGCATCCATTTTATTCTTTGTAATTCAATGTCTGATAAATGTATTCTTATTTTGTTGGGGATTTCAGTTAGTCTCATGTGGCTAAAATACTGGTATTATAACTTGGACACATGGGTTCTTCTTCTTCTTCTTCTTCTTCTTCTTCTTCTTCTTCTTCTTCGTACGCAGTCAGACAGTAACCATTATTTTTTCGAAAAAAGCAGCGGTCATCCTGAGGCTGTCGACACTGCCATATAGCTTGTCTTGTGTTGCCACTGGTGATGGCCACATCTGCTCTCTCTGATCCTCGTATGTCAGGCAGTTCTGCAGCAGATGCTCAGCGGTCATTTTCCCGGTACCACACGGGCATTCGTCGGTACCACCTATCTTCAATTTGTTGAATAGGTGGTACCTCAGTCTATTGTGGCCAGTGCGAAGTCTGAAGACAACGACCTGCTCTCTTCTGTTCAACTGGTAATAGGCATCGTTTTTGGTGTAGCCGGTATGTTCAGTTTCCCATTTGGTCATGTATCTGGCTTTAATAAGCCGTTTTGACTCTTCGTACGTCATACTAGTATCTGTTTGTGGTAGTCTTGCACCTTCTTTTGCCAGTCTGTCTGCCTCCTCGTTGCCTTGGATGTTGCAGTGTGATGGGACCCACTGTACCACTACCCTTTTTGGTGCGGACTGCTGGCATAGTTGACAGAGTACTGCTCTTAAGTCATTAAGCTCAGTGTTTTTCTGGCTTTTTAGCGCTGTGACTACGGCCAGAGCATCTGTAAGCAGGACTGTATGGCTTTCATTTTATTTATGGGACACATGGGTTCAAAACCTGCGATTAAAAAAAACTAGCCTGTGCGTTGGTCCTCAAATCAAGTTGCTTCTATTTCTCAGCATTACAAATGTCCCTACGAACCCCACCAATGGAAAAGATACAAAAAATGTTGTTTTTTATATTGATTTTGGTAGCAGCAGTAAAAGTGTTTTTTTTTGTTCGCCTTATTTCTCTAACCACCAGGCCGTGTTCGTTGCACTGGTTTTTATTTTGCGCCTGTCGGCCGAGTGCATCCGACTTCAGTATGCATTTTATGTAAGGGTCTGTTTCCTCCTGCATTTTCTAAGGGTTTGCTTCCCCGGGGTAACGGCCGGTGCTGTGATAGGGATCGAACCCAGCACCCTATGGTTGTGAGCCGTGTCACTTAACCACTAGCCCATGCCGTCCCCTGCAGTAAAAGTGAGCAACAAATGCTAATTTTTATTTTTACTTGTCTTATTACTTTCAGTCATCACTGAATATTACGACCTGCGATTGATATCAAATTTAAATGATCATTGTCCCTTTCAGAAATCAGATAGAAACTCCTTCATTTATTGGATGAATATATCCATTCATGTTTTTCATGAAAGAATCCACGCTTACGAACATTGGTCAATGTTGTGATCACCTAGACTAAAACTGAATAAATTAATTCACTTCATTTAGTCACTCCTCTTCTACACCTGTGGAAGCGCTGATGTTTTTTTTTATACTTGCATAAGAGTGTGCAGACTATCAGGTGATTGACCTGCTGCGTCTTCGCATGATAGAGATGACATCTCCTTTTGGCTATCACGTAGGGCACTATCGGGTGCCCATTGTGTTACCTTTACAGTTTCTGCGCCAACAGCGGTTATCAACCTGCTCTTTTTGATTTTAAACTGCCAAGGTTCTTTTACGTTCACAGCAAATACGCAGGATCTCTGAGTTTATCGTCCATCTCCAATAAGACCAGGGAACGATCTCACCTCCCTTGAGACAAGGGTACTCTTGAAGCTTTCTGGATTTGAAACCCTACCATTTCTTGCTTTTGTTCGTTTGTTTCTATGAGGTGAACGTCTCAGCTACAGGACCCCTGAATAAATTCATATATTACCAGAAAAGGGGGATTCATGCAAAATTTCAGCTCTCCATGGTAAGTGGAACATAGAGATGCTGGACTTCAAACATTTGAAGTGTGTCAAATAAGTGAGCGGCTGAGCAGCGCATGAGCTGCAGTGGTCAGCGACCCATAGCTGACTGCTAGCGTCAGGGCCAGCGAATCAGAGCTGCCAAGACCCTTCTACACCTCCACGCGGTGATCCTGGATAACAGGCTGCAACAGAGTAGACTGGCTGGACTGGCTAAGGATAAGGGATCGAAGAGGGAATGCTAAAATGCTTGCTGAAGTCGAATATGTTGGATCGAAAGGTGCAAATATTGCAGTCAAGCTGAACTACGACACAACACATTCCGTTCTCTGGACTACATTCTGCTACTTAAGCCCTTTCAGGGTTTGGTAGCGAGAGATTGAGAACGAACGAATCCAAGCCAAGCCAATTAAGTGAGCAACATATACTTTCCTAACATTAAGTTCAATAAATCTATTTAATAATCATATTTTTAAGGAGGAGCTGCCATTAATGGCCTGTGCCAGTTTTCTGGAAATTTCTTGTGTATGTTTTTTGTTTAAAATATTTTATAATGATATTTTGTGTGCTTCTTGTGGCTATAATAAAGTCAGTAAGGTAGGGTCTTCTTGTGGCTATAATAAAGTCAGAAAGGTAGGGTCTTCTTGTGGTTATAATAAAGTCAGTAAAGTAGGGTCTTCTTGTGGCTATAATAAAGTCAGTAAAGTAGGGTCTTCTTGTGGCTATAATAAAGTCAGTTCTTCTTCTTCTTCTTTCGTTCGCTTTAAAATATTGTCTTTATCTGCAATGTTGTCTCTTGTATAAACTTCACTGTCTTTTGTAGTTCACATACAGGTCCATAAAGTTTCTCTTCCAGTGTTGTTTCTATGGGCCAGTGAGATTTTCTCTGTAATCATATTCGGGGCAGTTTTGCAGTATGTGCTCTGCTGTCTGGGGCGCCTGTCCGTATGTACACATGGCTGAGTTGCCAATCTTCATTTTTGTGTACATGTGGCTGCGGAGTCGGTTGTGTCCTGTTCTAAGGCGCAACACAACAGTTTGCTCTTGTCTGAATAAAGTCAGTAAGGTTGGGTCTTCTTGTGGCTAAAATAAAGTCAGTAAGGTAAGGTCTTCTTGTGGCTATAATAAAGTCAGTAAGGTAAGGTCTTCTTGTGGCTATAATAAAGTCAGTAAGGTAAGGTCTTCTTGTGGCTATAATAAAGTCAGTAAGGTAAGGTCTTCTTGTGGCTATAATAAAGTCAGTAAGGTAGGGTCTTGTTTTATGATGATGCTACGTTCCTAAAAATTCAGCTATAACGTGAATCTATTTTATAATATATGTAAAGGTTTGTCCCATGGCAACAATTGCCATCGGGGATGAAGATAACTCTTCATGGATTAAGCCGCAGCCTATGTGAGGTGGGGTGACCAGTTCTCTTCCTTGCTGTTTATACCTTCCCCAACCCATAAGTCAGGTACCAATTTACAGCTTGGTCAACTGGAGGAGCAGTCGTACCAGGAACAAACCCACGCACAGATTTTTTCTGTCCGCCGTGATTTCGAAGCCTGGTGCGGTTGTAATTCCAGTCAGCAAGCAAGTTCACTTGTCGACTAGGCTACACACTCCACATAATATACGAGGGTGCTTCAAATAAAAACTGTACATTTTGTTTTCTTCAATATTAATTTTTGTTTAAAGTGGCGCACAGCTGTGTAATTTATCTGTGCAGTCTCCATTGGGTTCGATACTAATCTCTCAATGCCTACAAAGTGCATGGATTCAACTAGAAGAAAAATGGGATAAGTTTATGTCTTCTTCTTTATCTTCGTACGCTGTCAGATGTCAACTTGAATTTGTTCAAAGAAAGAAGCGGTAATCCTGGGACTGTCAAAAGAGCTTGTCTCGTGTTGGCATTGGTGATGGTCACAAATGGTTTCTCTGGTCCTCAGATGTCGGAAAATTTTGTAGTAGATGTTCTGGGGTCATTTTCCCGGTACCACAGGTGCATTCGTCAGTAGCACCTATCTTCAATTTATTGAATAGATGGTACCTCAGTCTGTTGTGACCTGTGCGGAATCTGAAGACCACGATCTGCTCTCTTCTGTGGGATAAGTTTGACTTGCATGTCTTTATTGACATGCTTTTCAAATAAATCGTTTTAATATACATTTGTATTTATACAGTTCTAAGTTTTTAGTTGACCTGTACTTTTACAGAGGCGGATGCCCCTGCGCAGGTCCAAGCTCTGACGTGAGCTGGATGTAGCTGGGAGGAGAATTTCCTGCTTAGTGGGCTAGTCTCGAGCAGCTTATTACTCCGCTGCGTTGGGACAAGTTCCGCGGAGGGTGGTTAACCGATGTGCGAGTCCATCTTAATAGATTCAAATACTAGAGGAAATATACCCACAGCCTGTTTGGTGCCATCTATGCTGCTCTAAATAAACCACCTAACCATCGCTGCTGGTGTTATGCCATGTCACACAGTTAATTGTCTCTTGCGACATGCTCTGTGGGGCAGTGAGGCTATTATTAGCCTTGACATACACAAAGACCGTGGCGGACCACTCAGAACTATACAGTACATTAGTCAAAATAGTTGATTATACATATCAGATGCATTTTATAAGCAGCGAAGACAAAATAGGGCTGTATTGTCTAATCTCGCCCGAGTTATCCATCTGGTTCTTCTTGGAACAAAGGGCAGTAACTGATGCTATCCACCTCTTTCTATTCTGGATTTTCTTTATAAGTGGTCTCCTCTTCCATTGTTTTTTGTCAGGTGTTCTTTGACTTCCCCATTTGTCTTTTTCCCTGCGGGTTCCAATCCAGCACTTGTTTGGTTATATTACCAGGCTTCTTTCTGAGGGTTTTTTTCCTATCCATCTTTCTACTTTCTTTCCCCAATCATCAGCTGCATTGGTTGTTGTCATGTTGTTCACCACAGATCTGTGTTTGTTTTTGTCTGTCTCTGGCCACTTTTAATATTGAAGGATATAACAGAAAAGTCAGTTGGGGAAGATCTGTGGTCTGGGCATGTTATGCATAGTTAATGAGCCATGTTTCCAAACAATATAGTAGGACATTATACATTAATAGTAGTTGCCCATCACAAACGAAGATGGCAGCACCATCAGACTTGTGATGCGAGATGTATTCTCATATGACTGTTAAGCCCAATCCTGGCATTGCATACTTTGCCACACTTAGGACACATGTGTGGAGTCGACTGGGGTCGTCGTATGCTCTATTCTTTCGGGCGGCTCGCTCTTTCTGAGCCTCGGCATTGTTTTGCTCTATGATCTGAGCACCTTGTGCCACACTTAGGATACATGTGTGGAGTCAACTGGGGTCGTCATAATCTCTATTCTTTCGGGCGGCTCGCTTTTTCTGGGTCTCGGCATTGTTTTGCTCTATGATCTGAGCACCTTGTGCCACACTTAGGACACATGTGTGGAGGAGTCAACTAGGGTTGTTGTATGCTCTATTCTTTCAGGTGGCTTGCTTTATCTGAGCCGTGATGTTGTTTTGTTCTATGATTTGAGCACCTTGTGTACTGCATCATGTTTTCGTCATGGAGCTGTACCTGACAATACCTATACATATTCTTTCACACTTAACCCAGTTTAAGATAACAATGAAATAAAAAATATTTGTGAAAGTAAGCTAGCAAATAGCTGCCTATAATATACAAAATAGACTACATGGTCTCAAGGTAAGGCATCGGACACCCGTGTGCAGTGTCACGCACGTTAAAAATCCCTCGGCAATTGGAAATCTAAAAGAGTGGACTTAACGGCCACTAAAAAAGAAAGTAAAGATCCTATCACGCCGTGCCGCACATAGGAAATATGATGTTAGGCCCATATTATTTTGTAACCAACAGCACATAGTGGAGGATGTGGTCAACATCTTCTGCTACCCAATTTCTGAGGCTGGGTTGACCACAGTTTGTGATCAGAAAAAAAAAATCCTGCACCAACTGGGGATTGAACACTGATCGGGGACGGCGTGGGATAGTGGTTAAGTGACACGGCTCACAACCAGAAAGTTCAATCCCCATCACAGCACTGGCCGTTACGACGGAGAAGCAAACCCTTAGAAAATGCAGGAGGAAGCAGACCCTTACATAAAATGCATGCTGAAGTTGGATGCACTGAGCCGACAGGCGAAAAATAAAAACCACAGTGCAACGCACAACCACCTTGGGGAATAGAGGTATAAGGCAAACGCAAACAAAAAAACAAAAACAAAAAAAAAAAAAGCAAAAGCAACACTGATTGCCTGACTGGGAAGCCAGTGCACTAACCATTTCACTACCGTGGCTATTTCCCTGGCAAAATTTAAAATTATGTTAAAAATCTATAACGGGATCCCCGTCAGTGCTACGGAGTTTGTGCATTGTGCTGAGATTCTCCAAACATATGGAGAAGAGCACTTAAGGGTTAAATTGTGTGCAATGACGTTGATTCTTCGACTAAACTAAACTAAACAATAGTATGTAAGACTAGAACTGGACAAATTGGCAGGCGGATGGCACAATGCTGTCCAGTCAAAATGATTTTTTTTCTTCAATTTAACAGCGGGTGAATCATCGTAAACTGAACCGTTTCAAAATGAGACCCTATTGTATATTGTTTTGTTATTTTTGTCTTGAGACAGCCTGAAGACAGGTGTCATAAATGTTTATGTGCATCAGTCATTATCCAAGATCTTTGATGTTCCCAGTTGTCGCTGTAGGCTTTTTGCTCACATTTGCTCAATCTGTGGTATAGTGTCACTTGTTGCTATTATTACAATTATTCTTCACTATGGCTTTATAAACCAGTGGTCCAATGCCAGATCTGAAAATGTTGTCAGAAGTGGTGCTGATTTGTGCATTCGTTGCGGATGCATTGCTTTGTTGTGTATTCATTGCTTCATTGCGGATGTTAGAATTGACTGGAATCAGATGGTGTTGAGCAACATGTCATTGGATGAGATCAGATATTGGATATTTTTGTTTACTGTTGCAATGAGTGATTTGAGTTATATACTTGTTTAGTTGTATATTTATGATTGTGATTTGAATTAAATGCAACTTATCTAGAGTAGAAGACTCTCCAAACTCACAGCATTGCATGCCTGATAATTCACACAGGCCAAAAGCTTGCCAAGCATAGTGTTGCATAATTGGACTGAAAAAGTTCTAGAAACATCTTCCTAAACATGAGACAGGAAGACAAGAGTGAATAGCTTGTTTTTCCAAGGATCAGAAGAAGAAGAATTGAGGATTTCAATATTTGCAACTCTTGATGTATGTGTGGTAAGGATGAGTGATTTGAATTATTTGCTAGTTTTGATGTATGTGTGATTAGGATGAATGATTTGAATTATTTTCAACAATTGATGTATATGCATTTGCTTTTACCCAAACATCATGGTCGACAGAAATCCATGCTCAGCTGAAAAGAACTATAATTGTCTCCCACATGGAGCAAAATTATCATAGAAACTGTTGGTCAACCTATCTGTTCCCTGTACCTCTGAATGGTATGTCAGTTCTTGATGACTTTATCTCAACTTCTGAATGCAAGTGAAAAATGTTTGTTCCAGATGTCTGTGTTTCTCAGGAAGAAGATGTACATTAGCAACCAGGCACATACTGGAGCTTAACTAAGTAACGAAAATAATAGCAAGGACGTATCATTTTAGCACTCTTAAAACAAACATGTGATGAATAGACAATTGAAAATGTGTTGTTTGTTGTTGAATGTTTTCTGAGTGTTTACAGTATACTTGTCTTGGATATTGCTGTCTGTACTTTGTTTATTATCTTTAGGATGTCTTAATTGATTAAGGATATTCAGGGCTACAGGCAGTTTTTGTTAGGGCTACATGCAGTTTTTGTTAGGACTATAGGCAGTTTTTGTCAGGGCTACAGGCAGTTTTTGTTAGGACTATAGGCAGTTTTTATCAGGGCTACATGCAGTTTTTGTCAGGTCTATAGTTAGTTTTTGTCAGGAGTATAGGCAGTCTTAGTCAGGGCTACAGACAGTCCTAGTCAGGGTTGTAGATAGTTCTTATTTGGGCTACAGACAGTCCTAGTCAGGGTTGTAGATAGTTCTTATTTGGGCTACAGACAGTCCTAGTCAGGGTTGTAGATAGTTCTTATTTGGGCTACAGACAGTCCTTGTAATACATTTAGACAAATTTAATCTAATTAGAAATAGTCAGCATGGTTTACCAGAGGGAGATCATGCTTAACAAATCTATTAGAATTCATGGAGGAGGTTACCAAAATGTTAGATAAAGGGGAGCCAGTGGATGTTATTTATCTGGATTTTGCAAAGGCCTTTGATAGAGTATCTCATCAAAGATTATTTCGAAAATTAAAATCACATGGAATAGGTGGGGAAGTTGCCAAATGGATAGAAAATTGGTTAACGGGAAGAAGGCAGAGGGTGGGCATAAATAAGGAGTACTCTGAGTGGTGTGAAGTGAAAAGTGGAGTGCCACAGGGCTCGGTTTTGGGACCAATTTTATTCTTGATATATATAAATGATTTGGACATAGGTATGGAATCCATTATTGCAAAATTTGCTGATGACACAAAACTATGCAGTAGTGTCTCATCTAAAGCAGAAGTGGATATATTGAGGTCGGATTTAGATAAAATTCGAGAATGGTCTGTAATCTGGCAAATGGAGTTTAATGTAGATAAATGTACAGTCATCCACATGGGTAGATCCAATATGGAACATAATTACAGAATGGGAGAGAACAATATTAGAAAGATAGATAAAGAAAGGGACTTAGGGGTTATAATAGATCATACATGTAAGGTGAGGGAGCAAGTTCAGGTAGCAGTAAAAAAGGCAAATGCAATGTTAGGTATGATAAAAAGAAATATTAAACATAGGAGCAAGGAAGTGATAGTCACACTGTATAAAGCATTAGTTAGACCTAGATTGGAGTACTGTGTACAGGTGTGGAGTCCTTATCAGAGGGGGGATATAGACATGCTGGAGAGAATACAAAAAAGAGCAACAAAGCTGATAGTGGGATTCCAGAATTACAGTTATGAAGAAAGATGAAAAAGAACTGGTCGTCAGTGTCTAGAAGAGAGAAGAATTCATGGTGACTTAATACAGGTGTATAAGATGATCAGAGGAATGGATAAAGTAGACTATAACAAGTTTTTTAAAGTACAACCACCAACAAGGACAAGAGGGCACAGCTACAAGTTGACTAAGGAGAGGTCCAGATTAGATATTAGGAAGTATTTCTTTAGCCAGAGAGTAGTGAATGCTTGGAATGCATTGCCAAGTGAGGTGGTGGAGGCTGGGACAGTCAATGCATTTAAGAACAGATTGGATGCGTACAGCTTCTAGAGGAAGGTGATGTAAATGGAACTGGTTGTATACAGACTCTGCAGTCTTCTAAACCAGTATAAAGACGTTTAGTGTAAGTTTAAGTTTGTCAGGGCTACAGACAATCCTAGTCAGGGCTACAGACAGTCCTTGTCAGGGCTACATACAACCCTTGTCAGGATTGTAGATGGTTCTTATTTGGGCTAAAGACATCTAGTCATGGCTACAGACAGTCCATCATAAGACTATAGACATTCCTCGAGGATGTAGATGGTCTTTGTCAAGGCTAAACACAGTCTCCATGTCTTGTGACAATCCTTGAGCCTACAAACAGATGAGCAATACATGGTCTAATGAAGAAACTGTATAATATCATTAGACTGGCACTTGATTGGAACTCACCAGGGAAAGGAAGAATAAGGAGGCCAAAAAACACTTGGAAGCGCAAACTCTGCCAACTGAAGTCTCACATGTGGAATGCAAAGAAAAGGCTCAAAAGAAGAATGACTAGAGAATGTCCATTAAATCTCTTATGTTCGGATGAAATTGAAAGACAATCAAAAGTGAGTCAACTGATGCCTTCATCCACTTCTTCATTTGGCGCCCTATGGAGCACAGATCCAGCATTTTAGATGACTCCTTCTAGGGAGTCTGCACCAAAGCACTTTCTGTACACATGCAGTGATGTTTCCTGGAGAAGTGTTATACATGATGAGGTTGCTGTCCCCATGCACAACTCTCTTTAGTCACCTTTTCCAATATGCATAGAGATGCAGCAAGCCTATTCTTTCCTCCCACATAAGTGATGTTTCTAAACTACTAATGCTGAGTTAACTCTTGACTATGTTCCTTTGTGAGCGGGTTATGGTCGCACTTCTTACATCACGAGGTGTATTTGAGAAGATGAATCTGGGTCCTCCTGGTCATGTGAGACTGCCAAGTAAGCTCATCAGTGCGGGGATTACAGTGTTGAGCCCCACCTCATTGGCCAGATTGCTGTGGCACCACCAGTTTCCAGGAACACAAACTACGATATGAGGTGTGGTCTTGATCAATATGTTTCACCTGACCTCTGATTACTCTTCACTCATCCCCACAAGGGTAGAAGTAATGCCTTAGGTTCGACAAATCCCTCGGATTGCCTTACAATTATACAACTGTTACTACTTGTTGTGATATAGAAGATCTGATCTTGTCCCCAGTGATTATTCTCACATATCCTTGTCACGTTTTCTGTTGTCTGTAAAAAAAAAAAGGAAAGTTCCTGTTAACATGGCAAATTGGGGAAAATGGTGGTAGGACTATATTTTTCTTGATCATCGGCACACTAAGGGTGATGTGGTCAACATCATGTCGACCACCTTTACTTTCTAAGATTATTTTGGTACAAAATTTTTTTTAGGCTGGGTTGACCCCGGGAGCCGTTTTGCAATTGGAAAAAATCCTGCAGCGAACCCCAATCGCTTGGCTGGGAAACCAGTGCACTAACCAATGCGCTACCCCGGCTTATTATTTTGATGCTATGTTATTTTTTTCCCTGTATTTTGTTTTTTTTTCTTCGATGTTCATTGTGAAAAGGATGTTGTGTCGCGGTTTACAGCGAGGCTGCAATATCTGTGCCTTTTGGCCCACACCGATTTCAGCTGGGTTTTTCGTTTGAACTATGTTTATTCTTGCACACTCGTTAAGTTTTAAATGTTACTTGGTTTTTGTACTTGTATATTGCACAAGGACAAATCAGTAAATAGGTCACAAATAGCTTCTTTTTTTTTAAATCAACTAAAAAAGATACGAACTTGAAAACCATTTATTATTACACTTACATTGTCCCTTGTTTCTCAACTAAATGTCCTCCAACATTGATACACTTATTCCATTGTTGCACTATAATCTGCAGCATCGATGACCAAGCCAGGAATCAGCAGCAATTTTTGATCATGATTGAGAAAATGTATCGATCCAGTTATGCACTGCTTTATGCGACAAGCACTTCTCACTGTAAACCAGAACCAATTCCTTATGAATATCCTTTGTAGAAAGTCCTTTTGACACACACACACCACACCCCCGCCCACCCAATTGTACAATGGCACACTGTTCTTTGATTGTACACTCTGAGCATGTACCTCAATTTTTAATATAAGCTGCGCGCCTGCATGCGGCAGTTAGCGTCTGGTACCTAAAGTAATCACAAAGCTGGGGTCGCTGTGGTAGGCCCTCGCCTCTCAAAGTGATGAGTGGAAATGGTGAGCGATCGAATCCTGCAACTTTCAAGCGACCCCTGGTCTCAAGGGAGATGTGACCAGAGTGCCTGTATACTGCGTTATCTCCAGTCATCTTGACTTAAGTCTTACTACTGGTCCAATGCAGCTCGGGACCAGAGAGTGAGGTTGATGACCAGACAAAACCATCTGATGATGGTGCCGTCATCGCTTGCGATGGGCAACTAACTTTTTTTAATCACAAACCTGGATGTTGCTGCTACCCAGTGACATCTTTAGAAACTACCAACTACATTTTTCAGGTATCCCATGTTAGTTGTGACCTACTTACTGACTTATCCTTGTATATCGCGCATCTGATTAGAGCAGTGGTAGAGCATTCATTTGCTTATCACAGCAAAGTTACAGGCTTCAGCTTCAAATACCGACACACTC